>OZ023240.1:19355552-19852986 GCA_964006365.1 Trididemnum miniatum
TCTGAAATGGTTAATTGGACATCCCTAGTTACAAATCCACAATGATAGTGACAGATGTGATTAACGACTTCTGTAGATTATACCAAAGCAGGGGTCGAAATCGACTTTTTATGCAGTGGGTCCGTCGGACCGACTGTTGCTAATATCAGCTTGCCCGAAAAATAAACTGCCTACCATCGGACCAGCTGCAGCAAGTATCAACTTGCCCGAAAAAAATAGCAAGCGCAATCACGACCTTTTTTAAAAAAGTAAAACACTCTTAAAACAAAAAGCACTTATTCTCGATTTTATCAGGCTCTACATTAAATTTTAGCGCTTTTTAGAGTAACAAAAATGCGTGTGTTCGATGAACAGAAGGACTCAATTATCGCAACTTACACGAGATTTTCATGCTTGCGAAATTTTCCGCTAACAGTAATTGCGCCGGTCCGACGGGCAAATGAAGAACGTAAACAACGTGCGTGAGTCGACTTTACATGAAACAACAACATAAAACTGCGCCGGTCTGACGGGCAAGTGAAAAATGAAAGCAACTTGCCCGAGGCGATTTCAGGAGACCGACGGGCAGGCGTTAATTTCGAACCCAGTTAAGATATTCTGTGTGGCAGATTACTGGAAAAGCATAAGCTCACTTTACAGTCTCTCCAAATGCACCGTTGAATTTCTTGTTACCGGTGCATGACATAAAAAATAACTAAACACATCGAACAAATGTGAAGTTGAAGTGAAATCATTGTGAGCTACTTCTCTCGTTTCCTTATATTTCTTTTCCCTTTATGTGATTTAGTTGATTTAAATGAATTAGATAAATCTTGCTCAGTTTCCATATTGAATGTTTTTGCTTTATTTTGAAAACTAAATGTCTCATCAAGTTTAGCTTCAATATCAGCTTGATATTCCACTGCAGATAAATTTTCTTCCAGATGATCAAGCTCAACTTTATCAAAAGATAGTCTAGTTTTTTCTGATTTAGATTCTGTGATTGATCGAGGCAATTTATGCTTAGGTTTGCCGACAACATGTTCAGACATAATGTGAGGCGCTGGCTTTTTAAAAGAAATCTTTGATTCTTTACGTTCATCCTCTTCCATATTAACTGGAAGATCAGATTTTGGTTGACTCTTATCAGCTTTTGATCGTTTTGTAATGTCATGAAGAAATGAAAGAGCTGCTTGGGTATTCTGACGATCATTGGCAATGTCAGTGTCCTCCAAACTATATTTGACCCATTTGCCTGGTTCAGTTTTATATCCAGGTTCAACATTCTTCACACTGTTCTTTTTTCTCTTTGAACTCAGTTTTTCATCATTTTTTTTCAAATCCGCATTGTTTCTTATGTTTTCAAAACAAGAGTAGATGTCTTTGCTTCTCGATTTGAAATTATCATCTTCACCAATAAGATGAAAATTCGCCATTGGCCCAATCTGCAAACGCATTAACAGCACAACTAAAAACTAACCCGGTAAGGTACCTGTGTACAGCAGACAGGATGGTAACCTCTAACCTCTAAACATAATCACAGATCACGTAAAATAAGAGCTAAGTCTATATCTAGTACCGGTATTTAGTTGCATATTTATCCTCCTATCACGAGAAAGCGATCAAAGCGCTATAACGAGCTCGCTTAGGAGTTGCCAGCCACCTGGTCACCACAGTGAGATGGGGGAATCCCGCCAAGTGCCTTTCCCAACCGCACAACAAGTAAACTTGCCGGCTTGTTCTCCACACTGTCCCTTTAATGCTGAGCGTCAAGCAGGGAAGCGGCAAATATCAATTTTAAAGTCATTGGTTTGACCCGACTCGGAAGCAAACCCAAGTCTACAGTTTCAGAGGCAGACGCTCTTACCACTAGGCCATCTTATCTAGCAAGCTATAATGATATAGACAAGGAACCAGTAGTCCAGACTCTAGACTAGCACTGTAGCAGTGGCTACTAGCTAGATAACAGACCTACTGTTAAAAAAATTGAACAGTACAATATATCCAAATGGGTACCTGTACCAGTAATGCTTTATGACAGCAGTTGACATTGTTGTACTAGCCTATGATGTCAAAGTACAACTACAGAGTACACTTTCCCCATCTAAACTACTGGTACTGACCAGCTACAAAGCTAGATATGGATCACATAGTAAGCCTTAATAGCTAAAGAGCAAATGCGGATAGTGAACACTGTTTTCACCTATCAGGTCTCATCAGTGCAGTTGGTGTGACCGACAATTACTCAAGGCAATATATACCTGAGAAGGAATTTTTGCTTGTGGTTTGTAACTATACCAGTAACCAGAACCTGCACAGTGCAATCTCTGCCCAACTCATTTGCCCATGAAAAAGCGGGGGACAACTTAAGACAGGCACTGTCAGACGGTTTGTGCACGCAGCCTAGAAAATACAGTCAATGTCAGCGCTAAGGTCACAATTTGTAACACAAATGCAAAAGCGCAAGCTGGCAAGTTTGTACACAGAACTGCAGACAATTTTTGCATTTGTGTTACTCGTGCAAATTGTGACCTTAGGCCAGAATTACACGAGCAAGAAACTCTGAACTTGGGCAAGATATTGCTGAATCGATTACACATAAAGCACTTTTTCTTGGCAAGATTCTTGCAGCAAAAATATTGCAAGGAATTTCAATGTATATATATAAAATATATTACTTATCAAGAAACTTGATGGCTGCTTTACACGCAATCCATTTGGCAATATTGCAGAAATTGATTGTTGTGAGTTTCGAATTGACAAAACACTATATCAGTCTTTCACAATGATGCGACTATGAAAGAGGCAGGCTGCAGCAGTAATTCTAATTCATTACAAGCAGCAAAAACAGAGAAAGTGTCAATGGTGAGTGCAGCCCTGGCTTGTTCGTAGGAATGCTATGGGTGCCTACTGCCTACAATAATTGAATGCGAGAAATAAGCATTGACGACTCTCAGCAGTTTCATATCTTTCTGAGGATGAGTGCTGACAACTTAGACTTTAAAAAATTCTCAGACTAGCCAGCAAGCTGGTCGGCTAATTTCATAAAAAGATACTAGTACCAGAATGAAAGATAACGCCTACCGGTACCATAAGAAAACAAAAGTACACGTGTAATTTGTGTATCTCATCAAAAAATCAGGCTGCAAGGCTTATTTATTCAGTTCTTGTTTTTGCATCACCATTAAATTTTTAAACACATAATTTGAAGAAGTGATCATGACTTCAAAAATTTACATTATTATGTAGAAACTGGAACAAAGAATCGTGGGTCCAAAGACCATGAAAGTGGGGCATGCCATGTGGACAGGGTACACAGCCCAAAGCTTCAAAAAAATCTAATGTCGGAGTAAGCCTAGATACAGGCATACCGGTAGGCATAGCCAGGATTTTCAATTGGGGGGGGAGGGCTTAAGTTAAAAAAATCGAGCAACGTCTAGTATCAGCCCCCAGGTTCAGTTAGGGTTTGGTTTGGTTAGGATTGTAACTGAACCAAACCATAACTAAATTTAACTCTAACCAAACCTAACCTGCTAACCGAACCTGGGGGCTCATACTAGACATTACCCAAAAAATCTTACCCAACAGAGTCGAGGGCGTTGGAGTCAGGGTGTTGGGGTCGGGGAGTTGAAGCTGGGGGGCTGGAGTCGGGGAGGTTGGGGTAGGAAGGTTGGGGTCGGGGGGTTGTACCGATAGTTGTTTGAAATTACCTTAGAAGTCTTGTAGTTGATTTACAGTTTACAAGTACCTTGTAGTTTCTTGTGCTGTTTTCAACTACCTTGTAGTTGGTTTAAAAGCACCTTGTAGTTCCTTGTGCTGTTTTCAACTACCTTGTAGTTGGCTTAGAAGCACCTTGTAGTTTCTTGTAGTGTATACAGCTACTTCGTACTTGGTTTAAAAGTACCTTGTAGTTCCTTATGGTGTTTTCAACTACATTGTAATAGCTATAAAAGTACCTTGTAGTTCCTTGTAGTGTTTTCAACTACCTTATAGTTGGTTTAAAAGTACCTTGTAGTTCCTTGTAGTGTTTTCAGCTACTTTGTACTTGGTTTAAAAGTACCTTGTAGTTCCTTGTAGTGTATTCAGCTACATTGTACTTGGTTTAAAAGTACCTTGGAGTTCCTAGTAGTGTTTTCAAGCATTTTGAAGGTTCAAAAGTACCTTGTAGTACCTTGCGGTGTTTAGTAGGACCCCCAATGCCGGTATCGATACATGGCATTCTACAAATCGAGTTTCACATAAACCGACAAGATAACCTTTTGCTTCTCCTACACTAGACTGCTAGAGACATCATTTTTGATGCAGCACTTCAACAACGCTGTTTTCTTTGCACTGGCCTTAATCATTTTTACCACTTTCCAGCAACACTTTTAACATTTTCTATTGCTGACACTTTTACAGCTGCAGAAGCGCTCAAATTTAAGCAATGCATAGCACAGTGAAAATAATATGCCAACGGAGATTTGTTTTGAACAACTGAAGTGACGCTTCATTGCTAAATATACTTGACTGGCCAACGCTAAAAGCAAAGTTGTATCGTAGGCTATTTCTCATTTCTCTTTAGTAAGCCCACTTGCTAAAAGCCAAGCAAAAAAACAATCACGCAATGACAAGTAGGCTATTTATCATAATTACCAAGATCCTAGTTTTTGTCAAGGATGTATTGGGGGATGGCCCCCCCTGATTACGCTACGCCCTAGGATACAGATACATGATTCTCGCCATCAGCAGGACTGGATTCTGGTAATTACACTTGCTAATGAATCGCCGTTAATAATTGTAACCTACTGCACTGTCGCAGTTAGCCTAAGTTAATTTTCAACTCTCATAAACTTACGTCTGCCTTTGATAGATACTTGTCGCAATATGTCATCCACAGTGTGCAGAATAATACTGCTATTAACATTGCGACCGCTGTCAAGTGGATGGCAATTAACGAGGAATGTCTGATTTGGAGCATCTAAGCTGCCCACAAGCACACTAATACACTTTTGTTTAGCAACCTCTGCTTCATCCACAATCAAAAAATTTTTTTGTCACGAAGTAATTCTTGAATTTGTTCCTCTTTTTGGGATGCCAATTTAGCATCACATGCCCGGGCTGCAGTCTCCGAAGGCAATACTTTTCCCATTCTAGCAAACAGAGACTTTATAGAAGGATGGCTCAATTTACTAAGTGGGATATCTGCAGCTAAGAATGAAGAAACAACCTGTTCCTTGAAGTTTACTTGATCGAAATGTAAAAAGGTTTGCTTACTTTGAGATTTGCTCTTCGTGTCCAATTTTCCTTGGTGTTGCTTACTTTTTCGGTGGCTTTCCACAAAAAACTTTTTGTTGCATTCGACTAACGGTGTTACTAAATAGTACATGTCCGCGATGTCAACGATGTCCGCGATGTCAACGATGTCCCCGATGTCCGCGATGTCTGCGATGTCCGCGATGTCTGCGATGTCAACGATGTCCGCGATGTCAACGATGTCCGCGATGTCAACGATGTCCGCGATGTCAACGATGTCCGCGATGTCCCAAATTGCGATGTCCGCGATGTCCCAAATTGCGATGTCCGCGATGTCCCAAATAGCGATGTCCAATCTGGTAGAGAACGCAGAGCTCACTAATTTACAGGTAGGCTATTTATTTAGAGCACTGAAGCACTGCAGTGAATGTAAAGCAAAGCAAGAAAAAAGAATTTACGGTGGTTTACAATAAGGTTGACCCTAGTTAAGATTCAGAGAGGTTGGATTAGGCCAGTACCCAGGTATCAGAGTACATAGTGCATAGGCCTGGACGATTTGGCTGAATGGACTGAAGTCAATATACAGATTACATTCAAGTAAAAGGGAAGTTATCAAGTAATATTAAATGACAAAAATTGAATGCAATCTTCTTTTCACAAAGTTCAATATTGACAAATCTTAAACTCAGTTACTGAATTAAGCGACCTTTATCATAAATAATGCTGAGTATGTATATGACAAATCCAAAATATTATTTAAATGTTTAAAGGTTTCTTAGTTAGATTGTCAGTATTGAAGACCAGGAAGTAATGGCACTTATCTCTTTGTATTTTTGTAAACAGTATCTAAAAAAAAGAAAATTGCGTTTGATTTTTCTCGTTTAGTATTACACAGGTACTGGGTACATTATATCAATTTTATCTTTTTAAAATTTTATCAAACTCTTCATCGAGCTGTGTCTGAGGCTTTTTTTTTAAATTTTACCCACTAAAGGTTTATTGCAGATAATTTTGATTAGTGTAAAACTCAAAGTGGTAAGTGATACATATCATTACCGGTACATTTTTCAGATGTCCTGGATGTGGTTTTCTAAGAATCAGAATTTGATCATTGTATTGCAATAGCCCAGCTGTACTGTAACTGTTAATGTTTTTTTAGCTTTGATTGGATATGTGTTGATATCATCAAAATAGCAAAGTACTTGTGGTACCGGTATGTTTTTTTTTCATTTTATGTTTACATGTAGACTATGCCACATTAATTACCCTGCAATAGTTTGCTGTTTTGTGACAGTGTGATCGCCCTATAACAGTATAATGCAGTATCAGATTGCAGAAGCATGTAAAACAGTTGTAAAACATTTATTATCACAGGATCACATCCTTAAACTCAAATACGTTACATTGGGGATTTATTTGTAAGCTTTTTCCTTAATCGCTGTACCAGTGTACCGGTACCCCATTTTATGACAAAATAATCTCTATAAAAAAGTTTAGCAAGCAAACAAACGAATACCTGAATACCGGTTCTTGCTTGTGTATTACAACCCCTTACTTGCCAAAGTAGGTATTGTTGTGGTTAGAAAATGGTTTGTTGTTACACATAGTTGAAGTTGCAAATTATAATAGCTAATAAGTTCAGTTGTAGGCAATTGACAGATTAAGCAATTTTAATGTATCAAATTGTGGTTGCAATCCTTGAAAGAATTATGTTTTGGTTGCAGGTTAAAACTTAAAAAGTGTAATAGCAAGATTACAATGTGAAAATTTAAAGCGTGTTTCCACAGTTGCAAATTCAGAAATTAGTGACAATTTGCCCTCGTTGGCACTGGCAACTACTGACTTCTTTGGCTGGTAACGCAGTATATAATTACAAGTTGTAGAAAGAAGTGAATGCATCAAAACAAGCTAAAACAACAGAATGTGCTTATGAAGCAATATCAAACACAAAAAACATTGTTGTAAAAAGATAATATATGTTCTTTTTAGTCTTATGCTTCACAAAAATTAGGAACGAAGCAATAAAACAGTTAACACTTAACATATTCAGACATTGGACTGGTGAATGCAAAAAGGCAGCTTGGATACAGTTTAGCTTTAGGTCATAGCAACATCATTAATCAGTATATATACTTTTTTGCACAATTTGAAACATTAGCACAACAAATGCTGTGATATATAGCAACTACTGACTGACTTTGTTGGCTGGAAATTGACAATTATTAGTTTTAGAAAGAAGTGAATATATCAAAGCAAGCTAAAACAATACAATGCGATTATGAAGCAATATCGAGCACAAAAAACATTGTTGTAAAAAGATAATATATACACGTTCTTTTTAGTCTTATGCTTCACAAAAATTAGGAACGAAAAAAAAAAAGCTTTAATAAGGTTTTGCATTTGGTCATAACAACATCATTAATCAGTATGCTAGTCCAGCAACTCTCAACTGGAAGCAATTAGGATATGAGCCATCGGTTTTCCAGTGCAATATTGTTTAACAATAATTAGGAAGCACTTAAAATCCATCAGACTGATGTAGCCATTGCAAATGATGCGCTGAAAGAAAATGGTATTGTGGAGGAGAGGACCATTGGTTTTTAGAGTCTCTAGAAGGGGGCCAAAAACTAACCTTAATTAGTTGACAACTACTGGCGTATGTGCTTGAAAAAATTATTATGTAGTAAACAGTGAGTATTTCTGTACAAAATACACATTGCATAATAAAAATCACATGAAAGTTTTTCTAGTAGCACACAACACATACTGTGCAAATCCATTTGGTTTTGATAGCTAATATCATCCCACATACCAATAGGCTATATTAAACGAAAATTGAAGGGTAGCATTATTTTTTCATTGAAGGTGTTAAAAAGTACGTCAAATTCAAAACTGGCGTTTAAGATCTTAAATGAGCGATCACACTAGCTGAGACGCTGATACCTACAAGCCATTGTACAGGTTTATCTCGTTATGACATCACATCGGCAAAGTCATTTGAGTCGTGATAATATCCTAATAAGGTAAGCATGCACAATGTATCAAAGGTCTCAGCGTCTCAGTCAGTGTGATTCAGTTTTCACCAACATTCTTATGGACAATAACAATGAATACAAAACTTCCAATTTTGAATACGAATACAACCAGGATGAAATGTGATTCACAATTCAATATGGCAACAAGAATGTATACTTGATACAATAGCAGGAGCAACGAAGTGTTAAGTGGTGCTAGATTGCTTATATGTAATCAAAAGAGCAGCTGAGAAAGAAATTTAGGATCCCAGGTTAGGGTGAAAATACTGTTCAACTTGTTTTTTGTGCTGTGTTTTCATTACAAATTTTTATTCAAGAAATTGATGTGTTTAACCTGCATTAGAGGGTGCTCTGTTTGCTGCAGATCGACGTCTTTGTCCAATTTTTTTTCCAGCAGATTTAGCAGGTCTTCGAGTAATCAAATTGGAGTTGGTACTAATGCTTTGATAGTTGGTCAATCTTGATGTGACTGGCTTGAATGTCATGAAGTTTTTGATGTGTTTTGCCTGCTCAGAACCGGTTTTTGCTTTAAATTCGTCGAAACTGCTGACAAACTGTTTGTAGGCAGGACTTAGTTCATATGGACCAATAGATGCTACAGCTTTGTTCACATCAACATACATAGACGTTACCAATTCAAAAATAATCGTGATAAGATCTGGCAGTTTTTTTAGTTTCCACTCTGTTTTGCATTTCAGAACATGATTCATGGACTCGCTATTGTTATTGGTCCATTCCGTACCGACCAAGGAAGAAACTTTCCAAACCTTATCTTTTAACAATGGAAAGAATCGACTATTCAAATAACTTGCTAATCCTGAAAATTCAATATCGCATTCCTTTACAATTTTTCGGCACAAAAGGTCAAAAGAAATTTCGTCAGTGGCATCAAGAACGGAAAAAATTTTTTCGCTGAGTAATTTTCTAGCTTTTTTTTCCAGGCCAACTTTGTTGATTAGATACTGTTTCAAATTTGTCTTTAAATGAGAAGTGCACAGTGCGTGCTTGCTGGAAGGGAAAGCCGATAAAACTGCTTTGTGGAGAGCTTGTTCGTCGTCGGTTCCGAAAATCAATTTTTTGTGATCACCCAATACTGCACGCAAATGAATGAAAAAAAAGGAAAAAGTTTCATGATTAGAATTACAATGCAACAAAATTGGGCCTAAAAAAAGAGGGTGCTCACCAGTGCTGGATTTGACCACACTGAGGTTTTTGAATACCATAACTGTAGCATATACCTTTCCCAAGTTAAAAGTTTTATCGATTCCCAAAACGGTAGATCCGGAACAACAGAATCTTTTGATATCTAATATTTGTTGTGCAACATACAAAATTATTGAAGTGGGACAATTTTTACCATGGTTTACTCTCTGAACGAATTCGTGCATTTGTGCCATATTAATAACTTGTAATATTTCGTCTCCATAAGTTTTGCCATATGTAAGTCTCTGCTTGGTGTGTAAGTCATTGAGTTTTTTTTTGGCTTGGTTGCTTTTGGCGTTGTATATTAATCTAAGATCACGTGGCTTGTCAAGTAAATTATTGTTATCGGTTTGCAGTGCATCATATAATTTTCTTCCTGTTGCAAATAAAACTTTGTCTTTGACAGATTCCATGGTCTTTTCGCTTGTGCGGATGTAAACATTTCTATTGTGTTTCGAATTACCATGAGGGGAGTGATGAGGGAACTTTCCAGTATATTCAACAAATGCACGTTTTTCAAATTCACTGGAAAAAGATTTTATCCAGGTAATTTTTCTCCGGTACTGAGTGTCGACTTTCAATTTTGAATAATATTTGCTCACAACTACAATCTTCTTTGCATCTGGTTGAGGATCAAGAGGTAAGTAACATTTTTCACGTGTTTTTCTTTTGCAGTACAAACCATCAATAAGATGAATTTCTTTATAAACTTCTTTGTCTGTTTCAAGGTATACAGTTGATGACGTTGTGTTGCATGTCCACGCACCACAATCATCGTAAAAGTGTTTGCAAATTTTTTGTTTACCCCTTTCGTAATTGTTGCTGTTATCAACTACATAGTATACATTTTCTTTCTTTCCTTTGGGTATTGTGTCTAGAATGCTTTTGCCACTTTTAAGCAAAAGAACAATCACCTGATTGGTGGTTAGAAATTCGCCAAACGGCAAAGAGTTTTGTTTTAAATCATGTTTCATGTAAGTCTCGTCATCATATGGTTCGCTTGTCATAGAGTCATTCGGAGGGTATTCATCATTTTGGGGGTTGATGCTTGATTTTTTTGGTTTTATAAAGTTTAACAATTCATCTTGTTTTATGTCAATGTCATCAACAAAATCACTGCTTCTTGAAAGAGATGTTTTCGATTTCTTTGCTTCTTTTAACAACTTATCTAGTTGGATTTCAATGTCATCAACAAAATCACTGCTACTTGAAAAAGATGTTAAAGCGGTTGCGATTTCTTTCGATTCTTGCGCAAGTGACGGAATCTTTGTAGGCCGGTTTAGTTTAGGAATTTTATCATCTATATAGGAAAAAATTGCGTTTTCGGGTTTCTTTGCTTCCACTACTGTCTGGTAATGAAGTTTTGCTTTTTTTATGCTCGTGGTAAATTCAATTACATCACTTTCATCCAAATCTGATGTTAGAATAGCTTCATCTGCAAACACGTTTTCCTGAAAGGATCGTTTACTAGCAATGAGTTCTGATTCTCGTTTTGGTTTTCTTTTTCTCAATGGTAATTTTTTATCGTTCTCCATTTTCATTTTTTCGGGGAAAATGTTTTCTATTTCGTCTTCTTCCATGTGCATTTGAGCGTAGTTGGGTTCTTTTTTCTTGATGTTACTAATGTCCGTTCTTTTGTATTTCTCAGGAGTGGAAGTGACCTTATTGTGGTAGGATGTCGTGGGGAAGCTGAAACTACATTGGTCCCCATCATCTATAATGACTTGTTGGTTGTTTCCCCTGATTGGTGATAAAGTGCTCTTAAAGTAGCCTGCAGTACTCTCTGAGGTGTCCGACTCTGAAATGGTGTAGCAGATGTCGTCTTGGTTTCGATTATCAACTGATTCATTATTCACAAGAGGTACGAAGTGATTGGGGGTCCAACATTTTTGGGAGGTAGGACCCATCCTCGTCCACATAATGTAAATAGGGTCGTCATTGGAGAAACTTCTCGCCGATATTGAGCAGCTTAAAATTTCTTTTGTCATATCGTCTGGGCCATTGCACGCTGGATAAACTGATATGATTCTTCTTTCAATCACCTGGGATAGTGCAAGGATTGTCCAGGCAGATGAAAACCCTCCGTTTTTGAAACAATCCCTGCAGCTGTCCCAGTAGTCGGGACTAACCAGTTCAAAACCCCGTGCCAGTGAATGGTTGATATAGATGGACTGGTTGTTCACCATCTCAATACCGCATAGTACTTTAAGTGTTGTTGCCAGGCTTTCATCTCCGCAGAGAGCAATGGAAGTGGCGTTGAAGAGGCAGCTACCATCACCAGTAGTTTCGACTGCAGCTTTGTGTGTTATATTTGAATATTTCTTTAATATAGAATCGGAATACTGGTGAGTTCTTAATCGTTTACTGATCTGTTTTCGTGGTTCGCTCGTTTTAAAATTTCCAATTAATTTCTTCTCTCTAATGGCAATTTGTTTCAACACCTTCTCTTCCATGTTTGCAGCCTGTAACAACATTAATTTCTGTTATTATCGGTATTAGGAACGCATATCACAAATTTTATGAATAACGTATATCCCTTTTTCACCTCTAATCCTTCAATTTCTCTGATTTTGTTCACAACAGTCGCATTTTGGTGTTGTTTTGTTTGGAAATAACCGAAAACTTCTTTTCATATTTGATTACATAACTGAAAGTTCATTTTTTGGAAAATTCGAACCGTTTTCATAATGCGCCTACTTGGTGTACAATTATGCTCACGTGGGCTACTCCTACATAGAATATGAGCCTATATAAAAATTATAACCCGAAATGCCAGCAGCTTTTAAATTTAATCAGAAAATTTGTGTTGACATTTTAAAGTTTATTCCACCGCTATGATCTTAAATGTTTTTTTGCAGTTCCTCCCTAGTGATAAGAACTGACTGCACGACAATCACTGCCATAAAGCGATAAGCGTTTTACTGTTAAAACGTAAAACGTTTCCATTAAGCAGGTAAAATTTGTCCTATAGTCTAAATAAGTGCACTACAATATTTGCCCAATTCTTCAAGAACGAAGACGAATTTAAAGAAATTGTATGATAAGCTTCCTCTCGTTGTGACAAGTGTAAGCTCGATGACACTCAAGCAGGTTCCCCGCTGTGTGAAGAGCAAGCCGGCAAGTTTACTTGTTGTGCCGTTGAGAAAAGCACTTAGCGGGATTCCCCCACATTGGCGTGTTAGACAGATGGCCGGCAACTCCTAAGCGAGCTCGTTATAGCGCTTTGATCGCTTTCTCGTGATGGGCAAGATAAATAATTTGATATGCAACTCTTGTTCTGTATGCAACGGTAAATTGTTCATAATACAAATTTTACAGCATTTGGTATAGACTAATTAAAAGCCAATGGCTTAACGGAATGGATTTCTAATTATTCGTTCGTAATTGCTTTTCAATGCGCGTTTCTCAATGAATAACTGTAGTGTGATAATTTGAAAACAAGCATCACAGCACGAGCTGCTAGTGCTCAGCATTGGCGGCAATTACAGATGTTACAGTTTCAGCATTACAGCTCTTGCATTTACCAAAGCAATTCGATTACAAGCTCATTTATTTTTGAACTAATATCTTATTTACACGCAGGGTTACCATCTGCCTACACCAAGTAATAAACACGCTGCTTTGCGATGAAATTATGATGACGTAAATAGACATGCGATGACGTGATGACAAAGTGCGATGACAATTTTGTTTTAGAAGAATCTTATTTCTGTCACTTGGTATGAATCTCGGCTAGCGATTAACACATTGAAAAAACTTTAAAATAACGGTTCTCAAGTTAACAGAAATTGAGTATTTTTATACGCGTAATATGTATACAAATTGACTGATGTCTGTATCTTAATACAGAGCTCAATAATTAAAATAACCAGAGCATACATTGCTAAAATTGCAAAAGCACTACACGGTGTTTAATGCCGCCACCACGTACGACAATCATCAGCTGCGAGCTTATTCAAATAGAATTCTATTTGTGATATCTATTTATTGATCAAAAAGCCAAAACAAAGTATGCAAATCCTAGATTTATTAACCCATTTTCTAAAAAAAACTAATACGGCAATTGAAAATAAGTACATTTTTGCACATAAGTGCATTTATGTTTTGCAAGACATTGTTCTTGAATATAAGCCCAAATCTTAGAAATAAGCACGATATGGCAACCTTGTTTATATCATGTTTAACGATACTTATAATTACATCAGTATGAAATAAGCTTGATAGCATCGACTAGATTTCTTTGTAGTACTGCCAACGTTTAGCAAAGGTGAAACGATGGGAGTCCGCAGAGGGGCAAGAAGAGCCACGTGCTTTCCCTTTAATTTCGCGTAAAAAGTGCACAACTATATTAATTTTAACGGATGGTTCCTGTGTTCACAAATCTTCACGCTTGTGTTAAGAGTTTCCCACCACGATAGAATAAAATGATACTAACTTAACAAACTTTAGTCGGGCGTTATCTCCGAAGATATGCCGGAAAGCTCTAAAGTGCGAATTTATTTTTTGAAGAATTCGAACCGTTTTCATAATGCGCCTACTTGGCGTACAATTATGCTCACGTGGGCTACTCCTATATAGAATATTAGCCTATATAAAAATGCATTGTCTTCAAACAGTCGAAATTGGGGCGAAAAAATATTACTCAAACATTGCCTTCAGAGTTGTTCGAAATGTATTAAAATCGCCACTAATAATTCAATTTTATCAAAATTTTTTCGATGAACCATACCCCCAAAATATCTTACTTTTAGGAGCGCTTTTTTTCGTTTTATATGTGATAAACTTTTGAAAGGTCTGAAAAGAACTGTGCTACAATGCTATGGCAAGCACACTTCGTTCAGCGCATTATTATAGAGAAGTATCAGAATAATTGCTCTCCTTCAGAATTATTGCGGACGCAATTTAGAGTTTTTTAATAACGACCGTGCATAGTTTTTGTTTTTACTATTAAAGATCTGCAGCTCTTTAACTAGACTATTTCCACAAAGGTGTTATAACCAAACGAATTGCAAATATTATCAGGCGATTGGTAGTTGCCTTTTACTTAACCATCTGGCATTGTTATCCGAAAAGATGTAAAAATTTTTCGCCGTTAGATGGCTCGAAAAAATAGTATATTTCGTAGTTTTCACCCAAATAGAATTCGCTAAATTTGTGTTTACACTCAATTGAAGAGGAAGCTAGCGCCAACACATTTGAAAAAAATGTATTTTAATCAGTCCTAAAATTAAGCGCGCTCACGAATAATTTGAATTTTCATGCAGTACATCGCCACGCATCATCGCTCATAAATTATTATGCGCTTCAAGTATTCAAGCTCGTTTCATGTATGAAAATACAATTAAAACTGTTTTACCTGATTCAATCTTGAGGCACTTTTAAAGAAGTCGAATTCTTTGTCGCTGTTTTGGTAGCAAGCAGAACAAACGAACGAGATATCATTTAATAGTTTCCATTGATCCCACGTAGGTTGGGAGGCGGAGACACAATTTTGATGGTACCATGAATTACATGTTTCACATAGAATACAAGATGTATTGCATTCCAACTGACACATACCACATGGAAACATAGGCTTATCTTTTCTTTTTGTAGACATTTTATCGGAACGTTATCAATATATTTTCTAAAAGCCATAGTCCATTATTATGATTAGCATAGTTAATGAAATAATTTTTTTAATAATTGTAATAATTTTTTTAACAATGATCAATAATTAATTTTTTTTAATAATTAAAAATAATTTTTTCACAATTTATCACTGCAATAAATTGTTATGGAAACCTCGTTCTTCGCTATTTTTTCGCTGCTTGTTAGGAAAATAAATTTCCCGTGCTAAAAATTATTTTAAACATTTTATCGGAACGTTATCAAAATATTTTCTAAAAGCCATAGTCCATTATTATGATTAGCATAGTTTATGAAATAATTTCTTTACAATTTATCACTGCAATAAAGTGCTATGGAAACCTCGTTCTTCGCTATTTTTTCGCTGCCTTTTGGGAAAATAAATTTCCCGTGCTAAAAATTACTGCCTTTCTACAATTACTGCCTTTCCTGTGAGAATATTTGGTTTAAACATCACATATTTTTATCTTATATCAATGACCAAAAACACCCGTCCAAGCTAGCTGGATTCAAGTCATTATCATTGTGAAATTAAACTTACCCACAGAATCACCTAGCTTTTTATATATCGAAGCTTTTTTATTAAAACATTTTTATTTCTTTCATGTTTCCCAAGAATGTGGAATCGGAAGTTGGAAGATGAAGTGGATTCGCCGACAAAGGTTTCCGACAGCCGGAAACTGGAACCGGATGCAGATAACTTTAGTAGAAGCGGCGGCATTCAAGCCAAAAAAAACTTCAGAGGGAACACCGCAATGTCTTGCAACTCCAAATATGGTAAAAATAAGTTTGGCCAATGGCCATGTGTAAGGGAAGTTCAGGAACCATTTTTAGATCTTTTTAGGTGTGTCTGCATCGATAAAGAAAACTTAAAAGTCGACTCCTAACTGGATCAACCGATAATTTACAACTTGGTCGACTATTCACAGTTTCCATATCGACGTTCAGCGTTCACCGCATAAGAGACAGTTTGAAGCCGAATAAAAAAGTCCACCGTCCAACAAATATCCTAGTCAATTCAACTGTAGTGGAAGTTACAATTACTTTTCTCCAACTCCTGCGCTGGCGTTACGCCAAACAATGTAAAATTGTATGATTTGACTAAGAAAAATGTGAATGTAGTGGCAGTTGTTGATGCCTCGCGGTAATCCAGCGTGTATTCTGCAAAATATTGGTTGTCAGCTAAAGTAGGGCATCTGCTCCTTTAGTCTTCCTGATTGCGTCCCAGTTTGTGATTTGGGGACATAAGATTCATGTTATCCCGCCTTCGCCAAAACTATAATTGGGCTTTAAGTAAAGAAAGGTTAGAATGAAACAGTTGAGCTTAATTGCATGTTATTTACCTATCTTGTTACAAGAAAGAGATCAAGCGCTAGTACGAACTAGCTTAGGAGTTTCCGGCTATCTGTACCATACTGACAGTGGCATAGCGAGAAGTTTCAAAGGGGAGGGGGCACGACCACATGCTCCAGCAGTTGCTTAATCTTCAACTGCCGTTCCTTCTGGACTTTGTGAAAATCCAATTAAGAGAGGCAAAAGGGGAGGAAGCATGGCATAAAACAATCCCCCGCTGAATACACTACTGGAAATCACGCTGAGGGAATCACGCTAAGTGATTGAAGTGAGGCTTACCCACGAAACCTGCAAGATAACTAGCTGCATTTAATATTTTGCTGGTTCTAGTTTTTGATGCTAAGCACATAACGGTATTTTCAGGATTGCAAGTTCGCACTTTCAATATCAGCGTGCTCTTATCTATACGTTCCTAACGGTCTATTTTATGGCGAACTGGAGGTCTGTGACTCCCAAAAGTCTCCCAATAGTCTATTGATAAGGTAAATTAGATTTTTCTGCGTTGTCATAGACTGATGTTTATTGTCTGGTCAAAGTGTTGATAGAGTTCTTCGATATGTAATACTTAGTTGACCCTTTAAGGGCCAACGGAACACATATGTGCCATGACGTAAATTCCAAATAGACTTCTACAAGGCGTATGTATGAAGCCAAAAGAAAAATGCAGGACCAATCCAATAGTGCACAAACTGCATATATATTATATATGCCATTCCATAACTCTATTTTGGTATACACCATTGGTCCATTTCAATGTTTTTAAAGATTTAATTTCGTGGAACATATCAACCATAAAAATAATGGTGTGGCAAAAATATCCACTTTCAATATTTAAGGTTCTCAGAAATCTGGACTTCGCGATTCATGAGGCATTTTCATTTAATTAGAGATGTAGGTAGGTCTAGTTTTGATGTGTATGCCATGCCACTATCTATGCCTTCATAAATTTTTACCGTTTTTTCATGCTTCATTAATTAGGAATAACTTAATTTCAGAATGATGGGGGTTTGACTAGTGTGACTATAATAGTATTTTTCATGTATCGATATAATGCGATTTATAGTTGTAGTATTGCAGCTAATTGAGTAAGATCTGTATGGCAGGACGCCTATCTGTTAGCTCGTATCGAGTTAGTATTTATGGTTTCGTGTTACTATAGTTGTTATAAAGGGTGTAAGCAGGGCCGGATTTAGACAATGAGAGGCCCTAGGCTATTTGATCAATGAGGCCCTAATGAGCAACGATCAGACTCATCTTTAAGCAGTGGCGTAGCGAGAAATTTTGAATGGGGGGGGGGGGGGCATAATTTCCACATTTTTTTCAAGCGTATTTGTTTCGGCAGAACTAATTTGAAGCTGATTGAGACACAGAAAAGGCTCTAGGAGGTCCGGGGGCATGCTCCCCCGGAAAAATTTTGAAAATTTACATGCTGTAGTGCAGGGCTACTCAACTATAATCAGGATCGGTCCAGAAAGACAACTTCATTATTTGCAAAGGTCCAGAAACAAATTCATGGCTGATTTGATTAGGGCAAAAAAAATATACTAGTCGGTTGACTAAATAACTGAAGACTTGCTATCGGCGCGGGAGGTTTAGGGTTCAATTTCCGGGTTACCAAATCGGACGTAGTTACCCTGTCCACATGTCGAGTTTGAGTGGTTCTAATGACCGACACGCTTGCGGCATCATAACCATTTTTTGATTCTTAGTCAATTTGTTGAAGTAAGTGATTACGACATGAAAATTTCAATTGTGACGCAGACAGCCCGTGGGCTTTCGGAGCTGCTTGAACTGGACATGTGGACAGGGTAAGAATCGCCAACGGCTTGCCACCGCTGCTATGTTTCTTTGGAGTTCAAAGGTGTGTTCAGGAGCGGATCCAGGGGGAGGTGTGGGGTATGCATTCCTTCCCACCAGCCATTTTTAACAATGTTTTGGATGAATAACATTTTTCCATAATTTCGAACCTCTTCACAGCAATACGTCTTAGTCGCCTTAAGCACGCATAATTGAAACTGTGCGAACAAAATGCATCATGTTATTTGGTGAAGCACTCAAAGTTAGGGACCAAAAATATGACAAAGTTTCCCAAAAATTCTTCAAAAAGCACTAAAATGGCCATTGCAAAATGAAATTTTCAAAGTTTTTCCTGCGGAGCATGCCCCCGGATCCCCTAGAGTCGTTTTTGGTACTTAAGTTGCTTAAAATTAACTCTGCCGGAAAAAAATACGCTTGAAAAAGTGACATAAATTGGTGCTCCTTCCCTCAAATACAATTTTGTATACGCCTCTGACATCAAACATTTTCAAAAGGCTTATTTACGCCCATTTGCGGGTCTAAACGTCTTTGCATTTACTTAACATTCAACCTAATTCAAAATTACATCCCCCCACCAAAACTTTCTGGATCCGCTCCTGGGTGTGTTGCTTAGACGCTACTTCGCAGAGATAGGCCCTGTCACGTGCGCTGGTTATCGCTTCGGCGTAATACCATGAACACCGGGGCTCTCCATCGCATTTATCGTTATCTTTTTACTTGTTACCTTCCATTGCGATCCATTATTGTTTTAAAAATACTAAATGAAAAGTGCCTTCAGTCGCTATTTTTGGCGCGCTGTAAGATAAGAATTTAAATAAAATCAAATCTTCGCTATACTCGGGATATTACGCCGAAGCGTGTATCGAGTAGTGGGGCCAATTTCCGCGGCTTAGCGCCTAGGCAATGCAGCTCCGTAGAAACATCGCAGCTGTAGCGAGCTGATGGCGACAATGTGTCCAATGTAAATAGCCCGGGAATCCAACCCAAGACCTGCCACAAAGATAACGTTATCCTTAATCGATACACTAACCAGTCGATTTTAGTTAAAGTTATATCTTAATTAACGCATAACTCTTCGATCGCACCCACGAGAAGGTTACAACAGGACAAACAAAAACCTCGCCTATTTTTAAGGTTTATTCTGTTGTATTTATGATAAAGTTTTACGTTATCACTTGGAAAATATTTGATTGGCTAAAAACTTTATTGGGGTCCAGCTTCAGCATTTGGAAGGTCCAGATTTGGACCGCGGGCCGCCAGTTAATGCTTTAGTGATTATTTTAGTGCTTTTTGAATAATTTTCACGCAAATTTTTTTTAATTTTTTGACCCTATTCGTGAGAGCTTTGCCAAATATGATGCATTTTGTTCGCTCGTTTTCGATGTACGTGCTGAAGGCGTAAGGCTTTTTGCTATCAAAAAGGTTTGAAATAATGGAAAAAATTGTATACATCAAAACATTTTTGAAAATGGCTGGTGGGAGGATGCATACCCCTCATCCCAGTCCCCTGGCCATAAGCTGCAGAAACCATTAAAAGAGTATGGCATACTTTAGTCACGTGGCACCATTAATTTTGTTCTTTTTTACTAAAAGGCAAAGTCAAAAAGGGGGCTAAGGCACAATGCTCCCACCTAAATACGCTCTTGTCTCTACGTTTAGACCTATAAAGGTCTTGTCTCTACGTTTAGGCCTATAAAGATCTTTGATGGTCGATTTCCAAAAAAAGATCTTGATAAAAAGAAGGTCTTCGTTGTTCGTGACGAGGCCCCTTATTTCTCCGAGGCCCTAGGCTTCAGCCTGCCTAGCCTATTGGTAAATCCGGCCCTGGGTGTAAGTAGCTTTTGTGAATATGCGATGCGTTCTTTTCTTTTTAACTATAAGTGCACCTTCGCTCAGAGGCTTATGAGTACCTGTTAAAAAGGCGAGTTTGATAGCAACAAGTACGAGCTCGCTCATGGGCGAGCAGAGCTCGTTTCAGAACTATGTTTTTTATATATCGAAGCTTTTTTATTAAAACATTTTTATTTCTTTCATGTTTCCCAAGAATGTGGAATCGGAAGTTGGAAGATGAAGTGGATTCGCCGACAAAGGTTTCCGACAGCCGGAAACTGGAACCGGATGCAGATAACTTTAGTAGAAGCGGCGGCATTCAAGCCAAAAAAAACTTCAGAGGGAACGCCGCAATATCTTGCAACTCCAAATATGGTAAAAATAAGTTTGGCTTGTTACGTAATTCGTTGTTGGAGCTCAACGTTAAAAGTACGACGTTCCTTGGTATGTAGGTATACCACTATACCAGTGAAACTCCGGAGCCTCCTTGACAGTCGAACTTTATTGGTATTCAAATCACATGCATTTTGAATAACTTTTGATTTTATGCCACAGCAGTGCTTCATATGCTTGTTGCTTGTACGTAGCGTTGGTGCTACAGCAGCTGCAAGTCATGTGTAAGGGAAGTTCAGGAATCATTTTTAGATCTTTTTAGGTGTGTCTGCATCGAAAAAGAAAACTTAAAAGTTCGACTCCTAACTGGATCAACGGATAATTTACAACTTGGTCGACTATTCACAGTTTCCATATCGACGTTCAGCGTTCACCGCATAAGAGACAGTTTGAAGCCGAATAAAAAAGTCCACCGTCCAACAAATAGCCTAGTCAATTCAAATCGAACAAAATCTTCGTCACCGAGACTTTGAGCAGAAATTGAACATAAATCATTATTATTCGGCTTTTTTGGTAGAAGCCTAAGCCAGTGGTTATTTTGTTGCTATGTTGGTTCGTTTTTATGTAGGCCAAGTTTATTTTTGATGTTATCAGTCATACAGCCATGCCATGTCAGAACCGACTGGCATGTCTAAGCATTAATCCGTTTTGCCTCGTGTATCGTTTTCCATAGTTGTTATTTTTGTGTTGATATGAGTTTTCCGGCGTACGGGAATAGAAGTCGAATTGTGCCACGATGAGACGTCTGAAATCAGGCGTTTACAAAAGGTTGTAAATATTTTCCCTACAGCCCTTAAAATCACGTTGTTGAATATTTTAGGGCTGCCGAATTACAACACGCTGTTATACCAAAAGGCTAAAAATCAACAACTAATAAGCTGAGGACAGTCAGCACACAGTTTAATCTGTCCTTTACCTTTCCTCGTATTGATGCGACTGCCCTTCAGACAGCACGAAGAGCGCCATTGTTCACCAGCATCTCTGGTCAATGATGGGACTACTTTTTTTTTTTTTTTCGGGGGGGGGGTTGGCATATTTATCCTCCCATCACGAGAAAGCGATCAAAGCGCTATAACAAGCTCGTTTAGAAGGTGCCAGCCATCTATCTACCACACTAAGATGGAGGAGTCCCGCTAAGTACCTTTAACCTTTCCCAACGGCACAACAAGTAAACTTGCCGACTTGTTCTTCACACTGTCCCTTTAATGCTGAGTGTCAAGCAGGGAAGCTGCGAATACCAATTTTAAAGTTATTGGTTTGACTCGAGTCTACAGCTCCAGAGGCGGGCATTCGGCCATCGACAATTCGACATACATTCTTCAACGCCAATTATCGTGTCTCACTTTCACCTCGACCATGCTTCTTTTCTTACCCACCTCATATCCACGTACTTTCGTTGTGTATTAAAAGACTGAAACATTTCGAAATGCACATTACCAATGACATAATATCAACAGAATAAGTAACACTTCATAAGTAATTCAAGAACATTTCTGCGTTTTTGATAAAAGCTAATTTATGTGTTAAACAGCATC
This sequence comes from Trididemnum miniatum, assembly GCA_964006365.1. Classification (NCBI taxonomy): domain Eukaryota; kingdom Metazoa; phylum Chordata; class Ascidiacea; order Aplousobranchia; family Didemnidae; genus Trididemnum; species Trididemnum miniatum. Next base: position 19,377,562 of record OZ023240.1, read on the forward strand.
GCAAAGCTAATTATAAGACCTCAATAGAAAAGAGCCCATTCTGATTGATACCATTTCACCAGCTCCTTCAATAAAAATATCTTTACAACAAAAGCAAGGCAACGAACATCATAACCATGGACACATACCCAACAATGATAACTATGTCATGTTCAACATAAACTTTAGAGACACCAATCCAGAATTTTTAATGGTTGCATAAACGCTAGTAATTCTATATCCTCTATAATTATCAAGACTAATCATGATTTTGATTAGGGTGAACAGTGAGATTATATTACCACAACAATAGAGTACGGTATGCTTTTTAATCACAATTTTTATCGAAGCTACTGTACTGGTGCTAGTCGTAATGAACAGCTGGATTTACTTATTTGGCATGGCCATTTTGTTTTCTTGTTTACAGTTTAGCTCACATTGACTCACCCAACCGACAACTTTATCCCGTTTGATTATGCTGCCAACAAATCACTTGCGAAAAGTGAAAGAAAAAAACGTATATACAGTGTAATTAAAAAAGGTGATGGATTGAAAATCAATAACTTTGATGAAAGTAAAATAAAAGATAATAGCTTTGCCTTGAGCACGCAATGTAAAACATACAAATAAACCTATTCATTTTATTATGATCATATCAATCAGTTTATTTCAGGCTAAATTAGCCCATAGAAAGAATAAATAAAGCACAACAGCCAGAGATAAAGCAAAAAAACAAAAGAAAAAAAAACATACTCAAAACTGCATACAAAAAAAACAACAACATAAGCAGCAAGCCGGAAAAAAAGACGATGAAAAGCACAGTGACCAAAGCTACTGTGCACCAACAGGCAACAAGTCCTGGTAATGTACATAAAACCATATAAATATTGTTGCAGAACATTAGCAAAACGTTTTTATTTTTCCCCAAATCATCCTTGCAAATAATCTTTTCTGTGGGTTCAGACTTTTTTTCTTTAATTTCGTTGCTGACGAGAGGATCCTTTCCAAAACCATAAATCAATAGCTTTTAAAGTGATTTTGACGTCTGAGTTCCCATAACTTCAGCTTTCAAATTCTTGAAAAGATCGTTGTTGAACTACTTATCCGTCATCTACCAAACGTGTCCATACAGTATCCACAAGTTGTTACCGGTAATCACAATTAGCACCAACATTTACTTATGTTGTATAACATTTTCTAAACACCTAATATCTGTAGTCCACTGGGAGAAAGATGCTTGGACCCAGTTCACAGGTTCATTAATTTTTTCACTGTTTTCTCGATGTATGAATGGAAACATATAAACTTTTGTTGGTGTGATGAGCAAGTGAGTTTGCCTCACATATTAGTATGGCAGGCACTTGTTGATCAACACAAAATAATGCATTTTTAAGGGTATATAAGTCAAATTGTTCACCCCTAAAATTTTTATTTAAACATCAAGGACGACTTGAATGCTGAGTATACTTTCAGGATGATTGGTGAATGCTCTTGCTGTTAATCATGCAATACAACCAACTTTCTATTATGCACAGTTATTCATACTTTTATGCAAATTCGACCACATTTAGCGTAAAACCAGCATTACCAGATTGCCCCACACTGATATATACTTCATTTGTTTTCTTGCATGTGCAGGATCCATTCTAGTAGTTGTTTAAATATGTAAAAGCAATATTTAGCAACTCCTTATTTGAAAATACCTGCAACAACACAGTACCGGTAAATGTTAAAATATCGTAACCAATACCAGTAGTCTTAAGAAAAGCAGAGAGGAGGGTTGACTTACCGATTGACAATGAGTACTGGTACTTAAATATAATTCATTTTTAAGCTAAATGCTAAAATATTTTTTGAATACCGTTACAGTAGCACTGAGCAGTTTGTTGGAAATTTGATAACCTATCAACAAACTATAAAAAAACACATTTTAACAGTTTAATCATTCATGATTTTTCCTAATAGAACTATTGCGGAAATACCCAGTACAGTACCCATCCTACGTAAACTTTTTGTTGACATGGTAGGGTAGCCTCGCCCTCACACGGTAGCTTAGCTAAGGCAGTTCAACCCCAGATCCAGTTCTGAGTTTCAACTTCCCACCCAATAATTTCAGAGGTACTGATAGCCTATTCCACAATGTGAAGCAAAAACCGCCACTGACTGACTGATAGTATGTTCACATATCAGTATTATTCTTAGTCATTGCCCAACTGACATTGGATTTAGCGATTTAACAACAATAAATAGCCTTCTGTTTGCACTTTGATGCATTGCAAACTGAGAATTATCACCTGGTAATCACAAAGTACAGTATATAACTTAGTACTCAGGCAGACTACTGCAGTCTCAGTCTTTATTTTCTTTTAAAAGTTCATCTTCTCCATCGTCTGCGACTGTGGTCAAACAAAAGCCCATGAAATCACTTGTCTAACAGTCTGAACATTCTGATTCTGAACAATTTCGCACATTTTAATTCTGAACAATTTCGCACATCGCGGACATCGCAACATCGGACATCGCGGACATCGTTGACATCGCGGACATCGTGGACATCGTGGACATCGCGGACATCGTTGACATCGCGGACATCGCAATTTGGGACATCGCGGACATCGTGGACATCGCGGACATCGTGGACATCGCGGACATCGCAATTTGGGACATCGCGGACATCGTGGACATCTTGGACATCTTGGACATCTTGGACATCGTGGACATCGCGGACATCGTGGACATCGCGGACATCGCAATTTGGGACATCGCGGACATCGCAATTTGGGACATCGCGGACATCGTTGACATCGCGGACATCGTGGACATCGCGGACATGTACTATTTAGTAACACCCCTACCAGTACTGGTGTGACAACAATGACATGAGGTAATGCCGATCTGTCAGCCTGCTGGACTGTTCAGTGTAGAACTTAGGCATTGAGGGTCCATACGGTATCGATACTTGTTTAAATGCCAGGACAATTAACTCAAAACTGATTTTGGTCAGCTCTGCCGTTTTCAGGAAGAACACAACATGAGCTATTTTGTAGTTTTGAGTTAGGCAGTGGCTAAGATTACGTGACCGTAATTTTCATTTTCTAAATTCAAAGTTACGTGTGAGTCGTACGACGACCATTGGTTTATAAACGCCATTTTGTACGTGATTTCCACGACATCTCGATAGCTCAGTGGATAGAGCGCAGCGTATAATGGGAAGCGCTGTACTAGTTTTGGGTTCGATTCTCGTCTCGGCTTCGATTTGTTTTGCTTCAGTGGCTTAGGTTCGAATCGCTTCGGTTTGATTTGGATTTGTGTAACCTGGGATTAACAATTGGGTTCGTGAAGATAATAGAATAGAAAAGAAATAGAGTAAAATTGCTTATCACGTAACTTTGAATTCAGAAAACGAAAATTACGGTCACGTAACCTTAGCCACTGCCTTTGAGTAAAATTAACATTTTGTGTTTGATTGTTTTGCCAATGTTATGCAATAAGTGCGATTACTGGATTATTACGCATGCCCAAGTTTTTCCTGAAATAGTTTTGCCAATGTTATGCAATAACTGCGATTATTGTGCATGCCCTAGCACGTGTTTTTCGTGAAAAATTGGGAATAAAAAACACAACGTGTTTTTCGGTTTCATTTTGCTAATATCTCAAAAACTACTTGTGATAGAAATTTGATTTTCACGCATAACAAAGAATAGACGCTAAACATCAAATCTATGCAATAAAAAAATTGAAAATGTGGTCACGTTGTGTTCTTCCTGAAAACAGCAGAGCTCAGGTGATGAAACATAAAAATAAGACTTGTGACACCCTGGACATTGTACTGAAAAAGAGACTAGTGATTAGTGTAGCTTATGTATTTTGTTTATTTCTAGATTCTTCTCTTGCTTAGGCTTGCCGTACTTGCATCTTCACTTGCTGTACAGTATATGTGTACTGTTATTATGGTGACAGTCAAACAATAGGCCTTTTGCATCGATTTAATCTTAAGAACCTACTTCATCAGCATATACTTTTATATGTATTTGTAGTTTTGTGTTCGTGATGGATTCATCTGAATCTTTACTGCTGTTGGTAAGTTAGCAAATCTTTAATTAAAATTGTCTTAGACTGTAAGACAAGCCGTCTTCTCAACAATTTTTTTAAGAGAGTAGTTATGGTATTACCTACTAGCCATCTGCATTGTTATAGCTTATTGTCACAATTGCAATTGTCCGTAATGACGGCAGGTAGTACTTTTCATTGGAGTATTTTTTTTTATAATGACTGGCTGATACTTTTATTTAGTGTTGTATCCGCACTGGTAATAAATGATAATTTTCAGTATTTTTGGTGTGAATTATGTTTGTCTGTTTATTTGCAAAAAGCTTTGTATTTTTTAATCTTTAGACTGCTTAGATAAAAACTGAGTGGTGTGTCATGATCAAAATTTGTTTTAATTGGTAATATATGTATTTATAGGTTAAGCTTCAGTATTTGACCATGCATTGTGAAATGCATTATGATTTTTCTTATGCTAAGATTGCCTATAATGATTTATTGCTTGAATGATATGTTTTGAAAACGTCTAAAGCACTGGTTTCCAATATCGAAAAGCTGCTGCCCCAGACTGCTTGTTTTGTTTCTTTTCATGACGTTGATATGACGGCATCAGCTGTAACTTGAAACATAAAAATTTGGGGTATTAGAGTACAGATAGGGGTGAGGAGATTGGGGGATAGGGTTAGAGACCTAAAGTTAATGTAACTTTGGGGTTGGTGTACAAAAAGAGCAATTTCGAAAGTAAAAGCCTGCAGGTGCTCTAGACACTGCCTTATGTTTTTGTAAAAAGTTGTGTTGGAATGTTTGATACATGCAATTACATTTCTGTTTATGGTAGTGGAATTGATACTTCGATGCTTTGCTGCTGTTTTGATTAAAATTGCTTATTGTTTGTTACTGCTAGTGTCAATAAATGGGATTTAAGTTCATATTTTAATCCACAGGGAAATACTGATGATGAAGCATTAATTGACCAAGTTCTTCCCAAAGAAATCCTTTTGAAGATATTTTCATATCTTGATATATCTACTTTGGGACAATGTGCTCAGGTAAAAAGAATGCTCAATTCATAATTGTTTTGTATCGGTACATTTTTGTAAAGCCGTTATCTTAAGGCATCAGTTTAACTGAAGTAAGTTTAAAGTGTTAAAGTGAAAGGATTGCATTGGAATAGATGTAATGTTGCATATTTATATGATGTTCAGCAAAATGCTAACATAAATATTTTAATCATAAGATTTAATTGCAAAATGTATATTTTACCAGTTGTTTAGTTAAAAAGCAACTGAATCAGAGCAATAAGCTAATTATGATGAATTTTTGTCAAGAAATGTTTTATTGTAGGTTTCAAAGAATTGGAATGTTTTTGCTCTTGATGGTAGTAACTGGCAAAATGTTGACTTGTTCAATTATCAATGTTATGTCGAGGTGAGAAAAATGAATCGTTTTTGTGGCAAGGTTGTATTTGGTGGTCAACATTGAATTCAAACGTTTCTGTCTTAATATTTTTATAAAAGACATACACAGTTGTTTTAGACGCAAAAACAACTACGTTTCAAAGTTTAGTTTTTTTTTTTGTTGTTGTTGTGAAAGGATATGCATTATGCATCAATTATTTTTGAAGCAATTTGCGCTATTTTTTTAACACATTTTATTTTTGACAGGGCAAAGTGGTTGAGAATTTATCGAAGCGATGTGGATTATTTTTAAAGCGATTATCACTTCGAGGCTGTGAAAATGTTGATGACAAAACGCTCCGAGTTTTCTTCCAAAACTGCCCCAATCTCAAACATTTGATCTTGTTTAAATGCCATAGAATTACCGACTAGTGAGTCCATAGTTGACAGCTTGAAGTTTTTTGTTTTTGTGTGACCAATTGTAAATACTGCTTAGTGTTCCAACTTATGCATACGAGTAGTCAGGTTTTGAAATAAATACTTTGTGCTTGAATATGCCATACCATGTACTTTGCAACCAAAATTGATTTGTTAGAGCCTGATATTTTTCGCAGGTCAAATCAAATCAAATCTTCATTATACTCGCCGTATTACGCCGAAGCGTGTAACGAGTTGCGGGGCCCATCTCCGCGGCTTAGCGCCTGGGCTACACAGCTCCGAAGAAACGTCGCAACGGTGGCGAGTCGTTGGCGACACTGTGCCGATTTGACCGGCCCGGGAATCGAACCCCAGACCTCCCGCACCGATAGCGCGCGCTTTGCAACTGAGCTAACGGCCAAAACATTATAATTAATATTTTATTTTGTTGTTGAAATTTCATATTCAATTAAACCCAACTAAATCCTTTTTATAGAAAACAAACTTGAATGCAAGTTAATTTCGCCAGCACTTTGTAAAGCTTTGCTGAATGTCATTTCGCTTTTATTGCACTCATCAATTGCTCCTACTGCATTGCAGATCTTTTGAGAAAGTTGGCAGGTTAAACTGCGTAACGATATGCCGAACATATTCAAGCTCAATATTTTTATGTCCTTTAAAATAACATAAATAGAAGCAGAGGTTAACATTTAATTGGCTTATGACGTTGAGTATATATTTTTATCACATGCTGTAGTGACAAACCATCCAAGACTTGCGCTGTATGGTGCAGACTGAGTTGTTGAAATGTATGGCTGTGGCTACGTCAACTTGTTTTGTTAAAGTGGCGCTGTGAAACTGGCAAAAGAGAACAAAAGGATATTTGCATGAGATTAACTCCTTTTTGACATCGTCTCGACGGGACTAAACCTCGGTTTGGTGGAAACAATTTGGCTTCATTACTGACTGCAGTTTAAGTTGTCTCCACTAATTGAATTAGGATTACATCTCATTCCGCTGGGGTGTGATCCCCCAAAAATTCCATGTGGTCTTGTACTTACTTGTAAGTGCGGAAATGGTTAACGTGTGGTTTCGATCAAAACTCTTGGCTTTGATTAGCGCTGGTGCTTTTAAGTATGGCTTATATCACAAGCTCTGAAAATTTTCTGTGATAGGCGTCGTAATACGTGCGACAGTTCAGCATTTGGTAACGTTTTGTCACAGGATACAGCAATCTGAATAGTAGAATTCGATAATATTTATCATGTAATTGTTTCAGTGGTTTTACAAGTTTAAGCAAGAACTGCCCTCTTTTGACATATCTGAATGCCAACTCGTGTACGAACATGACTGATCAAGGTTTGAAATGCTTGAGGTAATTTTCAGAATTTGGTGTATTTTGGTGTATATAATTATTATATTCAATTTTTGGTAGATTTTGAAACTTGTTCGCTTTTGCGCTTGTAAGCTGCATGTACTAGCTTTCTAGAAATTGCTTTTGCTTTTTAACCCCGATGATGACTGACTTGCCTGTGACAGAATTGGTCGAACAGTGTTTTTCAATTACAGGAAATACTATACGGATATACTTGGGAAATTAGAATCAGATCAAGCATAATAAATGTTAGCTTTACTGGAAGATTGCTAGCTGTACACTGAAATTGCATTAAACCTCTAAATAGAATTTGAACTTTAGGTATTGTAACGCAAGGGCTAGCATTTTTTAAACCTATTCTTTGCATATGATTTATGTTCGCTGCGAATTCAGAAAGGTTGGTTTTTCGAAATTTAAAAGCGCTTTGTGATTTTACTTTTGTTTATGGAATGCCATAACTTCTACTTGCAGCGATGGTTGTCCGATGTTAACTTATCTTGATATATCATGGTGTGAGAATGTTTCTGACCGAGGTATTTGTTATTTGGCCAAGAAATGCTTCATGCTTGAGCACCTGCTTATTAAAGGTCTACAGGTGAGCTATCTTGCTGAAGCATTGAAACTATACGTGGTTTCTATCGTACGTCGGTAAATTTGTAGTGTCTAACTTTGTTGTTGTTTTTGTTATTTACCGCATCATTTATCGAAGTCGAAGTAAGGATAGTATTTAGCTCATTATGACAAAAAAGCGTTTTTCGATATTTTTTGAAGTACAAGAAGTTGAAATATGAAACTGGTTTTGCAATAAGATTGTATGTGTTCTTTGAATTTACTGCAAATGTGAAAAAAAGTTTTTTTTTGTTCGTTTACTCATTTGACATTAAAAAAACTTACATCTGTTAGGTTTTAGAACTGCGCAATCTGTGCTATATATATCTTTCGCTTGTGCTACTAAGCTTCGTTGTTATAGATTTCTGATAGAGCTTTGAAAGCTGTTGGAAGAAATTGTCATAACCTTGAACACCTCAAACTGCACAGATGCTCGGTAAGCAAAATAGTGCGAAAAATCCTGGTACGGTTTACATGTAAAAGCGAATATCTTATTACCTCATGTCTCAAATCAAATTTTCATTATACTCGCGGTATTACGCCGAAGCGTGGAACGAGTTGCGGGGCCCATCTCCGCGGCTTAGCGCCTGGGCAACACAGCTCCGTAGAAACGTCACAACGGTGGCGAGTCGTTAGCGACACTGTGTCGATTTGACCGGCCTGGGAATCGAACCCCAGATTTCCCGCACCGATAGCGTGCGCTTAGCAACTGAGCTAACGACTGGTGCTACCTCGGAGAGGGATGATTAATCCTGGGAAGATCATTCATTCTGAATGGTGAATGCACTGTACCTTAGTGCGGCTGATGAAGGCTAATAGTCCGAAACAGCGCTGTCTCGCTCTATATTGAATTTTCAGTTTAATATAATTTAAAAATAGTCAGCATATTACGCCAATTAAATGTTTACAAATCAATTCTATTTGCTGTTACGTTAGAAACATAAAAACACAGTCTTTCCAAGCAACCAATTCACAAAACTTGAGCATCAATGCAAAAAAAAAAAAATTATGTTAGCGTTTGCATTGATGCCTAAGTTTTGTGAATTGGTTGCTTGAAAAGACTGTGTTTTTATGTTTCTAACGTAACAGCAAATAGAATTGATTTGTAAACATTTAATTGGCGTAATATGCTGACTATTTTCAAATTATATTGAACTGAAATTTCAATATAGAGCGAGACGGCGCTGTTTCGGGCTATTAGCCTTCGTCAGCCACACTCACGTGAAGTACATTCACCATTCAGAATGAATGATCTTCCCAGGATTAATCATCCCTCCCCATAAATATACCAAAAAGAATTTAGCTGTTGTGGTACGTAGACAGCTACGTCACTCTCTAGTTAAATCCTTTTACGTGGCCAGGATGAAGATCAAAAACTGTAAAGTAATCTTCCTGGCCTACTGTAGGGAGTCGTGACGACATCGTCTTGTCCGGTCGGAGGATATAACAGCTCTCCATCACCAACAGTAATGACATATTACTGGAGTTGCGTTGCAACTGTTGGTGATGGAGAGCTGTTATAGCCTTCACCTGACAAGAGAATGTCGTCATGACTCCCTTTCAGTGGGCCATGAAGGACATTACTTTATAGTTTTTGAAAATTCATTAGTAATAAGGGACACGACGAAGTGAGCTTACGCTCTTTAGCTTAGCAGCCACCCTGTATACATGTCAAATGAAAACAGCTCCAGCTGTGAATTAAGCCCGTGGCGGAGTATTTGTAGCCTGCGCGTTATACCGCTAGGCCATTTCGCTGCCTTGCCAAATTTAAAGTGTTTTTATTTTAGCGAATTTCTTACGATGGAATGAGCTACATTGCAAAGGGTTGCCAAAATATGAAGTCGCTTGGTTTATCAGAGTGTTATAATGTTAATGACCAAACACTGATTGCCCTCGCTGATCACTGCCGGTTGCTACAAACACTAGAGGTCGCACAGTGTTCAAGTCTAACAGATTATGGCTTCAGACGCATGGCGCAGGTAGGCCTACTTGTTTTAAATTTTTGAGAAAGGTCCTATGTAATCTAACTGGAGCAAAAATAATTACTGGACTTATCTGATAGCCAGTGGAAACACAGCAGTGGGCTTTGTTACATGCCGGTATGTAGTGGGAGCGCGAGGGGGAAATTATGACTAGAGCTACCGTAAAGGAAAAAATTTCAAGTAAGGAATCTTTTGAAGTAGGCTATTGTGTCTGTCTTCTATTCCTTAGAATTGGCTCTCATTCTGACCAAGCTAGAAACTTCCTTCCTGTACAGTTTCCCCGTATTTCTTTAGCTCTTGCCAGAATTATTTTTTTGTGAGAGATAAAATCTGACTTCATATTAACAGAGCCTTCTGCTTGTTTTTTTTCTAGTTGTTCAAGTACGATTTGTAATCGTATTTTAGTGCGCTTAAGTTAACGTAGGACAGAATTCCATTCCTTTACAATTTAAACTCTTTACTTAATACCAACAATTTTGAGCGCAGATGCGTTTTGCAGGCACCTTTTGAAGCGTTGTATTGGCGTAGACTTGTGTTAATAACGCTGTGTTAGCCAGAAAAGAGTGCTATTATGGTATCATATATCCATCAAAACAAGCAGATCATTGTACTCACATTATGCCGAAACGAGTGGCGGGGCCCACTTCCGCGGCATGGCGCCTGGGTTACACAATAACGTAGCGGTGACATGCCGTTGCCGACCGTGTCGGATTTGACTGGCCCGGGGATTGAACCAAAGGCCTCCCGCGCCGCTAGCGATGTCTCTAACCACTACGCCGGCCTGCCAGTGCATCCATTTATTTTGTACCTAAATCTTAGTACGTAGCGAAAAATTCTGATTAAGTTCGTGATTTTATAAAATGCTTCATTTTGCACCATGCTGCAATTCTCGTGAATATCACCGATAATGACGAGATTTAGCCTTTCATTACTTCTTCTGTAGTTTCGGTATCCGTGATGTGTTACACGGTTGAGTGTCATTAGTTCTCTTCATTTTATGTGTAATTTTACAAAAGCAGCAATCAAGTCTGTCAAGTCGAACACCTCTACACACAAATCTAAAAATGAAACTATTTTCTGCTTTAATATCTTTCTCTGCTTTTCGGTTGCGCTGGCCTAACTGACTTGTACTCAATTTAGCAAGTAGTGATATTTTGCAGTCGTGTCCACTACTTGAGAGAATGGATTTGGAGGGCTGTATTCGTGTTTCGGACAAAACTCTGCGGTGTCTTTCATTGCATTGTCTCGATCTCGCAGAATTGGTTTGTGACGCTGCATTTTTGATTTTATAGTAGTGGTTACGTAAAGGGCGTCTACAAAAAATCCAAGGGGAAAAGAGGGTCGCCAATGATTTTTTCTGGGTGTCAAAAGTAGCACAACTCAGTTTAATTGATAGAACACACTATGTGATAAAGTACATCTGGCCCACCTACATAGGGCGGGATTTGGACTGTGAGGGGCCCTAAGCTATTTAGATTGTACGTTTGCTGCTACTGATCGATGACCGGACTCATCTCTTAAGTGTATAAAGGCCTTTGTGGTCGATTTTCAAAAAAAAGAAAAGGTCTTAATGGTCGATCTCCAAAAAATGTCTTCGTTGTTAGTGACGAGGCCTTCGGCTTCAGCCTGCCTGGCTTATTGGTAAGTCCAACCCTGCCCCTACGTACCCCTCTACAACGTCCGTAGTAGTCATTAAATATGTAGTTTGGGCTTGTTAATTGCAATCCTATATATTCTTTATCTGTGCGCTTGTCTCCTTGCGATAACGAGCTCTGTGCAATGTGCATACTTGGCAACAACAAGCCAAAAATGTCTCTACTAATCAGTAGCCTTCTTGGGCAGAATTTTTTAAATTCAAATCGTATCCTTAAAGGGGAACTGAAGTGAAAAATAATTGTTTCTCTAAACGTGTTATAAAATGCAACGAAATTAAAAATGCCACTAAAAGTTTTTAAATGCTTTAAGTTAGCGAAAAATCGGCGTTTAAAATTTACAACTGTGACCCACAGGTGTACGTTTTACCCATTGAAGCGTGCAAAAGTTACAGCGGCAGTGCTCATCAACCGAAATCCCTTTGTCTGACCAAAGGTCGAACATTGCCGCTGTATTTTTTGCAGGCTTCAATGGGTAAAACGTACTCTGTAATGTCATGGTCTTACACTTTAAACACCGATTTTTCGTGAACTAAAAGCATTTAAATACTCTTAATGGCATTTTTAAATTTGTTGTATTTTCTAACACGTTTAGAGAAACAATAATTAATTTGCAGCTTTTAATGCTTTTTTAGGAAATTACAGATGCTTTTTTAAGATGTATAAATGTCAAATACTTTTTGCGCTAAAAGTATTGTAAGATTGAATTTCGTTTTCTTCAATAGCAAGTTCGATTTTTATGTGTTTCATTGTAATTTTTTTTTTTGGCAACAATGCCTTCAAAGGAATTTGTTGTAAAATTTCCCGCATAATCTTTGGTGCCTCAGTGTATGCTTTGTTGTTGCGGTGTGTGGTTAACTAGCTTGCTGCAGTGTCAAGTTTTAATCTTAATAGCATTTTTTTACATCTAAATTAGACTCTTTCCCAATGTGAACTTATCACAGATGAAGGCATCCAAGATCTCACAGCTTGCGGGAATGAACGACTTAAAGCATTGGAACTAGACAACTGTCCTCTGATCACTGATGATAGTCTTGAACATTTAACAGGATGCCAGGTATTGTTATTAGTTGCCTAAAACCGTAAAGTTGCGGACTAATCACTTGTCAGTAAAAGTAATGAACCAAGTGTTACGAAGGAATACAGTCTTTTGCATTAATTTGAATCGTACGGATTGAGTCATTGTCAAAAATATCTGCAGTGTTGCCATGGATCAGATCTCTCGTGTCTTGAATATGATTTTATAACATCTGCCATTTTTTGTTATTATTCACGTATTTGTGAAATAGTTGGAGTGTGAATCCGACCAACGAAGAAACGTAGTACACTTTTGTGTGACATTTTTTATCGCTAGTTCTTGTGGTGATTCTTGTAGTTTTTTTTTTTATAAATTCCTGTGTTTAGACAGGTGGCGGGTTTCTTTGTAGGAAGGGCTCCAAAATTGTATTGACCCCAATGTTCATGCAGTTCTAGGAGCTGTTCCAAATTCATTGGTTTCTGTTCAAACCAGACTACAAGTCAATCAATGACTTATGATTTTTTAGAATTTAAGCCAGTTAGGATTGTATGACTGCCATCAGGTTACAGACTCGGGAATCGCACATTTGCAGGTAAATTGGTTTTAAGCGGTGCTAGTTATTGCGTGCGGTATTTTAGATTTATGATCATTTTATGGACAATAGTAATGCATGTTTTGTTTTGCGGCATTGCAATCTTTAGTTCAACCCATGCTCAACTAGGTTAATTTCCGTAATACTTCTATAAAAATCAAATCAGAATAAAATCTCTATGCTCGCGGTATTACGCCAAAGCGTGTAATGAGTGGCGGGGCTCGCCTCCGCGGTGCCGAGTCGTTGGCAACACTGTGCCCGATTTGACCGAGCCGAGATTCAAACCCCAGACCAGAGATGGAAACCGGTCGGGTCGACCGGCTTCGGTCGGGTCGAGATTCTTCGACCGCCCGGTCAAGCCGGTCGATTTCTCCTTTCTTGCAACTAAAATACACCTAAACACCAACCGAAATATACATACCGACATGTATTTTTTAAATAAAACAGTTTTATGAAAAACGGTACTAACAAATCACACTTTCTGAAAACGAAGGTTTGTTGTCTGTTTTCAACAGCGAGACTTGCGTACTTATCAGCATAGTTGACGTTCTCTTTTTTAGCAGGATTGTGATACTATTGCGATGTCATTACATTACCGTACCGCTCCATCGTAGCCTATAGCAATTAGCATAGGCTTTAGCTTCTCTCCACGTGCTCGAACCAGTCGGGTTGTGACGTAGCAGCCCGGGCTGGTTGTGGCGTTTGTTAACGTGGTTTGAAAAAAGAAATTAATTGCCTCTTCATGACTTACAGGTTTCACCACCTGTCGATTCATGCTAACCATGCAAGCGAAATTTGTGTACTACGAGTAACATGTTAAGTAAATGTCAAAGTCAAATCAAATAAAGTCAAATGACGCCAGCTTCGTATTTATCCGAGTGAAACAAATTAACAGATGAAGTTTACTTTTATTCAAATACTGCTTTTGAATGAAATTTTACGTGTTTAATTCATCTAGTTACAAAGCTAGTGTAAACTACAGTTTGTCATTAGGTTTATTGAACACTAAACATAAATCTTCGGGAAAAAAAACGGTCGACCGTACCAGTAAGTGACCGGTCAATTAGCGTAAATTTTGAATTTTACCAGTCGGGTCGAGAAAATCCTGACCGGTTCCATCTCTGCCTCAGACCTCTCGCATCAATAGCATTGCCTTATCAACTGAGCTAACTGGCCGGTTATATTTTAATTTATTATGAAAATTATTATATAATAGACTTCAATAACATACACCCAAATCCTCAATTGCATGCTGCTTAAAAAATGTGTGAGATTAATAGTGCTGGTTACAACTGCTGCTGATGATTTTGACTTTTTTTTGTTCATTTTCAGGATGCTTTACCTAATCTTGTGGTGCACTCATTTTCATCTCAATATCCGACTCGGTCTGTTGCATTTGCACTAAATCGGAACCGACGTCGACGCTGCCGTTGCTGCACAGTATTGTAGCTAATAATTTTTGCAAAGCTTTGAGCTGGAAAGAGTATTTTTATGTTGCGTATTGTTGCGGAATTCAAAGGCCGCCCTTTTAATGTTGTGTTAGCGTTTCATTAATTTTTGGCTTTTATTTTTTGCTGCAGTTGTAATAATGCATTGTATTTTTAGTGCCTGCGGCTACAATTTTTCTTGATCATGGTAAAGCATAACCAACCATTGTAATGAGTTACACTTATGGTCTGCAAAGAGATTTGATTTTTGGTTTTACTTTTACGACCCAATTTGCTTCAAAACATACCAGCCCCCGTGTCTTTTCCTAAGCTTGGTCGAATTGAATGTTGTTGACTAATCTGTAAACTTTTCTGATTTTGCTTCAAGTGGAAAACGGCCTAGATACTGTAGCACCACTGCTCATTGTTTTTGGACCGTTTTTGTTTTTGACTGCCTTGTTTTCTCTTAGTCGCAGTTCCAACTTATGTACCTGGATTGTTGTGCGGTGACTCTATTAGCCCGTGATCAGTCTGGATTCTGGAATGGCTACTTACTGGCGGACGTTATAAAATTTCGTTGTCATTGAGTGTTGGTATGTGGCAACGGTACGCGCTAGTTGATTCTTTTACGCTTTGAAAGTAATTATTTTGAATGTTGTCCATTGTTACTAATGTTGCATGTGATATTGTGTGTATGAATCATTGTAATATTTTTCGGCAAAACTCATTCTTTACGATTTTGCGTTAACTTGTGTGCTACTCTGCTACAATGTCCGAAGGCTTTTTGCTGTTGTAGCATAGCTTTGTCCACGTTGTGCATGTTTGAAGTGCTTAAGGAGCTCTATCTTCTTAAAATTTATTGTTTCTAAGCTTGTTGCCCCAACTGAGATAAAGATGCGAAGTTTTACACCGAAAAGTCTGGGCTAACAAGCTTAAAATAATCAGTGTAGAGCAGGCTTATACAATAATTGTTACTCTTTGCAGCAGCTAATGCGTCTCATTAAGCATTCCGATCCCAATTGTATCTGTCTTTGTGTGGGTCAAACTTTTCGCGTAGATAAATTGCTTGGACGTGCGCGGTTGCGTTCGGAAAGGTTGTATATTTTGTTGCGTTCAATGCAAGTTCTACTGTACGCACAACTTCGCGTGGGTTCGCCGTAAAACTTGAGCAGAAATTGCTCTGAGAGCGAACAAAAGCTAGATGAGTGAAAATCTTGTGATTTCGTAAAGCATGCAAATGCTCAATATGTTCATGACACTGCTTTCGGGCACATGATTTTAACTTTTTCTGTTTTTTTTTCTACTTTTGTATTGAAACTGTATCACTGACCTTTTCTTTCTTGGCTTGATAATTTCCGTACGGCCTGCTTGTGAGAAACTGATTGAAGGTATAATTTTATCTCTGCAGCTTTGCCGGAACACTTGAAAATTCTAAACCTCAAATCATTGGGCTTTTAATGTTCTATTTTCCGTCTATTTTACTGTTTTTTTGTTTCTCAAGGATGTGCGAGTTTTGTATCTCTTGTCAAACTACTATATCATTTACTGCTACTAATGCTTTCTTGTCTGTGTTCGAAATCGGTATCGATGTTTCGGATTTTTGCTTTTAACGTATAGTTGCTTTTTTTAACTGTGCCACTCCGAATAAGTATTACACAAATAAAATTTGTGCTATCATACCAAGAGTTGCATATTTTGTGAGCAAAGGTTTAGGAAAGCGTTGCAAATACGGTCAAAACCTGGAGGCAATTTTATTTCATGTGCATCAGCAATAAAACAGAAATATACTATGCATAGTTAGTTACAAGGAAATCAAAACACAAGTGCCCAAAATTTTCAATCAAAGCTCATACAAAATGAAACACTGGATCATTTCAAAGTTACAATAACTTAATCAGCTAAATTTTAACTAATTGCTTATCGTGGTTAAACATACGAAATCATATGCACAGGCGCGTAGCCAGAATTTTGCAATGGGAGGAGGGGGCCGTGACGGAGGTCTGGGGGCGAAGTCCCCAGCCGCCTCAGGCAAGGGGGTCTGGAGGAGGAACCCCGAGTCGCTGAAAATTTTTGTACAATTACCCAAAAGTAAATTTTAGTGCGTTTAATTGCATAACATGCTGTAACAATGTCATATATTTCATGTATTATACAAACACAAAATACTGTGACATCGTATGATTTATACACGATATTGAACATGCAGCAGTGTGTTATGCTGCAGAGCAGACTATTGCAATATTGAAGCATCATTACTAAGTCGCAGCTCAGGTGGAGTGACAGATATGTCCTCGCAGCTGTGAAAACATCAAAACAATGAAAAAAAAACATTATTAACGTTATACAAAAACAACAAAACCAAACGAACAATTATCACAGCAAAGAGATTCAAAACATTTAAAAGGCAAAACAAACAATCAAGAAATTAACAATGTGTAATTACCAGAACCATGTGATGGTTGTGCTTAAATCGTATAAAGCCGTGGGAGAGCTTACCAGTGGGTGTGGGGTAGCTGAAGCTTTCCCTCCGCTAGCTACGCTACTGACGAAAACGATGGTGCAACAGTTTGCAAGCACCATCCAAGTTTACAGCAAATAGTTTGGCATACCTATGTAATGGGTGAGGAGAATTCAGCCCCCTCCCCCCAGGTACGCTACTGACGAAAACGATGGTGCAGCAGTTTGCAAGCACTATTCAAGTTTACAGCAGATAGTTGACATACCAATGGGGGGCTACCGCCCCCCCTCCTCCTAGCTACGCTATATACTGCATATGCATAATTTTCAGCATTAAAATATGGCTAAAATTTAACAACAACGGAAAAAAGTTTCCTAACGTGTGAAGCAATTAGCTCAAAGAATGCGTGGTAACAACATAGATTAATTGCATAACTAAAATCCTACTCAATGTTGCACCATGCTCAATTTTATAACTTAGATGCCTGCTTTGGAAAAAGTTTTTTCAAATCGAAATATACCAGTTGGGCTTTTGAATTGGGATATGCAGTAGTAACAAACAGATTTATTCCGTGGGCAGCATTGTAATCAGCGTATTTTAATTCTCTTAAAATTTGGGCTCCATTTTTCTTTGCATGCTCACAAAGAAAATCAGTTGTTGGAGTAATGACCCCATATCTACAACCCAACTCTATTGCCATCTTCCAGCATTCTGGTTCGGTCAAAGTTGCCAATCCAAGTTTTCGATAATCTTTATGAACTGTTGTCATCCCTGGAAAAAAATACTTGTCAGTTTTTAACATATCAAATGCACCAGCTTCCAATTCTTCAAAAAACTTGACAATTTGACGATGTTTTGTAGATTTCTTCTCAATTTTGTTGACTGAGTCATCGACAAAAGGATCATTTCTACGCTGAACAGTGCATAAAGTAACTGCAAGCAGCTTGTTTGTTGACTTCTCAAATACACCAATTGAATAGTTTTGTTTTAGTTTCATTTTTGCTCTCATTATATGATGCTCATCTTCGTCCTCTTGCATACCAAATAATTCACGCTCATGATCACGTGAAAAATGATGAGTAATCAATTCCATCACGGCATTTTCATCTTTTGGAATCAGTCTTCTAACTTCAAACTGTAACTTCCCTGACATTTTAGATATTAAATTATTGCATTTAATATCACTCTGCAAGTAGCAAAAAAAAAAATCATTTATTAAGGCAAAAGTTTCGAGTGTTTTGTTGCAGTTACACCCTAACCATAAAAGTGATAGGATAAATTTCCAAGTCCATTTGTCAGTTCGCACTCCGTGGAAGTACATTGCGGAGGAGTAAGATAAAATTGCATTTGCTGCAATGCCATTTGTTTTAACAAAATGTGCTAAGTCTATCAGCGACTATGTTTAAAACCAGTGCAAAGAAAAACTACTGCAAAAAGATAACAGTGGAAAAACGAATTAGCTTTTCAACAGCTGCACTATGCACATTTATTTCTAAATTGCTTACGGTAGCTTTCTTAATCAAAAATCGTATGTGCTTTAAAAATAGGCAGAGGCTATTTGTACGCGCCCATGCAAATAAGTGCTTGGTTTATTATAGCTTCGCGCTTACTCCGATCCAGAAAGCGTGACGCACTACTTTAATAAAATAAACAAAGTCCTTATTTGTACGGATCCGTAAGAATAGCCATTTCATTAAAAATAATGTGAGTGGATAATTTTGCCAGTTGCACCAGCAATAATTATTACTAAATAGACCAGTCTACTGGTCTGGTACCAGTATATACATCTAGCAGTCTAGATCACACGTAAACTCTGCTGGCCATAAGTACAGTACATAACTGAAAATTTTTCTGCAAATAATACCTCACCAACCTGCTGAGCTTACTATGATTGTTTACTGGAATAAGGTACGGTACGTAGGTCAGCAACATCTAAAGTTATTTGTTTAACAGTTTAGACTTAAGTGTAATTAAAAAGAAATAGATTAGTCTATCTGATTATTGCAAGTGCATAGGCAAATTTAAAGGAAGTGTCTAGAGCACCGGCAGCCTTTTATAAACTATAATAATAATAATGTATTTCCCGAATCCAGTGCACACATGGCACTACAACCACATTATAGAAACAACCAGGCCGCTGATTATAGAAACAACCAGGCCGATTATGATTATAGAAACAACCATTATGATTATTGTATAGAAATAACCAGGCCGCTGATTATAGAAGGATCCAAAGATTATAGAAACAACCAGAAACACACATGGCACTACGGGACGACAACCACATTATAGAGACAACCACATTATAAAAACAAACAGCTCAGATGGCCGAGTGGTATGGAGCGTCTGTCTCTTGAGCTGTAGACTCGGGTTTGATTCCGAGTCGGGTCAAACCAATGACTTTAAAATTGGTATTCACAGCTTCCCTGCTTGACGCTCAGCATTAAAGGGACAGTGTGGAGAACAAGCCGGCAAGTTTACTTGTTGTGCCGTTGGGAAAGGCACTTAGCGGGATTCCCCCATCTTGGTGTGGTAGACAGATGGCCGGCAACTCCTAAGCGAGCTCGTACAGCGCATTGATCGCTTTCTCATGATAGGAGGATAAATATGCAACTAAATAAAAATAAATAAACAGGCCACTGCAGCACGGGAAAACCGGTCTCACGTGACAGCGACGTCATTATAGAAACAAGCAAGCACTCCAGTGCTGCAGCGTTTTGATTATGGAAACCAGGCCGGTGCTGTAGACACTGCCTAACAGGGTTGCCAGGTCCAGCTGAGCAAAAAATGCCAAACAGCGTATAAAAATATGCCAAACAACCCTGAACAAGCGCAAATCCACTAATACCGGCAACGCAATGCTTTTCACACTTAAGTCCACATTTGAAAAAATGAGCTGCACTGACTGGAAGAGCAAAAAAGTCTTTACATTTGCAGACGTCTTTTTTTTACTGAAAATCGGTGAAGAGCAAAAAAAAGAACGAGTCTATAGGGCTTGATTAATGGCTGGAGTTTATATTTCTGTAAGTGCCCACGAGCCGCATAAAATGGTCTCGCGGGCCTCAGTTTGCCTACCCCTGACCCAAACAAGAATGGGTCATCCTGTTTTTAGGATTTTGAGGACGCAGTCGCAAATTCCTTAGCCTCCTAAAAAAAAGGACTACCAGGAGGGGTAATCCTATTTTTTTGGATCTTGTAAACGGTTTGCTTTTTCAAATATTTATTAGCTTTCTAAACTCTATTACAAGGAGTATAAGTAATAGCCAATAAACACAAGAAATCATGAGTTTTCTTGCACAATGTAACAAAATACCGGTATCAATTTTAAACAACGGTACGAAAAACCCAATGCGTCTCAAGACTAGGACTGCCTGGGTAGGGGTAGTTGTATTTTTATAACACACTTCGTTTCACGTATTTAAAATTAATTTTTGTTATGCAACTGTTTCATGCCGCTATTTCATGTGGCCCACGGACACTTACAAAAATATAAACTCCTACCGGTATCATGAATCAAACCTTGCTAATGTTTTAATTATTTTTAATAATAATAAGCATTTCTATACCGCTTGAGATGGCAAACTGAGTTAGCCACCTGACTAAGCGGTACGGTACAGATACATTGCAAAGAACAATTGAATTGAGCCAACAGCAAAAAACGACAAAAAACAAAAAAAGAGAACACAGCATATATACAACTACAAATCAGGCACATCTTCGAAAGCAACGCAAAAATAATGACACTTTAATTTACTTTTAAAAATAATCAGTTTATCACACACTCTAACATATTTTAGCAAGGAGTTCCAAATTTCAACGAATGAAAAACAAAACATAGATTCAGCTTTAGAGGTATTAGTTGTGCACACTTGTTGAAGCAAGGTCTTATCATCATTCCCACGAAAATTATACACACTTGAAGGTTGCTTAGTAGGGTGCAGTGAATTTTACTTATATTTTTGGATTTGTGTTTAAGATGATGAAACACTTGGCTTTGACGCTAAAAACAACCATGAAACCAATTTTGGTCCTCCTACCCCTCAATTGAGCCTCCTGCCTGAGGTCAAAGGTCACGTAGGGTCAATTTTAGTCAAAATTGCTCTAACTTCTCTCCTACTGGTCGTAGAAAGCTGATTAATGGCTCAAAAGATTCAGAAGACCCATGTTTCTATCTGTTCTAAGCGAACTTTTCCTTCCATAGCGAGTGGAACTTGAGTTATTTCAAAAAATCCTGATTTTAGCTAGTTCTACAGCATATTTCGTGAATTTTGACGGGTATTGTATTTTATCAATGTTTGTTGTTGCTCTGAATTGACTAAACAATACTGAATACGAATATTAAGCAAAGAAGGTTCTTTGCTGTTAACTAGTGAAGCATTCTTGAATGACTATGTTGGTGGGTTTTTTTTAATCAACAACCATAATTCGAATGAAGAGTGAGTGAAACTGTGAATGTACTTCACTGCATGCATTCAAAGTTACTGCACTTCTCTTCAAAGCTTTGTGGCAGTGTCCTTTATTGAATGTACACTGGTATGCTAATTTTGCTAAGCATATATATTCGTATTCACGTATTCCAAAGTTAATTATTGTATTTAGACCTATCTTATAATTATTTTAGTTGGTGTTTGCGGTGTTCTCCTGTAGTTCCTGACTATAACTTCATCAATTGCAACAAACATGCTTACTAGAGCAACTGCAATTGCAAGGACTTTTGCGTTGGATTCCTGGTACAAATTCTAAAGCACTGATCAATTTCCAGGAGTCCTTCCAATAATTATATTTTGAACCACCAAACTGAAAAAAAAATGAAAAGAGTGTATATTTATTTCAGAATTGCACAGATCAATCTCAAAAGATCTTTTTCACGTTTCGCTTAGTAGCGTAAGGATTATCATCACTTTACTTAATCTCCACATTTTTCTCATATTGCATAACTACCAAGAGACCCGCACGTTGTACAACAGATTATTGTTGTTAGCAACCGAACCTTTTTCTTGAATGTATCTAGATTTCCCGCATTCTTGATGATAAGGAGCGTTTTACTGCCAATTACGAATTATTCACTTAGTCTTGGAAGTATAAACATAAAAAATTCCAGCTTTCGCTCGACGCGTCGATCCCGTTGTGCTAACCTTTGACTAACCTCAGGAAACCGCTTTTGCTTGATTTTTCTTCTCACGCAGCTGGAAGCTGATATTACAACTAACTTTGCTTAATTTTGAAGTGCGAGCAACCTTGAACAACGTTAAGGCGGCTGCACACTGAGCTGTAGCGATGCGCCATGACCATTGCGATCACGTTTGCGTCAAGTCCTGCGACTGCCCATGCCCACTGCTGCGATTTTCTTATGCAATAATCGTGCGATGCGATTCCAGCGACAAATCGCGCTATCTATGCACACTGAATGCGACTGAAGTGGCTGCGGTCATCGCAAGTGAAAAGAAGTGAGTTCTACGACACTAGCGACAAAATTTTTCTACTTTGTCATAGGAATCGCAAGCAACCTAGGTTGTAAAAGCAGCTGGTACCATAGGCTGTAGGCCATATTTGCAGTAGGAACTAAATTTATATTCAGTTTTTTGCCTAATCTTGAACTTCGAGTTACCATTTCAAATATAGAGCCCAACATACAGCGATTGAGCTTGTTACGACAACCCCAAGCATCCCATTGAACTGCTGATAACTTTGGTGTAGTTACAGTGATTTGTGTGTAAATTTTCTGTGCTTTTTTGCTGAGGTGTGCCGCGAAAATTTGGACATGGTTTTAGTGTGCTGTGAGTAAGAAAGGGTTGCGGAGCACTGCTGTAACTGCAGAACAATAGACACTGATAGACTTAATGCTTCAGTCAAACTGCAATATATTCTGTAAAAAAAAAACTACCAATAATATTAAAATTCTTGTAGTTCTACTAAAATCAATCAAATAAGCGGAAGAAATAAAAAAGCGAAAAAGTTTTTACAGCCACACACACAATACAGGCATGCAAAAAAATCAGCAGTAAACACTTATGCTTACTTAATTCTAAACTGCTAAAAGCAGGTACCAGCAGTACACTACCGATACTTTACCATAGCAAAAAAACTGCAACTGTTGTTATTCCTGACACCAGGGTTGGAAATTGATAACAAAAAAAGTAAAGAATAATTCGATACCTCAAAAAAAAGTAAAGAATAGCTTGATTCGATAACAAAACTAAAAAGTAGAGAATAATTGATAATCAATAACTTCAAATCCATACTTTTCATTGACGCAAACAATAGCATCAACATATTTTAATACAAAGTGTCTATTTCAACGAAAATTTTGATTACCGAAGTTTGAAAAATCGTAGTTGCGAAACTGTTTTCAGTTACTGTAGTGCGACTCTCACAGTAGGGGAACCGTTAGGGGATGTTTCCGGTTCCGCAAACCACAATTTTCGAACTTCGGTAATTAGAATTTTCAGTGAAATAGACGCTTCCATTTTAATATCATGGCTCAAACTTAATATCTGTATGTAACTGACTTAATAACTCCATTGTTTCTACGCACAAACTTTAGATCTGCAACAATCAGACATAGGCAAAATGGCATAGTCCCAATGCATAAACTTGACCCTAAGTTCTTGAATATAACAATTAGCAGTCGAAAGATACTTCAACAGCACTTGTGCCCTGTTTCCTCATGAATAGATTGTACTAAATGCCTAAATTTATAAATTGAAATAGGTTGATGCACCATTGAAAAACAATCTTAATGATTTTTTAAGTGAACAAAGCTGTTGTTTGGCTGGCATGCTGCATGGTTTGCATAAACACTATTACCACCTCCACCAGAGACCTAATACACTGTACAGTATTAGGCTGCCACTTCCACCAGAGACCAATACGATCCACCCAGCCACTGTTAGTCTATCACACTGTAAAGCATTACAGATGGCCATATCAAACTAAGACTGCCTGTAAAGTTTTTAAGCAATAAAGACATAAAAGTTAACAATCATGCTGGTAATCACTTGCTTTCTCAGCAGTTTTCTGAAGTTTGGACGACCTACTGCGCGCACTGCATAGCATAGTTACTTCCAGATTACAGTAGCTTACAGAAGGCCTACTACCTTCTTTAATAACCGATTAATTCAGTAAAACTGCGCCGACTCGAGCCTTGCACTAGCCTGTCTCAGTGTCTCACTCAGGGACAGTCACGCCTGCCACACAGTGTTGCCAGATCTCAATTTACTCAAGCATCTAGATTGGGTGCTAATGGTGCTACTAAATAGTACATGTCCGCGATGTCCACAATGTCCGCGATGTCAACGATGTCCGCGATGTCCACGATGTCCGCGATGTCAACGATGTCCGCGATGTCCACGATGTCAACGATGTCCGCGATGTCAACGATGTCCGCGATGTCCACGATGTCCACGATGTCCGCGATGTCCCAAATTGCGATGTCCACGATGTCCGCGATGTCCCAAATTGCGATGTCAACGATGTCCCATGTTGCGATCGCTATTTGGGACATCGCGGACATCGTGAACATCGCGGACATCGCAATTTCGCAGATCGTTGACATTGCGGACATCGTTGACATCGCGGACATCGTGGACATCGTTGACATCGCGGGCATCGTGGACATCGCGGACACCGTTGACATCGCGGACATCGTTGACATCGCGGGCATCGTGGACATCGCGGACATCGTTGACATCGCGGACATCGCGGGCATCGTGGACATCGCGGACATTGTTGACATCGCGGACATCGTTGACATTGCGGACATCGCAATTTGGGACATCGCGGACATCGTGGACATCGTTGACATCGCGGACATGTACTATTTAGTAACACCGTCTAGATTGTTTACCAAAAGTATCTAGAAAGTAGCTAGATTTTTGATTAAACCACATTTAAACAACGAAAATATCTAGATTAGCATCTAACTATAAAAAGTGTGTTAATACCACAAAAAACAAGCGATATTACGGAGTCTGACATGAAGTAACTTATATACAGCATTTAATAATAGCACACATTCAGTTTTTCGAGAAATATTCTGCCTAATAAAGACACATTTTAGTCGCAGTGACATCGCAACACCTTTAAACACATCACCCGTGAATTGAATTATGCATAGACATGAATTATGCCTACCGTACTCAAAATTATTCCAAGCTAGGCAACTATTCTATAGTGCATATATATTTGCAGATCTACAAAGTACGGTACAAACAGGCAAATTTGTTTGTTTGTTTATTATGTGCGTGAATAAAAACAATAAAGGCGCTGTGACAATATAACTGTTTTTTTTGGTTTTGTTTTAAATGCTTTGTCTACAAAAAGGTTCTAGACCGATGCATTGTTTTCCGAAGTTTTTTTTGTGGGATTGTTTTGTAAGGTTGCATGATGAAGTCATAATTGTCTACTGACGTAATTGTTTCATGAATATTCTGAACAGATTTTTCCGTTACGTAATTTCACTGAATCAAAATTTGTGCTTGTGACGTCACGATTGTGTTTACTGCGGTTTGGTGTGAGTTTTGCATGTCATATGATTTCTCTTGACATCACAATCGTGTTTACTGTGATTTGGTGTGAGTTTTGCATGTCATGTGATTTCTCTTCTTGTTTCTTTTTGAGAATGCCGTAGAACTTTCTCGAAACTGAAATTAGAGTATACATAGGCATGAATTTTCGAGCGTACCGGTATTTATTCGAGTGTAGATTTAGTGTGCGTAGAATAAGCAATAGTGTGTATGCTGAAGGGAATAGCCCTTGTTGTATGGTGTTACTGAAGTGAGCAGTGGTGCTTGTGTTTATTGAAAAGTAGTATATACGGTGAGTATCATGGCTGAGTGAGTTAAGTTGGGTCGATTATTATATTTGTTTGGTTAAGAAGGTCTTGGTTTTTTGTGAGGTCAGTTCTAAGAACGAAGTAATTCCTACGGTTTGTCATACAATTCTTATCAATCGTCCTGTTAGTGAAGTAATACCATTTCCTATTTTGCGACAGGCGCATTAACAGCACAGTCTTTTTTGGGGGGGCCTGGACTTATAGTAGTAAGGAAATGTTAATACAGTAGTAATACGAGACGTCAGAAGTAATAAATAAATAAAGGTGAACTAAAAATAGAAACCTCAATTTTTAAAAAGGAAAAAGGAGTCAATAATGTACCAGTACTGAATTGTTCAAATGTTTAGGCTAACATTAACACTAGGCTGCTAGATCTAAGCTGTAAAATAATAGCCTGCTCTGCTACTCAAACTGCTCTTACCATATCATTGGTAGATTAGTCTACCTGTTTATCAGTCTTACAATCTTAGCAGCCTGCTGGTACTTGTGATTAACTTTAACTTCTTATCATTCTAATGATTTAAAACCATAAAATTTGAAGCTCTATTGAATCAGAGAATTGGGCCATGTTCATCTCCTCATAACACAAATTGTCATTTTGCTGCAACTTGCCTTAGACTAGAAAAATACTTGAAATCCTATTTCTACTACATCTGTAGGCTAGTAGGCCTACCGGTACTGAGCTAAACACTGGGAAGAACGGCTCACAAAATTATAGTGATAATTTCTGGCATTCTTCCGCGAAGGGATAAAACAATAAACAAACTGGATAGTTATAGAAGTATCTAGATTAGTAGCTAGGATCTGGATGAAAAAATTGATATCTAAGGGGACTAAAAAAGTATCTAGATCTAGATACTAAGTAGCTAAGTTGGCAACACTGCTAAGTTACTAAGTTGGCCACAAAGCGTTCGTTTTTTTGTCAGATTTCGGAATGGAGTCAAAAATTGTTGTCCATGCGGAATTTCACGCAAACAACGTATTCTTCTATATCTAGGTGAAGGATAATAATAAATGCCAACGAAAAAAAAGCGTATTGGTGCAAAAAAAACAAATAAAAAACAAATAATTGCTTTTAAAAAAATTTTGGTTAAATTTTGTTTAACAGCTCAGATGGCCGAGTGGTATAGAGCGTCTGTCTCTTGAGCTGTAGACTCGGCTTTGATTCCGAGTCGGGTCAAACCAGTGACTTTAAAATTGGTATTCACAGCTTCCCTGCTTGACGCTTAGCATTAAAGGGACAGTGTGGAGAACAAGCCGGCAAGTTTACTTGTTGTGTTGTTGGGAAAGGCACTTAGCGGGATTCCCCCATCTTGGTGTGGTAGACAGATGGCCGGCAACTCCTAAGCGAGCTCGTATAGCGCATTGATCGCTTTCTCGTGATAGGAGGATAAATATGCAACTAACTGATTAACTAACCTAAAAAAATATCGAATTAATATCGATGTATCAGGCAAAAAAGTAGGAGAAAGACGCATTTGATAATGAAAATAAAAAGCAACGAAATTTTGCATTCGATAACGAAAAAGTAGCGAATAACAGTATCGATTATCGATTTCTAATCAATATTTCCAACTCTGCCTAACACCACATACCACAATTATAATACAAGTTGGCCATTAAATCTAAACAAAAGATAAAAAAAAAATGTTTAAATTTAGCTAGTCTATGATAGGCTAGATTTGATATGAGCTTGCATTAACTCAACCTTTGTTTATGCAAATGTACGGGTATCTTCCATTTTCATATCTTTGTTTACTTTTCAGGCTTTGCACAAAAGTTACCTGTAGGAAAGATATCTCACATTTCCAATAGCCTGTATGAGTGTATAGCCTAGCAATCATCAGGTTATATGCATTCTTTACAGTTTAATACCGGTACGGTACTGTTTCAAAAAAGAACATTTACCGGTACTGGTATTTATTTTCAGATTGACAGTCTCCAATCAGCACTACCGGTACGGTACCGGTAACTGACTAACCTGCTCTGTGCAAAGTAGCCTAATAAAAACTACCGGTATAGCCTAGGCATAACTGACCTACTTGTCTATTATTCAGCATCAGACTCTTTGACTCTATAGCTGAATTGATTTATAATCATTATTTCGTTGTCCCTTACTGATTCATGTTTTTGTCAAATATGACGAATTATAAAGCGGTGCTGATAAGTCTACTAAGGTTGGAGCAGTCTTTGGTTGGAGCTTGTCTAAGCCTTCAAAACTGATGCATTAGCCGAAACTTAAACAGTTTATGTCTATGATCTAATAATCGAACAAACCAAATTTCTAGTTTCAAAGTCTCAGTCTTTCAGTGTGAATTGTGAACTGCAGTAACGCGCGAATGCACCTTTTTTAACAGGAGAAGCTAAATAAGCGAAAAATCATTTTCAACAAAACCGCTACAGCGTTTTTGAGAGTCACGTGATGCGTAAAGAAAATATAAGTACAAAAATTTTACGATCACATGCCAACGGTGAAGTGGTGCAGGGATTAGTGTGATGGTCTCACACTCTCAGGGCAGGGGATCAATGCCCTCCTAGATTTTGATTTTTTTGTCAGCGCATTATACTAAAGTCGCTGTAGCGATTCTGTAAGGTACCTGCAGCAAATAAGGCCCTGCAGGTAATAAGGCCCACTGGCGATATCTTCTAACACAAGCATAATACGATCAACTTTGACGCGTTTTTTTGAAGCTGTTATGAAGGCAAGTTTGTATGAATAAATTGATTGTTTTATCTGGTAAAACAAGTTAACCACAGAAACTTAAAATTTGGGGGGACTAAAAACTCATGTTGTTCTAATTTTACAATGGCTTTGACGATCAATATCTCTAATTTCATGTTTTTTTCTTACAATTTTTCGATACAGTCGGCAAGAGTAATGCTTTTAGTGGAGTGTTCATATACTTTTGTTATTTTTTTCTTTTGTGAAGGTGATTGATAATAACATATTGAAATTTGCATAATGCTGCTAATAAGGCCCATTTTTTTTTTATTCACACGTGCAAAAATACTTAGATGCTGAATCTGTGATAGAAAGATTTGCTGTTTAGCGTATTGCATTTGGCGATTACCTTTAAGATTTTTAATTAAAATAAAGTTTTTTCTCGAAAATAAACTGTTGTTTCGCCGCATGATGGGGCAAACTTAAATTTTGAAAATGTTAAAAACTAGCCTTTTCATTGACATTTTTGGCTGAGTTGCCTGCTTGTAAAGCATCAAAATACGTCATTTAAAACAGGTAGAATCAGTTGTGCAGGAAAAAAAGATCAAGTTTACGTTTTACGGTTGAGAAAGGCTTAGGCAACCTACTGGTAGGTATCAGTACAACAGCATAGACAGAACAAACCTCCCTACACACTAAAACAGCGGACAGCATTTAAATTTTGGTTTGGTGTGTAGTAGACAGTTGGATAAATGTCCAGTTATTGATTCTGGCAGCATAATCCTTAAACATATTCTTAAATCTGTTAATAAAAGAAAGTGTCTAATTACACTCGAGTGTAGGCTAAATAAGGAGTTTGTTTGTTTAGTTGGTCAGTTAGGAGAATTGAACACCACCTACTTCAATTCTCTTGGGTACGGTAGGTTTTATGAAGAGAATTTCGTCATATTAAGAACACAGTGGCTTCTTATTCTATTAAAATATAATGCCGATGTGCTTGTGGAGCATAACTAAACATTTACTGGATCAGTATCAACTGTTTTATGATGGGCCTTATTACCTTCCTATGAAGGTAATAAAGCCCGAATTTTTATTTTTTTATTTTGTTAATTATACAAAATTCATGATAGTGACATAGCTAAAAATTGGATGAAATGAAGTCTCAGATGCACACATTTGAACGATCAAACAAAATTTGTATAATATTCATCACTTGCGGAGTTATGCGCATTTGAAAGTTAATGGGCCTTAATAGCTTCCTGTACCTTAGAAAATGATTTTTCGCGTATTTAGCTTCTCGTTTTTTTAACGGTTGGATTTCGGAATGGACTTTAAAATCCTATAAAATCGTTCGAAAAACGGAAATGTGATTATTATTATTTTTTTGAAAAGATTTAAGCTGAAATGAAAGTGTTTTTCAAAAGGAGATATAATGTAGCCTAATTCATAGAGTGTCAGTCCGGGTCCAATCCAATTCAACACTAAGCTACAGTTCGGATAATCCGGCCCCAACCAAAAAACGGCACAATCTGGCTCCGATTCGGCTCCATGCTCATCTCTATTATATACAAATTACATATACCCAATAAGCCACTAGTAGCTGTTTAAAATCATAGGTTATCATCCAAAAAATCACAATCAAAGAAAAAGCAAAAAATCACAATCCCGATCCGAAGGAAACTAAAATCGTCAGTAATTATTGGCTAATACCTTCGTTGGAACTCCTTCTCTCCCCAAAAGCGAAAACTTAACTTAATCCTTACCCACCGTGCTCTCAAAATTTGCTCCCCTGACAAGTTGCAACCAGAGTTAGATAAAATCACATCTATTCTTCTGGCAAATGGCTACCCAGATGACGTCATTAAAAGTGCAATAGCCAAGAAACTGAAGCAATTTTAGGAACCTATAACATCTGGTCCGGAAAAATGCCCAGTATACTTGCGTCTCCAGTGGTTGGGCTCTATTTCTACGAAATTCGAAAAGCAAGTGAAAGCCGCCGTAAGTAACTGCTTCTTTGCCGTGGAGCCACGCATCATCTTTAAAACCAAGAAACTGGTTCCAGCCATCAAGAAAGATGTACTACCCGCCCATCAACAAAGCAATGTTATCTACGAATATTCATGCCACTGTGATAGTCGGTATGTGGGTCGTACATACCAAAGGTTGCTGGACCGAATCAACCAACATATTCCAAAGTCAATCAGAAACGCCAATTCCATTTTGAAACGTAGCCTTCCATCACGTGCTTGTAAATCCTCCATCCCTAACCTCACCCAGACTTGTGATTCGGCAATTGGGCTCCATCTCCTTTTAAACGCTTCATGTGCTAAACATTATCACCAAGACAGATTCCGCATTCTCGCCAGAGGTCGCTCTTCCTTCCATCTTTCTGTTTTGAAATCCATTTTCATTAAAACATCAAATCGCGACCTTTGCAGGCAAAAAGAATTTGTTCACAGTCTTAAGATCTATCGCTGATTGACGCGTCGAAACAGCTGATCAGATTGGCCAATCAGCGCTTTTCCGCCTCCTTTTTTCTTTTCTTTTTCTCTTTCTTTCTCTCTCTTGATACATAAGACTTGCATTTTAGTTTCCTGATTTCAGACGATCTTCTCCCGATGAGTGTCAGAAGAAAAGCTTCGAGATGAAATCACTATACTTTGCTATACTAAAATTCTGTACCACAAACCAATTGTTTAAATACAAGTATTTTATGCATTACAATACATTGGCCTGTCAATGCGGAGAAAAATTGCTTTGTACGTTTCGTTTTTTAAAATGTGTTACTAGAATTATACCATTTTTTACTGCGAACCTGAACCGGAAGTTTGTAAACCGGTTTTGAAATATTTTTTACTGAAGCGAATCCAAACTGGAGCATTTCAATTTATTTGAACCTTAACCGGAACTGAACAGAAATTTGAAACCGCTGTTGAACCCAAACCGAACTTGAGCCGCAAAAAATTAAACGGTTCGACTACCTGGTGAAAACAGCTTTTTCAAAGCTATTCTGATGTTCTGTAGGCCTACCGATAACCCATGGTTCAAATACAAGGCTAATTTTATGTAGCGACTCTCACTCGCTACACTTTTTTTTTTTTTATATTGTTTAATTTTATATTTTATTATTTTTTCTTTAGGCTTAAAATTATGTGAGATGGCAAGACCTGGAGGTATCTGGCCGATACCTAATTTAGCTTGCTTTAACATTGCTATATTTAGTATTATTTCTGCTCTGTCGGTCGGTTCTGCTGTAAAGTTTTTGCCATCTTGAGACATCACAGACATCTGGAAACGGCTTAGCTCACTGGTTCTCAAACATCTTGCTTTATGGCACGGGATGTTTTTAAATCAGTGGTCGGGCTGGACAGGGTTTCTTTTGGTAGGTTTCTTTGCCTGTTGGGCTTTTTAGGGTTCTCTATTATCGGCAGCGCTCGGGGTAATTAAGGCGGGTATTACGTGTTTTATTCTTGCTTCTGTTCTTCGTAAGCTTATCAGTTTTATAAGCGCTGTTACAACTTGGATTAACCTTGAAAGGCCACACACTGTCATGCTATCCCACCATCGCACCATAGCATGGCAGTGTAGAATCTGTGACTCTTTTTGCTGTCTTTTTCACCGGACCGTCGTTTTTTTTTTTTTCTTTCTTTCTGTGCTATATGTGTGTGTGTGCTCTTTTTCTTTATTTGATAAATCTCTATTGTCGGGTGCTGCAACCGTGCTTCTCATGTTACTTTCTTGATCTTCTATTCTCCCCTTGCATGTTACAACGTTTATCGTTTTGTTGCTTCTTCCCTTTTCTAGTGCTGTCCAATTATACCGAATATTATTTTTGTATTCTTGTGTTGACGGTACGGAAATAAAAGACACTAACTAACTAACTCCTTTTTTCACTTGTTCGGATGACTTTGGAAGTATACGCTTCGTAAACGTGCATAGTTAGAGGATCGTGACAACGTGGTTATAATGATCTACTTTAATCCGAATATAAATTGGTGCTAAAAGGACAAGTGGAGTGAATTTGAGTGGAGAAAGCGTCGGCGAACTGTATATGACATTAATTGCGGTTTTGCCCGAACCAGATTCATAACAACTAGCCGATTTGCTTCATTTTCATTTGCAGTGGCAGTGATGGGCACGGCACGATAGGCTAAAATTTTTTGTACTTAGGCAATAACGATAACCGATAATTTTAAAAAATCCCTGGGCGATACCGATTATAGTCGGTAAATTTCAATTTCTTAAAGTGATATTGGTAATCGATAAATTTTTCCGATTAGTGTTGCGTTATATTTTCGATGTGTTTGACGAAGCTTTTTAGGAAGTCAAATTGCAAAAATATTTTTCCAGATTTTTGAGGAAAGAGAGCTAGTTCACGGACTCTGCCGTGGCAACAAAACAAAGAGACATTTTTTAAAATTGTAACAAGACTTTGTGGACACCGCGTATTTTTCCATAGCGCCAACGCACTAACTTTGAACACTGTGCGCATGAAGAATCGTTTATCTCGATGATTTATCGGCGATAACAAAATGTATTACAAAAGCGATATCGGAAATCAACAAATCAACACTATATCACCGATAAATGCCCATCTCTGTGCACTGGTAATTACGCGAGTCTACTATTAAGATTCTAACATTCGTTCGTTTTCCGATTGCAGCAACAATTTTTAAGAGACATTAATTTTGCAATTATTTTAAATCGCTTAATTAAGCAGCGGTCGGAAGGTCACGACATTATTGACAAAAGGTCCCCGTGGGGACGGTGAGTGGCATTTTTAACTGCAAATAAATTTAGCGTGAGCATTTCAAATTTTTTCGTTATGGTACAGACGAGTTTTATCACAAAATAAAGTAAAAAAAAATCAATCCATTGTAACGCATTCTTATACAAAAGAATATTTTGTAGGGTACCCAAATAAAGCAATATTATTTCGATCTCTCATTCCACCAGAGGTCGCCAGCGATTAGATTTCTGCCACTTGGAAGCAATGTGATTATGTGAGAGAAAGCAGAGCATCAGAGCGGAGAGCAGGTTGCGAGAATAGTTGCAGGTTACTGACCAGCACTGAGTAGTAGTAGTCTGATTCATTCAACGATCGTAAAAACAACGCATATCACAAGATATGGCCGAAGAAAAGATAACAGCGTGTTATACCTGATGTGTGCATTATGCCGTATACCAGATGTGTGCGAGAATGTTATACCGGTACCAGATGTGTGTGAAGGACGAATGTGGGGTTGCGATTGGATTCTGGCTTGGGCTGTTGGGGGAGTTTACTGGAGTGTATTTTTAAAGTTAACAATAAAGCCTGGGCTGCATTGACTGGTTTTTTTTTTTTTGTGCTACTTACCCTGTACCTGCTGTACCATACAGCTTACTGGTAGTCTACCTATAATTCATTCTCCAGAAAGTGAATGGAGTCCAAACTAAAGTTGGAGCTTTAGTTCATGGCCTTTGCAGGAGCTGGAGTCAAAGTTGTTTGCTTTGAGCGAGATTAAAGTTAGACTCTTAAAAAACTGACTCTTGACACTTCTGTTACCCTGTCCACATGTCCAATTTTCAGTTTTAGTGGGCTTAGGCCTGCGGTCCTTGGTACTACTGTATAGACTAGTTTCTATGTGCATCATCTGATCATGATGAATAGCCCTGAGCATGATGACTGTAGCTGATAATCTGGTATCGGTAGTCTTGAGCATATACGCCATAGAATCAAGAAGTTCCAGCAAAAGCCAGACTTTTGCTGATCAGGTGAGTACCACTGTATCAATAATCTGTATACTGGTATAGTGCAGAGTGAGAAAGTGTGGGCACAGTGTATCTATTTACTAACAGTGGAACCACTCTCTGTGTTCAGTGTGAGTAACGAAAATCTCAGCTTAGGTGTTATTTTTTTACAAAATTTGCAAGGAGTTCAGAGTTTCTAGTCTATTTTTATTTGATTGTTTTAATAATAGCAAGCAACGTCATTATCTGATTATCTATTAGACTATGAATGCAGCTCGATAGAGCTTATCTCTACTTTTATTTCCTGCATGTAGTTAAACCGGTTCAGCAGTTTTTATTAGTTTTTTGCAAATTGCAAAAACAAAGAATTTAAAAGTGGCTACATAGCATCTAAAGTTTTTCGTAAAGCAAGTAGCATTTTTATGGACATAACATCACAATGCTTTTTTGTTAAGTGGGCCCACTGTCTCTAATCATAAATTCTAAACCGTTAATATCGACAATGGCAATTGTAATGTCATCAGGTCATAGCATAATAATATTAATTGCACTGTTCATTGCCGATACCTCTATGCAAAAACATTGACCTGTTGTAGTACTGCAGCTCACAGACTAAGCATGAAAGTGGCACAAGGTGAAGTGCCCTGTGCTAGTGACTGTGACCAGATAACAATAGGATGTGTTTGTTTGCTAGTAACCAAGCTAATACTTTCCAGTACTGGTATGGTGTTACAGTTGTATTGCTACTGGTGTAGTTATTTAAACTGCCGGTACAGTACTGAGTAAGGATCCTGCCAAAAAAAAAAACGTGCGGGAACACAAGGACCACCTTTACAAGTGAGTGAAACGCACAAGGATCGCTATGGGTGCTATTAAGTTATTACTAAGGGCCCTAACCAAACCCTAATCTGTAGTAACAACTCACTAGTAGTTCTTGTGCTCCTGCAGGTTTTAGCAATACAGCTGAGTAATGGTGTATACAGTGATATTGGTATGTGCTTTGATACACCTTGTAATTACAAATAGGCCTAGAGATGAAAGTTACAAATACCAGCAATGTATTATCTTTTGTACCGGTATAATTATGGAAATTTTCAGAGTATAAAGATTGTCATTGGCTAATTGTTTTTAAGCCGCCTTTCATTACAATAAATGGTTCACTTTAAAGCGTTAAGGGAAATTCTCCAATGTGCCATCGTGTAGCCCTGACATGCATTGCGTTGGAGTAAGAGCATGTCTGCATTGTGCATGCCATTTTGGGGAATTCCAGTCAGCTTTAAAATGAACCATCCGTTGTGATACAAAGCGACCTAACTCATACGAGCCCTCATTGTCAGGTTTTAGTTAGTTTGAATGATGCTGCCTCTTGCAGAATGCCCTCTTTAAAGGAAAACTTCTGCACTTGCGTCATGTTATAACAATGCAAGCATCAGGCTTTATGAGATGACATGTTATGCACTGTCTGGGCATCAACAGGAAAGTTTAACTTTAAAGTGGACATTCAATTGGAGGTGGCTTGTTTCATGCAAGCTCTGATTGTCATTGGATATGCAGTGGCTGCAAACTGCAAATAGTGTTCAGCCAATCACACAATTATGTTTTGTTGCTTAATAGCCTGATAGCAATAGCAGTACTTTATGGTGTCACCTCTTGAACTCGTTAAGCATTTCAGTTGGCAGTAAATTTTGCCAGTAGTGCAAAGTAGTCCTAATTCGCTGTAACCATAATTGGCTTATAACATGATTATCTTGCATTTTTTCAGTTTGCATTTGATTTGCATTAGATTGACCTCTTGCCGGTTATGCATGATTGCCTTTCGATTTCAATATATTTTTTGGGGGGCTTACAAGAATAGCACAAAGTTAACTTTTCAGTAAATCAGTTAATCACCATCAACTACCAACGAAATGCTATATACTTTGCTGTTGATAGTGATATGATTTTTAATGATAATTTTATTAGTACTGGTACTGCTTATATTGACTGTGCACTGATTGCCTGTGCTCATTTTTGTACAGACTATCCAGTATCCAGTGACTAATGGTTTTAATAACTGTGTGATAGCCTCCTTGGATATATTTGGAAAAGTTGTATCGAATGCGATAGTGCTTTTGTTGTGGTGTTATGTATTTGTCTTAGTATTTTGGAGTTTTGGTGTGTAGAAACTTTAGGCTTGTGTTCTCTTTAATTCATTATAATGAATTTTTTGGGGGGGCTTTTAAAATGAACCATCCGTTGTGATACAAAGCGACCTAACTCATACGAGCCTTCATTGTCAGGTTTTAGTTAGTTTGAATCAGTCTATGCCTCACTCTAATAAGAATAAGTCTATGCCTCACTTGTGCAATTTGTCATTTATGAATAAATGTGTATAATGTATATTTGCTTTCATTTTGTTAGAATTAGCTAAGGTTTATTGACATCTGATGTACAGTATTATATAGCTGTGTTGGTATTTGCAGTTCATGTTAGTTTTTGCATTTTACCAGGGTATCCCAAAAAAAATGTAACACTTTTGTTTTGGTCTGTGCTTTTTATTCTTTACTCTTACACTTTTGTCTTTTCAGGTGTGACTAGCTAAGAATAGAAGATTTGTTTGACACCAATATTTTAATATTTTAGCCAAGATGGTGTACACATTTGAGCAAAGGACAAAAATTGTGGAGTGGTACATTGAAACCAAATCCTATGTGAAGAGCTAAGGGGCTATGCCAAAGAAAATGTTTACAAAAATAATCCCCAAACTGTTCAGGAACTAAAGGCTGAGATCACAGTTCATCAGGAGAATCCCAAACGAGATGTGCCAGAGAGTCGTTGAAATTTTTGCTGTCAGGATAAATGCCTGCATGAATCGAAATGGAGAACACATCGAACATTTTATTCACTGCAGAGATCAGTGCTGAAGGCAAAAATAACTGAATTGGACTTCAAAGTAGGAATTATGACCTAATTTTTTCAGAAAAAAATTTCCCTAATGTACTCTGTTTATTGGCAAAAGCACTATTAATTTCAATTTGAAATAAAAAATTAATTGTAATGTGAAAGTGTTACATTTTTTTGGGGACGCCCTGTATTTCACCAAGTAAACGATGCACCCCATGAGCTTAAGCGCAATTGGAAAATAAGCAATTCAATTTCTTAACAGACTTAACAGGGGCTTGGTCGGTTCATATTGCTGAAGTTATCAACATTGGTGTTTGTGGTAGTTAGCATTTTTATTTGGTATTTTTTTTTTGTTGTTGTACGTGTCAGAAATTGAAAAACGGACTTACCAAGACAGCTTTTGTGTTGTGGAATTGTAACAAGAAAGACATCAGTTGCTACAGCTATGACTGCTCCTCTTCGGTGTTTCTTTTTTCTGTTTGTGATATAATGAGTGATAAGGGTTTCATTTCCATGAATAGGTTTTTTGATGTAGTGTGAATCTATAGTGCAGTTGGTCAATGAAAAGGATAGTTTTTGGTTTAGATTGTTTTGAATTGTGTAAATGTGTTAATTTTTTAAGACTTTTTAAAAATATTTGGTTAATTAAAAATTTAGTTAATGGTTATAATGATATAGCTAGCTAGTACCAAGGTACTCATAAAAATTTATATTGCAAGTTTTTAAAACTGTTGTAATTTGTGTGCAGTAGGTGTAGCATAGTTTGAAAGTAGAGTGATCAGTTT
The DNA here is from genome assembly GCA_964006365.1 of Trididemnum miniatum. NCBI lineage: Eukaryota > Metazoa > Chordata > Ascidiacea > Aplousobranchia > Didemnidae > Trididemnum > Trididemnum miniatum. The sequence continues at coordinate 19,415,408 of OZ023240.1, forward strand.
GCATGGACAGATAACTTCTGTATGTCCATTGGTCTAACCCTGAAGGAGAGAAGTAAACGTAATATGCATTTATTTTGTTGGTAGCGAAAAGTTTAGTGCATGTGTTACTGCGTGTGTATTTATAGCAAAGATTTGCTTTAATTTTGTTTTGTATGTGCGAAGTTTTTGCGAAGAAGTTTTTTACTTATATTGCAATTCCTTTTTTGTCTCATCTCTTCATAATTCGGCTAAACTGGTTATATGCTATACTCAAGATAGCCTATTGATCATTAATTACCGGTATGTGTCTATAAAAAGTTTTTTTGATGAATAAGATAGGCAGTAGTATAGCAAAAGTGCGTGGGTTGCAGATCCTTTGTGAATCTTCAATTTTTTGTTTTGTGGAAAAGTAATTTCCTTTTTTAATTTGGTTAACATCTATTTCTAATGTACTCCCATACACCCCTCTGGAAATGTAGTATGAACAGCTCAGATGGCCGAGCGGTAAGAGTGCCGTCTCTGGTGCTGCTTACTCTGATTTGATTCCTAGGCTGGACAAACCATTGACTTTAAAATTGGTATTCACAGCTTCCCTGCTTGACGCTCAACAGTAAAGGGACGGTGTGGGAACAAGCCGGCAAGTTTACTTGTTATGCCGTTGGGAAAGGCACTTAGCGGTGAAATTCCCCCATCTTGGTGTAGTAGACAGATGACCAGCAACTCCGAAGCGAGCTCATTACAGCGCTTTGATCGCTTTGATCGCTTTCTTTTAATAGGAGGATGAATATGCGACTAAAATACGAAAAATTCAGTAAATTACTGGCTCGGTGTTGTATTTTCTTTGTCATTTTTATTGACAGTGAAAAAAACCTAGTAGGTGATACCCCCACTTCGAATAACTTGAAGAAGGTACTCAATGCATCATTAGTGATTGTTTAAAAATACCGAATTTTTTGCCAAATCGTGACTCTTTCTCTCGGCAAGCATGCTGTGACCTTTTGATGTTTGGTTGCTTCATGCCTGCTGCTTCTTTGAATGTAGGTTGAGTTCAAAATACGACATCACTCAGTGCGGTTTCGGTTTCAGGACTTGTGTTTCAGGTGTATTGCAAAGCTGGGTAAACACTTGGTATAGGTATATAGCGTATTTTGTTGTAGCTTGTAGAATCGACTAGCATAATGGGTGATGATATGAAGTCAACGGATTTTGCCTTAAAAGCGCAAAAAAAAATTCTTGGAAAAATGGCTTCTAAAAGTTTAACGAAGTTGCTGATTGATGAAAAAACGGGTGAAATTCTAGATGAATTTTGCAAGATTCGAAAAATTCAGACCGGAAATAAAAAAGAATCTGAAAAGTTGATGAAAAATATTATAAAAGTAATGATTAAGCTTGGAGTTTTGCAAAGAAACGAGCAGTTTACTGCTGAAGAGCTAAAATTGGTGAACAAATTGCAGCAAAAAACAAAAACTGTCGCCATGACCATAGTGAGTTTTTGTGAAGTTGACTTCACATTTGACAAATTCGTTTTATCAAAGCAAGTGAACGAAGGAAGGACCATTTTGCAGCAGCTGATTGCTTCTCATTTGAGTGAGAAATCAAAAACAAGAGTAAATTCCGTCTTTGACATCTTGGGTGATGCCGAATTCCTAGAAGAACTTTTTGAACAGAATGGAAAGTTGAGGCCGTCATTAGAAAAAATTACAGTTAACCTCAATGGCCTATTAGATGATGGAATTATTTAAGTGCCTACGATTTTTTTATTTTGACAATTGATCGCATTAGATCAATTTGACGCGGACAAGTTTGATTCGACCAATTTGCAGCATTACTGCGTTATTTGACGCTGCATCAGTTTGACGCCAGAAGCGCAAAATATTAGAGGTGGACGACGTTTATCAAATTTTTTCATAGCGACAATGATTTGTTAACAAGTTAAATAAAATATGTAGACAACAACAATTGTGCACAGATACTCGTATTTGGAATGATTCTACAGAAAAATTATCCCAGTTGTTACATTTAAGTAGTTTATCAAGCTGAGAAATGAGGATAGAATATGGCAATGATATTAGAATACGCATAATAAATCTTAACTAAAATGTTCCGCAGGGCCAATGATCTATACTTCGAGTTTGTTTGCTATTTGTTAATTTCGACCACATATTTTTAAGCAAAGTAATTTTGGTAACAAGTATTTAGGGCATGCAAAAACGTATTTGTCTGATTTGAAAATTCAGTATGAGTGAGAATTGTTGACCTTCACTATTTTGTGCTTCTACCGTCAGATTTCCCTGCGCCAGATATGGACGTCGGTAAAATATCCTGATGGCAGATTGCTCGTCTCAAAGAAGAACAGTTAGTTTTCTTGTACTGGTTGATATGGTTACTGCATCTTAGTTTTAATTCGTGTATAAGGTATGCTTGTGATAATTTCCTTGCCGATTAGATTGCTGCTAGTCTTCCATTCCTGCCTTTGATTAGTGCAATTTGTAGATGATGTTAGTTTTTACCAAAAAAGGTATGTGCTTAAATTTGGAATGTAAAATAGCTGTTACAGAAATTTTCTTGAAAAAATTACGTCTATTGAAACTAGCGTGTTGGCAGTGCTTTACGTCGCCACCTGCGTTTCCTGTTTCAACTTGGTTGTACTAGCTTAGCCAGTGCAACTGCTGTTAAACTCTGAATACACTAAACTGCAATACTCATCACTTCCTGTGAAACGCAATGGCTAATAGCTACGTTGAAACGTCGGCATTCACTCTAGACTAAGTGATTTTTCCAATTTTTTTATTAAGCATTGAATTATGAAGTCTTGGCAAACTTCCAAGCAGTCATAACGTGCTTTTCTCGTAGCTTGTGTACCACACTTTATCATGCAATTTGGAACAAAGTAAATATGCTATTTTGCAAGTGTTTATTTTTTCAGCACTTTCCAGTAGTGAGTGTGTTTATCTGTGTTTTCGTGCATTTCCTTGCCAATGCATTGAGTTTATTTTTGAGCATAAACGGATGTTTTAGTCTTGGTTAATTTTTAGCAAATGCTACCCCGAAAAAAATAACTTCCAGCCGTTTTATTTACTACGTAAACCTTTTTAAAATTTTTGTGAAACTCTTACGATTGAAATTTTTCTTTCGTAACAGTTACAGATCATGTTTTGCCGATCAAAACGCCACTTGAGTGGTCTTATTTAAATGTAACAATCGGGATCTTCGGCAATTTAGCGTTTTTTAATTAGAATAAATTCTGGTTATTATACTTGCCTGCTGAAAACCAAATATTTTTCTTTGAATCATTTTAATTTAGACATCATTCTTAGTGCAATGATAATGGCTAGCGATAGCACAAAAGCAGTTGCGAGTGTTGGTGAAATTCTTGTTTATTTAATGTATTCGGACTGTTTACTGTGCAATTTTAGCGATATTTGTAACTTTTTTGTTGTTTGCGCTTTATTAACTTGTTGAGATTTGTTTTCGTTTTCGTGAGTGCCTTAATTTTACAAATTGGTGGTTACAAATAGTAGTTTAGTCATTACTGCAGCTGGCTATTCGCATTATCAAAGTTTTTTTTGAACCGACAGTCATCTGACAGCATATGTCCTTTTGGTTTTCTTTTAGCATTTCATGATACAAGAACATAAATGTTTATCTAAACAAACTCATTTGGTGGTGCTCATAGTTTTTGCGAAGCAAATATCACCTTAAGTAACCACACCTTACCAATTTTTTTAGTATGTAATGTATAAGGAGTTTTTAGTTTTTTTGCAATAATAATGTTTTTTTGTGTAAAACCACGTTTGAAGCTTGTTTTTACCCTAATTTGAGTATTCTCTTTGAGTATTGCGAAAGAGTCTGCGACTGCTTATCACATGCTAAGTTCTTAACTACGGGGCGTCATATGTTCTACATTCAGAGTACTTGTAGGTCATGACATAGCCACATAAACATCACATGCTTGGCAAGTTTTACTTTAGATTGAAATTTTCCGTTGTGAACATTTGATGTTGGCGCTAACCGGACACCCTTATGTGGTGGTGACATATTACTTCGGACTAAACATTTTAATGCTTTTATAAGACCTGACTAAACATTTTAATGCTTTTATAAGACCTAAGTGTCTAGACGTTATAATGCTATATTGCGACGAAAGACAATTAGATCTATAGATTAAGGATGTGCCTCAAGGAAAATTACTCGGACTCGCGGAGTAACGAGTATTCACGGCATTACTCGGCCGAGTCCGAGTATCTACGACGTCAAGATATGAACTCAAAATTAGGTGAAGAGCAAAAAAAAGGTCATCACGTCCGTAGAAGTCCCAATTTCGACTCAAATTTGGGTAAAAAGCAAAAAAAGGCCAAAATGATAATGGTTTAATACTCGGCTGAGTATCAATTCATACTCGGCCGAGTCCGAGTAATGCCTTATTACTCGGCCGAGTACTCGGACTCGACTCGGCACATCCCTACTATAGATTTATCTGTTAATATTAAAAACTGGATAAGGTTGCCGTGATTCTAAATTAAAGTAAAACGTGAATCTATTATACAATAATTGAAGTACCGGTATTACGTCTTTTTGTTTAATAATGAAAAACTGGTCACTTTTTTTCATGGTTTGGCGTGATGATCTCTCAATATTAAATCGCACTAAATTTTGCTAGATGAGAATAGTACTCCGCTGTCAGAAGGAAAAATCAGCGAATCAGTTCTGTTGTTTGTAGGACCCACTTTGCGATTGGCGTTAGTGGCTTTGGAACTGCGATTTTGTATCAATTAGATCTATGGATTTGAAAAACTGAGATTTTTTCAAAACTTGGAAAGAAGTGTGAAACCCCTTGTAGCTGCGGCTGCTAATTACTTTGAGCTAAATTTGGATTTGCATACGGTAGTGCGAGGTGTTTTACAATTTTTCTCTTTTAAAAACTGTTTTTTTTTTTTTTTTGTCAAAACTCGGAAAGAAATGTGAAACATTCTACGGCTAAGGTTACTAGTTACTTTTAGCCAATTCGTTGCAACTTTGTCATAAAATAAACATGGTTTGTCAAATTTTCTATGATCAGGGATTGGACTGTTTATGCTGCGTGCTTTTTGTAATATCGTGCATGATATTACGCATCGATGATTTGTATGATTTCTGAGTAATGGCATATTTCTTATCAAAGTAATATGTTCTGAACTGTCTAAAACCAACGAGATTGACCAAGGGCTGCGTTTTTTAAGTTATTTCACTCAAGATCACATGAATCTTCAAAAGCGCTATTAACGGGACTTGCATTTACTGCGCAAGCAGGTATTAAAGTAGCCAAAGATATTATCCAAATCACAGAAAATTTTGAATGATTGTATGGCATTGTGGTACTGCGTACTTTGGGGTTAATAGTGTTTTGAAAGGTAATGGTTAACTATACGCATTGTTTAGTTTGTTGTATAGCAAGTCAAAAATTCTACCTAGGTCCTGACGAAGTAGCTGTGACGCGAATTTAGCCATGTAAAGCCTTGCCTTGCCTTGCAAACTTATTGTTTTTGCCAAAGCATTCATTTGTCTTGTCATGTTCTGAACAGAGGTTCACCTAATTTTATCAAAGGTCCCCAAAATAGTCCGAATATTTTAGGCTTACTGAAGTTCTTGCTGTCTGTGCCTTAATTTTTTCGTTGAATGGTAACTTTAGTTAAATCGAAAATTTCTGGTTTTTGGAAGTTTGGTTTAATATAAGTTTTGTGCTGTAGATAGCACTGCAACACCAGTTTATTGCACTGGTAGTAGGGCTAGAAGTAGCACGAAAAAGTAAACATTGCCGCTACAAAAAGCATAATTATTTTGTTGTGTTTGCTATGAATTCAGTTTAAGCATGCTCGTTTTGATCCCTGATGATCTTTCAAAATGTCAAGTAAGTCTACGACGTGTTATGACTTTTTATTGTGCTGGTGTGATTTGAAATTTCTGATGGAATGTTTTGCCAGTTGAGTTAAACTACTGAATTTATGGCTTGTGTGACATTCAAGTCCGAAAAAATTAACTGCTGGTTTTCTCAGCATTATCGTCTGTAACTCGTTAAAAGTCGCTTCGTGTTTCTTCATTTGTGCAATGATTTTGGTGTTTGTTGTTTTTCTTAGTAGTTGTGATTGTCTGTAGTAATTCTTTATGTATTTTTATCTTGTTTTGTGACGATTTTATTGATCAATGATGCTTTATAAACATAACCGGAGTTAATGTTGCTATTTGCGGATGATTTTTGTGATATTACTGCTGTTTCGGCGTAGTGAAAGATTTGCATTTATTATCGCTGGCTTTTAAAAGTCGCAAGCAGTTTCCTGTAAAGCCCGGCCAATTTTCCAGCAGTTGCATCATTGGCTTTTCGCGACAGCCTTTGAGACGTGGTTTAACGTGTTTAGCGTCAACATTTTTCGTTCTTCATTTTATAAATTTTAAACGTCAAAATTATTCTGGATTGCTGTTTATGTTCTTAATGCAATTTAATTATTGTATTTGTTTTTTGTATTTTTTTGTTTGTAACGGACTACTAATTACGATTTTTTGATAATAATTAATTAATCATTATTAAAATCACGTATTTATTACACTGTCTGGTGGTATGCCAATTATATGAAAACTTCTTGTTATGATACGTTTTAATGACACTATAAACCACGTGGAGTGGTGTCGAATTGGCACCGATTTTTGTCGATTAAATTATTTTTATCTTTGGTTTTGGCAAGGCTGCTTGATGGGATGATGACCCTCGGTTCTAAAATTAGGTGACAAACGCGTGCCATACATTTCGAAGATTTTTGAGGAAATTTTCTAGCCTGATTGTTTTTAGCTAACCTGCCTCTATTTAAAACACGTTTTTGTACACCTCATATCAACCATAACGTTATTATTGATGTGAATACGCAACGGAGTCCATTGTCGGAGCGTATTTTCACAGATATTTTTTGTGGCAGTTAACCTTGGCGGCACTTACAGGCAACCCCATCTTAAAGAAAGGGTCTTAATATTTGTGCAAATTGTGGTGTGGGGCGAATATAGCGCTGCGTTAGTTCTTGTTGAAGATCTTCCGTAGCTATTTGCAATTATCAGTTGCTTCGGGTATCGTTGGATTATCAATTCAAACTTTAAATGAGATTATGGCGAAGCTGTTGCTGTAGCAGGTCCGCGTTGATGATTTCTTTCAACCATATACCGGTAGTATTTACAGGAAAGTAAACCAGCATAAGTTTGTCTATTGTTGTCACAGCCGTGGGAAGTGACAGACGTCTCTCAATGAATTACGAACTGCGGCATCAATTTCCAGACAATACTGCTTTTAATTGTTTTGCTGCTAAAGTAAAAAAGGGAGAACCCGCCGTAAAATCCCACTGAAGGAGTGTTTGTGATAACGTAATGGCCGGGTTTGTTAACCTAAGAATAAAAAGCAAAAAACTTCCAATTGTTTGAAGCAACACGCGGGCATACCTTCTACTGCGCTAGAAAAAGCTTTTGTCGTGAGAGGACATCCCACAACACACAGCCGCCAGAATGCATTTGGTAGCTAAGCAACTTAATTCTTATTCAGACTTATAATCGTACTTCATTAATTCTTAGTCGGGAGCTCCGAACACGTGATAGTTCAACACTTCAGCTTATCGAATATTGGCAAGTAACAATGTAAACCAGTTTTGTGGTTCTGAAACAGTAGGCTCTAAGGACGTCACAAAATAATTTTGATTGCTTATAGGCCTGCGAAAGATTTTCCAAACAAGTCGCAACGAAACGGAGCCTACCGGCAACGAAAGTGATGTTTTTATTTTTAGAAAAAATTTATAGCTTCTAATTATTTTCTAACGTCCATTTGTAACTCAATTTTTTTCTTTCATGAATTACTTTCGTCCCATATTTTCTGTATTTCGAAGTTAGGTATACCGGTAGGGTATGGGCTACGTAGTGGATGTTTTGGAAAATCCTAACCGTAACGCACAATGCACCGCACAGGATTGAATATTAAGCTTAAGCCCGGGTGTGGCGATGAAAAAAATTTAAGAACCTCTGGTTAAATCATTTTTCTAGTGATTGTGTCCACGGACGAGTTGTATTTCTAAAGAAAACTCAAAAAAAAAAAACGCAGTAACGACAACATGCTGAAATACCAAGAGATGGCTGCGCAAGTTGAGCGCCTTAAAAGCTTTGTTTTTAATTGACACTTTAGCTTTGGCAATAAATTCTCATTTAATATGTGACAAAAAAATAAAAACGAAAAATAACCTAATAAGAATGAAAACGACATAAATACTGTAGATCGAAATAAAATTGAGCGCCCCAACAGGCACAATTAGGTCGTTTCCAAATAAGTTTTACGATAATTATGTACGTAAGAGGGCGCCCTGTCACTGGCTGCACATTTCATGGTCATACTGGCTGCATAAGTCATTTCTGTGGTTCTGGTATTGTTGTAGACACCAGTTGATGGTTCGTAACGACAAGATGAAGTTCCAGTAACTTGATATGGAACTGGTTTATTGTCGCGGTACGTCGTTGAGTAAGCATGGGGATCAAAGTCAGCATAGTTCTCTTTTCTCTTCCAATACTTATGATGGTTTACCATCTGCTGCTGTTTTTTTGAGTCGTATATTGGATTGTGAAATTGTTGTGATAAATCACGAGGCGTCCATTCTGATTCAGGAACATCTTCAAAGAAAATTGATCAAGTGATTATGAAATCAAAACACGGAAAATGCGTATTACACTATTATGCAGATATTCACTCCTCGTTATCATAAAAAAGTTTACACTATCAAATTAGCAACCACACGACGGCTTAAATTGTGCATTCCATAGAACCTCTACGATTTTTTCTTTAAAAAATACGAATAGCCTGTATTTTTTAATGCTGCTAATTAAACGGTCAAACTGGATGTTGACCTGGATCCGTGATTGTAATCTCAAGGCCGCAGGTTCTCCAGTGTTCTACATTTTTTTCCTTCTCTTGGGCAATAAACCTTGTTAACACCAAATGTCAAAGACATTTTACAAACAAAAAAAATTAAGCTTTTTCTGTGGGCATCTTCAAGCAATTGAGGGCTATGAAGTTGATATGCAAACTGTTGTAAATTATGTACATTATCACACCTTAGCTCGTAGAACCTCAAGCATAGCTTTGTCCAATGATTAATAATCTAATCGCTCTTAAATTGTTGTTTTTATTAAGATCTTACCGTTTCTATGATTGTAAGCAGAATGGCGAAGTCTAGTTTCCGGTAATCTTTCAGTTCCATGGTGATGATGATGATGGTGATAATGGTACAGAACATGACAGCTGCTGGGCAGGCAAGATTCATATCGGCCCCCCTCCAACCCACAAGCAGGATTAGGGAGAAAATATTGGGGATTAGGGTAAGGAAATTTATTCTTTTTGAGGTTTTCAAAATCTTTTTCGGATTTGTAACCTCCATGGGCAAAACATTCCCCTTTTTTCTCAGGGGTGAAACACCTTTCGGATGTTTTCATTCTTTTGTTCTGTGGTAAACTTGCGCTTGAAGTTTCACATTCAGGATGAAGACGGGAAGAGATTCGAGAAAATAATTTTGAATTTCGTTGAGAACCCAGACTTTCACGGTGCTTCATAAATTTCAATTTCTTTTTTTTCGTCCGAGAGGAAGACGTTGATTTACCGTATTGAAAAACTTTCGAAGGCTCAGACTGAGTCGTTGACATGATAATTCGTCCAGCTTTTACTTCACTGCAACAAAAATGATGAAGTCACTGAAAAAGAATCACCCTGTTCACATGTCCAATTTTAGGGGGCTTCAGGCCCACGGTTCTTGCACCTTGGTTCTAGTTTCTGCATCATAATCAATTTTTTGATGTCATAGTTAAAAAAAGTGATTATGACATTATGAATTTGACTATGATGCAGAAACTAGAGCCAAGAACCGTGCACCTAAAGCTAACGAAATTGAACTTGTGGAGGGGATAAATGTGGCTGTGCTTTGCAGATAGGCCTACGGGTCCAGAGGGTGGTGTTTGCCACTCTTAAAATGCCTAAAATAGCAGCAAATCGCCCCCCTCCCACTAAAAAAAAACAAGATTGCTATGGTCAGTGATGTAAAAAGTATTTTGAAACTGTAGGCCTACTTACGTAAAAGCATTGTTACTGACGGCAAAACTACTCGAAGCAAAGTAGAAAGTATTGACTAAAAAAAGCACTTAAGTTGCCTAAAAGCAAAAAAGAAGTCATTTTAAAACTACTCAAGTAAAAGTATAGCATTTTCAATCGTTTAAGTGTCAACTGCACACTTGCCGATGATGACTTGCTCTGAAAGTGGCAACATGGTAAACCAAAAGAAATTATTACCGCTCAGACGGCCGCGTGGATAGAGCGTCTGCTTCTGGAACGGTAGACTGGGGGTTCGATTCAGAGTAGGGTTAAACCAATGACTTTAAAGTTGGTAATCACAGCTTCCTGCATGACGCTTCGCATCAAAGGCGACAGCGTGAAGGACAAACCGGCAAGTTCATTTGTTGTGCCGTTCGGAACCACGCATGGCGAGATTTCCCATCTCGGAGTGGCAGACAGGTAGCTCGAAACTCTTAAGGGAGCTCGTTACAGTGCTTCTATCGCAAAGAAGGATAAATTCATGAATAAATAAGCATTAACTCAGAAGCGGAAACCTGCTTATTTCTGTTAAATTTTCAATTTTGGCTTTGCAATTTGCTTTTTGCCATAATTAAGGTTAAAAGAGAAACGCGATAGTTTTACTGCTAGGCCTACAGGTTTATAGAATGAATATATTATTGTGAACATATTAAGCATTTTCTGTAACTTGCGGTCATGCGATTGTGGTCATGCAGTAATTACAGACAACAGTGACATAATGTCATAACAGACAACACTGGCAATGAATGCATGCGACGCAACTTTGTAACGCAAGATTTTAGATGCAACGAGGGATTTCAAGTGGGACTAGTAACTCAAGAACTACTTTGGAGGCTACTTTTCTAAAATAAAAACTACCCAAATAGCGTTACTTTATACTAAAAGTACTTAAACATAAAAGTTGCCTAAAAAAGCACTCGTCACCGAAAAAAACTACTCCAGTAATCTACTGAAGTAACAGTATTTTATTACTTTAAACCACTGGCCATGGTGCACCATCAAAAAGAAAACATGTGTCAATCGTAATCAACTATGTTCGCACCGGATTTTGTTTTATCAAAGTCTAAATTTTAGTAATTTCATTATGGTTCACCAACGGGTCAAACTGAATTTCTTTTTTTAACTGAAATTCCAAACAATTAACATTCACGATAGGCATTTAAAATATCGTGCTATTTACCTGATGACATAATTAACGCTGACCACGCAATGCGGTCTGGATGACCGACTGTTATGGACTATAGTCATGTGACTTTGAATCCAAACCCATCCTCCATTTCTCGTAAGAAACCGATAATATTTCGTGACAACTTGACCTTTGTTGAGGACTGAAAAAAAAAGTACATGATCTGTTAAAATGAACATTAAACAACTACATTCAATGTAACACGAAAACTAGAATATGACTGCTGCAACGACTTAAGTTTCATCTATCGGTGCGGAAGGTCTGGAGTTCGAATCCCGGGTCGGTCAAACGAGACACAGTGTCGCCAGCGGTCCGCCACCGATGCAACGTTTCTTCGGAGCTGCGTTGCCAAGGCGTTAAGCCACGGACATCGGTCACTCGCCACTCGTTACACGCTGCAGCGTAATACCGCAAGAATAATAAATATGATTTTTTGATCAGTCTTGAAGTTTTTAGACGCGATGCAAGCTGCAGGCAAAGACCAGTCTTTCCAGAAAAGTATAACTAATTGAGTAATTGCAGTCTCGTGTTGCAATCCCGTAGGAGGCTGTAGTCGCGAAATCGGATGCTATAAAGCAAATGAGCACCGGACTACCGGTTCCCTAGTAATTACCTTTTTGATGGGATTCTCTCAGGTGTACAACGTCCAATGCATGAACATATTGATAAAGAGTTTTCTCCACCAAATCTTGAGGTTCATAGCCAATAAGACCTGAAACCCTAAAAATTGTGTCAAGTTTATTGGATTTTCAACTTCACAAAAAAATAACTTTTAACGCATTATAATTTAAATTTTGAAATCGATTAGCGTATAGTTGTTAAAGACATTGCTATCAGCGGAAGCTCTAGGGTTAAATTACCGGGCAGGTTAAATCGGACAGTGTTGCCAACAACTCGCCAACGCTGCAACGTTTCTTCAGAGCTGCACTGCCCAGGCGCTACGTAGCGGAGATGGGTCGCGCCACTCGTTTCACACTTCGACGTAAAACTGCGAGCATAATGAAGATTTGATTTCAGTTCAGTTTCAGTTAACGTTACTTATTTGTGCTCAACAACAGCAAAGCAGTTACAACAAAATCAAAAATAGGGCAAAGAGACTGCGAAGGGACCTTCAGGTCTTAGAGTCGAGCAGTCACCATTTGATCCAATAAGAAATTTGTTACTTACTGTTGATCCAAGAACATTAATTTGAGATCAAGTCCTGCTCTGAACATAAACATGTTTGAAAAGAGTTTGATGTCCGTCATTGAATGAGGAGGTAAAGACCGGCCCAAGGCAAGGACTCCAACATTGTGATAACAACCTCTGTTTGTCCCATCATAGTGGTCCAACACAAAATATCGCACTTTGATGTACCCCGTACAGTGGATGACCTAGATACATTGAGTCATCTTGAACACACGCAAATTTTGGTTGTAATTGAAAATCATAATACGGTTGGCGATGCTCAAGATACTGTTTGTTACATTAGAAGCAGTCTCTAAATTCTAAGAGGGCCCAAGCACTCTTTAAATTTTTGGCTATGCTTAACTCATGTATATTAATACAATACTTTAGTACTGTACTTAAATCTTTTAGATGGACAAAACAGCAAAATAGGCATTTTTAAATTCTTAGCCCGCTCTCCTCTCTAACAATTTTTTCTGGACCTTCTGCTTAAATGCATTACTTTCATCAATCATGAAAAAAATCTTTTTATGACGTGGCAGTTTAAGTCATCAAAAATATATCTAAAATAAGACAACAATTTTTTTGTTACTATTACTTCTATTCGTTATTTTAACGAGTTCTTCAATTTTTCCACGGTCATAGTATTAGTAGGGTACCGGTACCAAAAAATAGGTCAAATTCCTGAAAGATGCACAACCCTAGGCTGTGCGTTTTACCTTTACTCTGATAAACAGCATATAGTACGATATGTAACAAATCAAACCATTACTTGGAACCAAAGTTGTTGTTTTCTCCAGCAATTTGCTCACAAAACCAGTTCAACTCAGGCAAAAAGAACTATACCTTGTCTTCAAATCTTACCTTGTAACCACCACTGGTTAAACCAGCGTTTCGTTTAGCCAAAACACATTTCATTCTTGTGAAAAAACAACGTTCCTCTTCAAACTCGGGATAAAAGTGAGGATGAGAAGAAATCTGATAACAAATATTTCTGTAATTTGTTTATGCAACAGTTGTTTTCGATACAGAGCATAAAGTGCTGATGACTTAATATCCAAATATAAGAAGGCCTATAATCTTACTAAATGATATTGGCCAATTCTTCGTGGCTATTTTAATAAACACATGGAAGTTGGAAGACAATGTGGTTTTTGAAGCCAGCATCTCTCGTTTACAGACTAGACGCATTTTCGCAGAGCCATGGCGTCATGTTACAAACATGAAAGTTCAAAAACTAATACGAATTTGATTAAAAAAGAATTTTTTATCTTTTTTACTCAATCAATTCATAAGTAGGCCTATAATTATGAGCCTAAATTTTGATGAAAGTATTTATGATAAAATATGACGAAAATCTTACGTCACAGGGAGGAGAGGGAGGTGTAAGAACAGCTTTCATCTCATCATGGTCTCCCGGATGTAAGTATTCATAAATACTATTTCCAGTCAGTTCCACCTGAAAATTGAAAGCAACAAAAGTTTGGACGAGATTTTCATTCGCCTGTGTTAAAACTAATCATAACATATTATTCAGTGCACAGAAATTTCATGCTGGTACAGAATCAAGGCACTTAATGAAACCTGCGCTTAGTAAAGCAAAACAGGACAAGCTTATAATTGAAATATTTAGCTCAAATAAATAGAGTTGTTTTTAAATCATAAAACAAAAAATTCAACAAAGTCACGAACCAAAAATTTTTTAAAAAATCTAAAATTGCAAGTTGTTTTGCTTGTGAAAATACATAACGATAATTAAAAAGTACACCTACAAAACATAGGGAAATGTCAGTCTCTGTAAATTTACAAGCTAACCAATAAACATTTATAAAAATGGGGTGAGCGACTGAGCTTAGTGGTTGACTCAAAGGCAATTATGCTTGGTCAAATTTGCAATTGCCCGGTCCACTCGTCCAGCTTAAGTGGTTCAACAAGTCCACAGACTTTCAGCATTACAATTAAATTTTTGATATCATCATCGCTTTTTTTTAACAATGACGTTAGAAGTTTGGCTATGATGCAAAAAGCTCGTGGAATTTTGGAGCCATTTAAATTGGACATGTGAACAGAACAAGATATCTAACTTATGTCGAGCAAATCAATTTAAGTTTAAAGCACCTCTTGTTTCAAAGCATTTTCCATTATTTTTACCAATTTTTGTGAAACAAGCCCCAAAATGTCACTTTCTTACGTAATCGTTACGTACTTGTGACAGGCCGAGATGAATGGAAGCAGTTTCGGAGATGTACATAATTTTTCCATCAGCTCCTAAAACGAAGAGAAATCCGTCAAGGCTCTGCAAGATGTGGGATGCAAACAAATCTCCTCCAGTTCCGTGATCCTCCGCACGTATTCTTCCACTTGGCCAAGAATAAGAGGAATGATAATTCGAAGGCAATGAACCTAAATAAAATTTTTTTCGAATAAAATACTGGGTTGTTTTTAGAGCTTTTCACCTGCCAAGATTATGTAGCACCAGAAATTACAATTTGTTTTATACAACTGATTTACATTTCTGCCATTTCTCTTTTATTGTATACGTACACCAGCATTGATGGTAAACAAATAGCTGAATATAACGGGAAACATTTTTTAAGTCATTGGTATGACTCAAATGAACATCGAACACACCTTCCAATTGCAAAACGAACGCCTGAACCCCTAAAGCTAGCAGTTTTATATGCTGTTTGCGGTTCTGGCCACTTCGTACTTGATTTTATTACAAATTTTTCGCACAGAAAAGTAACAAAAAATTGATCAGGTTATAGGTACAGCATGTGGTTGTGGTACTAGGATCGCGAATGCAAAATACTGTATGAGCAATTATTTTTGATCTTTCTATATCAGTTTGTCGCTTTTGAAATTTAAAAGTAAAAGCAGCGCGAAAATGTGTCAAACGATAAAACGAAACAGCTAGTCTATAAAATGATCAGAACTTATTCCATCGTTACCAACCTGATTATATTTGCCTGAGAAAATACTGCAATTTCTTTGCACATTTTCATCTATTAACGAAAAATTTTACTGTATATGACTTTTTGTGTATTATAATTATATGCGATTGTGTATCGTACACTGGAATTTTGTTTTCATTTTTTACATTCTTTTCTGCTTTTTTCGTTTACGTTTTGCTTTGTATTGAAGTAAAATGGCGGGTTAGGTCTGTCAAGGGCCGAAGGTTTACACAGGTGCATGGCCTGTCACATCAACTGCGGAGTGATAAATGACACAACAAAAGATGCAAAAAGCTGCTAAAAGTGAGATGGAAATGTATTGTTGAAATTAAATTTTCCGTGAAATCAAAAGCACGCCTAAATAAACTTTCTAAAATTATTAAATTTTATCGTTATTTCTCCAAGTTTTTTAAACAAATTAGAAAACCTCAAGAGCGACGCTAAGTGGATATAGGCCTTAAGTTCTCGTTTCATTTTGAAGTTTACGTGGCGTGTGTGTCGTTGGATTACAGCTGTTCACTTTTGTTTGCTTAACTTTTCTATTAATATTGTGCCCAATTAATTTCGCGCGCTAAATTAATATTTACCAAAAAAAGGTCAAATTACGAAGTCACAATGCTGTGTAAAGAAAAAGCAGTAGCACGCAGCTGGTGTAGCCCTTCTCATGATGTTGATTCTTCACAGAGTGTTTCAATGAACATCATCTCTTATCGAGCTAATTAAAAATTACTCAAATCTAGCCAATGAGTAATTCATTAAAATTTGTTAATATACTACACCTTATGAGCTGCATTTCCGCAAAAAAAACAGTTCTTCAAAGAAGCAAATGCTTGGAATGCAAAATTATTGACACAAAAGTTATTGACATTTATGTAAACAATTTTCTCTACGTTACAATGCGATGTATTTGCTTAAATCATTAAATTAAATGACGACTTGTTAAACATTTTAAAAGTGTCTTTCAATCCAAGGAAAACAAAGTGAAGTATTACAACGTGTATAGAGATTTCAGCTTCTGTCTTTCGAGTGCAAAACGACGGTTTGATTCCCGAGTTTAAAATTAAGTTCTATGATGCCACTGATTCACCATCTTAGCAGTAATTTTGTGTTGGTAAATATTGGTGAAAACGCTTTGAAACACTTAGCGATGACGAGTATTAGAACTTTTATTTAACCCCTTGAGCCTAACAGTTTACCTATATAGGAGTTCAAACTTAAAAAAATCAGCAAAAAAGGAGCTCTTCATGTTAGCTGGTAAACACGCACATGGTGCCTTTTTCATGTAAGTTAAAAGCCGTGGCACGTGGAGTTGGCTGAGTGTTGGTGCATTGGGCCACGAAACCGGTTTCGTGGGTTCGTTTCCCAACTAGATCATCTCCCGTGATGCGAATACCGTACTTCACTTAAGTAAAACTTAAGCAGAAATTACGTGGCTTGAAAAACAGAATAAAAAATAAGGCAAAAGCCTTTGATGCCGCACGCGGAATGAAGATACTTGGTGACAGGTTTGATTCATGGTCGGAGCCGATCGTAGTCAATACATATTTCAAATAACCCCGACTATTGACAGCAAAAAGAATTATTCCGCATGTGTCTCACACACTCGTTAATTAGTTTTTAGGTTTGGCAACACCAAAAACATTCACGTCCGTACATTTAAATTTACAGTTTAAAAATGAAACATTTGAAATTTTCGAGCTGTCTCGATGTATACTTAAATCATTGTCAATCTTATTCAAATAAAATCGTCATTTGTAGAATTGGAACATAGAAAAAACAGACCAGCGACTGCTACAGCAAAATACAAATACGTATTGATGAATGGGCATCTTCTGTTCATCCACTATATCAGCTTTTTAAAAATTATTTTAACGATTCAAAATGGAATTCACAAAAAATATTACAACGGCAATATCACTGTTTGACGCCATTATTTTTGCAAACGGTTGATCTCTAGCAGAATAATAACTAGGGCAACCAGATTTTGACCTAAAAATTTTAAATTTTGACGTTGTTTTTGGCATAAAAACTTTATCACAAAAAAGCGACAACATGTTTAAGCAAGTAAAAATAATGCTGAATAGTTTTTTATGAACGAAGTACAACAAAACCAATATAAACAACGAACAAAATAGCGCTAAAATTGTTTCAATCAAATTAGTCCAAAGGTACAACCATAACTTTTTTTCGGTCCAAACGTGTTAAAAAAGGTCCAAATTTCGTCAATTTGGACCTAAAATAGTCCAATCCATTGTTGCCAGATATTAATTTACTCAAGTATCTAGATTGTTTACCAAAAGTATCTAGAAAGTAGCTAGATTTTTGATTAAACCACATCTAAACAACAAAAGTATCTAGATTAGTATCTAACTACAAAAAGTGCGTTAATGCGACAAAAAACAAGCGATATTACGGAGTCTGACATGAAGTAACTTTTATACAGTATTTAATAATAGTACACATTCAGTTTTTCGAGAAACATTCTGCCTAATGAAGACACATTTTAGTCGCAGTTACATCGAAACACCTTTAAACACATCATAGCCAGTGGCATAGCCAGCCCAAAATTTCACAGGCTTTTCCAGTGGCGCATCCAGGATTCGGCAAAGGGGGTGCCCCAACCGGGGGTGTGGAGGCGAAGCTCCCTGCCGCCAAAGGCTAATGGGGTCTGGGGGCTCTGCCCCCAGCCGCCACGGATTTTTCGGGTTTTTGCAAGAAAAATACTCATTTTAGCGTAGTTGTTTTGTCAAAAAGTGGTCTTAATCCGCCCCTGCTTGCGTTGTTAGTAGATTTACGTTATAGCATTAGTATCTTTGTTTGTAGGCTAGTGGTCACTGAAAATATTTCGGGGGGGGGGGGCAATTGCCCCTTTTGCCCCCCTCCCTGGCTACGCCCCTGATCATAGCCACAAATTCAAGCAAAAAATTAATGAAAATAAACACAACAGAGAAATATCATGGATCTGCTAGTCGATCAAGTCATATGATCAGTTTTCAGCAATTGTCTCTAAAATGGTGTGAACTTTGAATTTAGCAGTTTCATGAACTTCCAGGTAAACTTTCGCACTAACAGTGTAGGCTATATAGCCTATATTAGCAGAAGCATCTGTGAATCTTGTGCACAGCACACTATCCTTTTTAATACTGTAGGCTTACTCCACTGCAACTTCACACAAAACAATCAAAAAAATTTACTGCACATGTGCTCAATCAAAGTTTTTCAACAAAGCAGAAAACACCACAATATTTCAAAAGTCTACAAGACGAATGTGTATTGTGTAGAGGCGAAGCCTAAAACACTTAATAGATTGTAACAGAAGTTCTGAACTTTCCAGAATTCGCAAATGCTCTCTTCACCTTATCATCTTTTTAGAACATAGCCCTCAAAAAATTGTTAAGATTAATTCAGCTTAAAAATAGCCTACAATAACTACCTGTAGGCTACCGGCAGGCCTACAAGAACTACCGGCAGGCTACTCGCGGAATTTCAATATTACGATTGGATTTATGCACACCAGGAAAACCAACTTGTGCATTATGTACCGCAGTTTTTAACAGCTCAGATGGCTGTCGGCCGAGTGGTATGGAGCGTCTGTTTCTTGAGCTGTAGACTCGGGTTTGATTCCGAGTCGGGTCAAACCAATGACTTTAAAATCGGTATTCACAGCTTTCCTGCTTGACGTTCAGCATTGAAGGAACAGTGTGGAAAACAAGCCGGCAAGTTTACTTGTTGTGCCGTTGAGAAAGGCACTTAGCGGGATTCCCCCATCTTCGTGTGGTAGACAAATGGGTGGCAACTCCTAAGCGAGCTCGTATAGCGCATTGATCGCTTTCTCGTGATAGGAGGATAAATATGCAACTAAATAAATAAAAAATGAATAAATAAAAATAATCCGGTCATTGTGTCAGTTGTGTTGCTCACTCAGTTCAGTGTAAAATTTAGGCCATTAAAAGCACCGGTACTGAGCTGAACACTCGGAAGAACGGCTCACAAAATTAAAGCGATAATTTCTGGCATTCTTCTGCGAAGGGATAAAGCAATAAACAAACTGGATAGTCATAGAAGTATCTAGATTAGTAGCTAGGATCTAGACGATAAAATTGGTATCTAAGGGGACTAAATAAGTATCTAGATCTAGATACTAAGTAGCTAAGTTGGCAACACTGCTGCCACAAAGCGTTCGTTTTTTTGGCAGATTGGACACCAATCTGGCAACAGTGTAAACTAATCCTCAAAACTTTATCTACGGCCACTGGGATATAACAATGAAATTCTGGAATTATTCGAAAACGATTGTCTCGTCATAAACACAGTTTACTACTTTTATACTCGAATGCAGTTTCAATGCGCTTATGTTGAAAAAGGGACTACCAGTTTGCTTTCCACAAGCTGGCAAGTGGCAACCAATCATTACGACGTAATTTGTTTCATCTGTTAATTAAACAATGCATATCAAACAATATAAACGATGCAGATTATGCATCTTGACTTAAAAAGCAGATTTTGACCTTATTTTGACCTAATACTAATAACTTTCAAACTACGCCTAGTTTGAAGCTAAAACATGCTCAGAAGTTTAATGGCTTTCTGAGCCAGTTAAAAATATTTGACTTTGTTAACTTTTGGTTGCCCTAATAATAACCATTCCAAGGGCTACTGTGTAGAACCGAACCTGCTACTTTTTCGAACCAGAAATCAAATTTTCATCATACTCGCGAGATTACACCTAATCGTGCGCGAGTGGCGATGCTCATCTCCGCGGTTAAGCGCCGGAACAACCCACCTTTAAAGGGCGACAATGTGTTCGATTTGGCTGGCATGCGAATCGAACACTACACCTACCGTTACTTTTAGCCATCACGCCAACCAGCTATTTATATTCGACTTATTTACAAGCGTTCGGGATTTAAAAAATTAAGAACATGTGTAGCAGCTCAATCAATCAACCAAGTGCTATCTGGATGTTTTTGGCTGAAAACAGTTTTAAAAAAGACAAAAACAGGCGACGTTTTGTTTCATCTGTTTGAAACGCGCCGGGTCAATTAATGTGCGGTCACCGAGAAAAGTGGTTTTGTTCGCGGTCAAATGAAAGCGCTTTCTCGATAGTTCCGTCAAATAGAAAATTAGGGAAAATGGACACCGTTATGTCAATAAAAGCGAAATATTTTAAACCCGCTTTTAAAAAAGTAATCCTTGTTTATTGATTTTTGTGCGCTTACGCTTTCACTTGAGCAGGTTTCTTGGCTAAGTAAACAACATTTAATCTTGGACTACGTCGTGTGGAAATCTGGAATTTATCATTATTAACATAGAAGCTGAAGATGACAAAGTTGGATTCAAAAAATCCAATCTTCATCATACTCGCGGTATTACGCCGAAGCCATGTAACGAGTGACGGGGTCCATCTCCGCGGCGTAGCGCCTAGGCAACGCAGGTCCGAAGAAACGTCGCAGCGGCGGTGAACCGTTGGCGACACTGTGCCGATCTGACCGGCCCGCGAATCGATCCCAAGACCTTCCGCACCAATAGTGATGTGCTTACTAACCGGTGCAGATAATTTAATTATAGACAAACTACCAAAAAAACATTCAATTGAAAAATTAACAGCACTTGAGGGAGACTTCGAATTGCGCTTGTCGAGTCAGCAGCCACCCGGTTAATATTTCGAATGCGATCTGCTCCAGCCGTGAATCGAACCCGTTGCAAGTGGTCTGTCACCTGGGTGTGCTACCGCTAGGCAATGTCGTTGACAAGAAGATATAAAATCCTATCATCAAGTCAAGTTTATTTTAAAGAAAACTTAGTAAACTTCCTCGCGAATGCTACGTGGCATGGACGCAGCCAGCGAGAACTTTAGAGAAGGGTTGAAGTACAATAGACCAAAGGCAGGAAAATTACGGTACTTCATAAAAATGTTTTCAGCACACTTCAGAATAGGCAAAAAGACAAAGAAATACCCCGGTGCTTCCCCGGGCTACGCCACTTCTGGCTGGGCGTTCACAAGACCATTTTATTTCGCCTACAATTCCTTTAGCTTCACTGGAATCATTTAAATTTTTAAATTTTGCAATTTGCCAACTTTTTTGTCCATGTGAAGTGCAACAGCAATTAAAATTTTGCAGAGTCCGCTTAGCCTAGCAATATTCCTAATTAAGCAAGCTACATTTTTGATTTTGATTTGCAATGACGGCTAAATTTACAACTCCCGTTGTCTTCTTGTCTTTCAAATATTTTCAAATCAGTAAACAGGTGTTTTATGAAACCAATTCGAAGAAAGTCACAAAGTAAATAATTTGTGAAAACTTAAAAGGGCGAGTCTCGCTGACATCAAAAATCTACTCAATAATCTGGAAAATTTAATCAAAAGTTATTAATAACTTTAAAAATAATAACTTTTTGTAAATAAAATCATTTTGATCATCAAAATACCAATAGTCTTACACGCCTATCATCTTATCGAGGTTTCACCGGCCCATTGCTTGGCCTCCGTGAAATTAAAGGTTCTGTGCAGTTTTCACTTTAAAATAAACCGTTAGGTGTCCGAAATGCAACTGCAGGAACAAAAATGCACCAGCATCGACCCAAAATGGACCAGTAGGGATCAAACTCAAGCAAAAACTATTTTTCTTCATAAATTTTCCTGATTTGAGGAACCAAACCGACAGTTTTAAACACCCGAAACGTGTTCCTAAACCGCCTTAAAAAACTCTTTAATTGCATTCCTCTTTCATTCAGAGCGAACAGTTTTAATTGAAAATCAAAAAAGCAAATAGCCAGAGTATTCACTTCGCAATTAAGAAACTGAAATTAATACTCGGTTATATCATACTAATAACTTCGAGGCTTTTACAATTGTATAACCTAGAGCCAAGCAATCAGTATCATCAGTTTAATGAGAATAAAATTGCAAAACGGAGTATCAATGGTTTTGTATCTGCAAGACCTTAATTACGTCATGCAACATGCTTAGCTAACGCTGCGATTATTTTTCAACAAAAAAAATGCGGATGAAATGAATTTGCGTGGCTTAAAAATGTCGCAGAGGTTCCATTCCCTATCTGTTTAGGAAGCTGTTCCCACAAAAAATGAACAAACAATTTGAAACTCTTGCATACCTTGACACCGCTAGATTAATTTTTAATTTATTGCTTTGTATTTTCTATTTGTTTATTCAAAAATACAAAGCACATTTTACTGATTCAAATATGTTAAACAACCTTTCAAAGAGTGAAAAAAGAATATCTGGTTTCTCAAATTTGCTCCAATGTATGTGGTACATTTCTCACTTTTACACAACACTCGCTTTCTTTAATAAATGCGTAAACAAATGCCTCTAATTCAGAGAAGCAACCCAGTGGGCCAAATTGTCAGCTTATGTAGAAAGGTTTCTATTTTTTTATTTAAAGTTTATGTAGCATATTTATTACTTCTTTGCATCACTCACTATCAGGCAGAACATGTCTGAGCTTGAGGTAGCTCGCAGTTAGGCGGATAATGGAAGCTTTGTCCAACTGAGTTGAAATTGCTTGAGGTAGCGGAAGCATTTTGGCAAGCTCGGAAAATTCACAGTTTTCTTTTTCTCTGCGACTTCTGGCGGCGGTCTTTGATTTTTCTTTGATTTTTTCTTCACTAAACAATATTATTTTCAAAATAGGCAGCTTACTTCCATCGTTTTAACTGCATAATTTTTACTGAGATTTAAGCTTCAAAAACATCCCAGTAAACGTAGCGCTTAAAGACGTAGCTACTGGTGTGGAAGGTCTGGGCTTCGATTTTCGGGTAGGTCAAATCGGGCTCAGTGTCGCCAATGGCTGGCCACCGCTGCGATGTTTCTTGGGAGCTGTGTTGCCAGGCACCAAGTCTCGGAGATGGGCCCGCCACTCCTTACCCGTTTCGGTGTAATACCGCGAGTATACTGAGAATTTGATTTAAGCTTTAATTTGGGCAATAGAATTAGTGCCATTAAAATTCAAAGACAAATTTTGTTGGAATTTCAGTTTTCCAATGCTACTCCATAATGGCGCCATATAGCTGAGAGTAGCAGGAAAAAAACAATTGGTCGCCCAGTCTGCTGCACCGTAAAATATACACATTTTATCTAAAAATAAAAATAAAAACAGAAACTAACTTTTAGGTCCCATCCTTTCAACTTCTACCCCACAAAGAATAGATTGTTTTCGAAAAAAAAATCATGATAAGACAAATCTCTTTTCGCAAGAATAAAAAAAATTATCAAATCAAATCAAAATCAAATCTTCATTATACTCGCCGTATTACGCCGAAGCGTGTAACGAGTTGCGGGGCCCATCTCCGCGGCTTAGCGCCTGGGCAACACAGCTCCGAAGAAACGTCGCAACGGTGGCGAGTCGTTGGCGACACTGTGTCGATTTGACCGGCCCGGGAATCGAACCCCAGACCTCCCGCACCGATAGCGTGCGCTTAGCAATTGAGCTAACGGCCGGTACTCACAGAGAAAAATTTATTGGACCGATGCAGTTAGAACGCCCTGAGTGGCGTAGTCAGGAATAGTCAGAAAGAGAGGGCTACCAGGGCACAGCCCCCCACTTAATGACGTAGTGAGAAAGTTTTTGAAAGGGGGAGGGGGCATAGGCTAAAGTGCAAAGTTATCAAAAGAGTCAGGTATATTTCCGTCACTCAGCAGCATTATTTTGATCTTTTTTTTGCTAAAAAGCAACGTCAAAAGGGGGAGAGCATGGCCCAATGCCCCCTCCCCTCTCTATAAGCTCTTGCCACCACCCTGTCTTCATTGTTGTCACGTTTTAATGTTTACAGTAATTAACGGCAATAGCGGCGGGTTTTTAACAAGTAGCCAATCAAAAGAATAAGTTAATGCGAAAAACTCGAAGCAACTGCGTCTCTTCAGCGGATATGGATTCTACACAAAGCGCATACGAAGTGCGACTATGTGGCACCCGCAGAACCAAAATGAAGTCGGTTACTGTTAAGCAATGGGACAACCACAGTTTAAGACTTGAGGCGTACAAAATTGCAAAGTGACTTTTATTCAAGAAAAAGTATGTACAAACATCAGTGCCGCCAAAAGATTTACTCCTTCCACAAAACGTGCGTTCGAGACAAGAATTAAGCCTAGATAGTACTCAGAAGCGTATTAAGGGGGGGCATTGCGCCATGCCCCCCTCCCTTTGACTCTGCTTTTTAGTAAAGAAGAACAAAGTCAATGGTGCCAAGTGACAGAAATTTGCCAGACACTTTTGATGGTTTCTGTAGCTTATGGCCAAAGGGGTAGGAAGAGGGGTATTCGTTCTCCCACCAGCCATTTTCAAAAATGTTTTTAATGCATACAATTTTCTATAATTTCGAACCTCTTCGACAGCGATAAGTCTTACGCTTTAAGCACGCATAATCGAAAATATGAGAACAAAATGCATCATATTTGGCAAATCACTCAGAATTAGGGTCAAAAAGTTAAACAAAATTTGCTGAAAATTATTCAAAAAGCGCTAAAATAGCCATTGCAGCGTGTAAATTTTCAAAATTTTCCGGGGGAGCATGCCCCCGGACCCCCCTAGAGCCTTTCTTGTTTCTCAATCAGCTTTAAATTAGTACTGCCGAAAAAGATGCGCTTGAAGAAAATGTGAAAATTATGGCCCCCCTTTTTAAAATTTCTCGCTACGCCACTGATAGTACCAAGCGTAATTACAGGTATTACCTCGAAAACAAATTAGGTTTGTGTTGCTTAGCTTGTTTTGGGGGTACGGATTCCTAAAACATTTCAACAAACGAAGCGGCTATTCTTACGGGTCCGTAACATTTGTCTCTTTGGTTTATTTCATTACTTCGTCACGCTCTCGTACCACCGGCGAGAGCGTGAAGGAATAATGAAAAAAACAAAGAGCTTACTTATACGGGCCCGTAACCGCAGCCACTGACTTTAACAAAACCTACGGAACCCTTACTGAAAAAGCAAGTTGTAACCGCCAATGTGTTGAGTTTACGGACCCCTTCAAGTGGACCCACGAAAAATTCTCGATTACAAACCGGAACCTCTCTAAAATACCAAGAAAAAGAGTTCACGCAGTACTGATACAGAAATCAGTTGCGAAAATTGGTGTTCTTCAAAAACTAAAAATAAAACAAAGGTCGCCGGGACAGCCGTATTTTTTGAGGTAGGTCTATCCGAGTAACTTCTTAAAAGCATGGTTCATGGGCTCCATGTTCAAAGTTTTGACTTACGCCTACAACCGTTTCGTAAGATTGAAGCTAGCAAATTTAACTAAATAAGCTTTAACAACCATCTTTTCATGGAAAATATTTGGTGCTCAAAATATACCAGTTCGAAATTGGGCCCTTGAAATGGTTTAAACGAAACTGGTTTTAGCATAAATGGAAACTTGTCTACGAAATGGTATGTTTGCTATATCATGTTGGCGTTATTGATTTGCCTGATTAGGCTGGAAAATATTTCTTTGAACTCTATTTAAAATGTAATGGGGGCTCTGACACCCGCCATCTACTCTTGGGTGCACAAATGAACTTACCTATGTTGTTGATATATTGGTTGAATATCATAACTGTCCGTCATCTTTTCGACTTCAAATTATCTTCTAAGCTTTTTCAATACCATTGATTATTATATTTTTACCCGCTACCCCTAAGCTGTCGAAAAAATCACGTAACTAAGAAAAACATCCATAGCTTTTTGAGCTGACTAGCATTATTTGTAGGCTACCGACAGGTTTTTTTTGTATTTTATCCTCCTATCACGAGAAAGCGATCAAAGCGCTGTAACGAGCTCGCTAAGGAGTTGCCAGCCATCTGCCTATCACACCAAGATGAGGGAATCCCGTTAAGTGCCTTTTCCAACGGCACAACAAGTGAACTTGCCGGCTTGTTCTCCACACTGCCCCTAAAATGCTGAACGTCAAGCAGGTAAACTGTGAATACCAATTATAAAGTCATTGGTTTGACCCGACTAGGAATCAAACGCGAGTCTACAGCGCCTGAGGTGGACGCTCTTACCACTCGGTCATCTGAGCTGTTTGAAGAATCGAACTTGCAACTTATGATCCAAACGCACTAAGAGCGCCATTTTGCCTTTATATCGTCAAGCCAACTGTTGCACTAACTACTGCAGCAAACAGCATAACTAGCAATAAATTGCATTGCGAAATGCAGCTTCGAGACGTCATGGTATTGGTTTGCAACCTAATTGCGACATTTTCAGTGAATAATTACAGTAAAATCCCTAGGATGAGAAAGTTTGAAAAATCCATGATTTGTTTGAGCTCAAAAGCAGCTAATCTCCTTACAACTGGATTAAATTTTCACCTGCTCCTCCTTAAATAACTCGCTGTTAACTAGCTGATTAGGCAGGCAATTAAACTTGCTTTTTAGTAAGGTGCACAGTAGCTTTCCTCTTAATGTCGTTCTTTCCCGCTGTAATTGTTGTTAAATTTCTCCTCATATTGTGACGCAACAATGTTAATATATTTCTTAACGAATCACCTGTGCAAACAAACGAACAACTGTCGCTTACATAGCTAAGGATGTCCAAATTTTCATTTTAATTACTGAACAACATACTTTAAATCATCCATCACTTTGGTCATGATTATGGATTCTTAATTTTTTCATTTTACTGATAGCAAGCAACTATCAGAATTGCGTATTTTGCTGATGGTAACCGACAGATCGAAACAGTTAACGATTTTTAAAGCATGGACGATCGCAATACAGTAGGTCACACCAATAAATTGAAAACAAGAATCATTATTTGGGCCAAACCATGAAAATGGGCCCAGAATTGCTCTGAACTACTTTTCCAGGCTATTGAGAATATCTGAGAGGTCGAAATGGTTTCACAAAAGAAAAAGTTGGTCGGTCGCTACCCTAAGGCGATGTGGCAATAATAGATAGAAAAATTAAAGGTAAATCTGGCACCATCAGGGTGGTGAAGTAAATTATGATGAACCAGTACTTACAGGTGCCTTTGCTTGATGCTGGTGCAAGCAATTACTGTATTTTAATCGCACTCGGCTTTAATGTGGACCTTGTAAGGCTTGGGTAAAAAATGGTAATAAAAAAACGTACGGTATAGGACCTCTCCAAATTAACTTAGTTGTGTTATCTGAAGATGCGACTCAAGATCACCAAACCGACCCAATGGCTGAAGGCTTTACAAGGATTGAGCTTACATACTGGTACAGATGTTGAAATGTCTGCTTCAGAAACCAGCAGGAACTCTTTTATTTTACAAACATTCAAAAAGTCTATGTTTGCTCAGTAAATAGAGCAAAAATTTTCACCAAATTTGCAAAGTGACTTTTAAACATTTAATTTTAATTTTGTATTATTTTTTGACAGGGTGAAACCAACTGACCTAACCAAAGCGTTTCCGTTAAAAACTTTTCATTGCAAGCTATTTTTGATGAAAATAATGAAAATAAATTGCCTTGATCGTTCAATTGTGTTGACAAAATGGCGATCACGACAGCCATTCTAATGCCAAAGGTTTTCATCAAAAAATTTTTTAAATATTTATTTTTGGGCTTGCACCTCATGCTTAATTGAGGTCCCCAACCGAATTTGTCCATAACTAGCCTATATTTGTGTATTACGATTACTGATTTTGCATCAACTATATTACAAGATTTATTAATGTTTCAAAGTAGTAAATATGGCGTTTCAAATACACTGTTATTTAGACGAAGTTTAAATTAAAAGTTTACACTGCAATACTGATACCTGTTTGCGCTATAAAAGTAATAGTCAAAATCCTTTTATAGCGCAAAATGTTTCAGTGTTCCAGTCGAAAACTTTTTGCAATTTGAATTTTGTCTGTTTCAGTGGTAGGTTTATTCCAATGATGTCACATTATGCAGGACAGGGATGTCTCCAGGAGTGGTATAAAAATAGCGTTACCCCTATTGTCAATTGGACTTCCAAATCTTTTCCTTGCCCTTTGCTAACGCTGTCGTTACGTCATCATCATTGTTGAAAGTTTTACTGTAGCTTTGAAGTAAGGTTAGGTTATTTCCATATTTCTTGATTTTCAATAGAACTCGCTGAAGTTTGATTGCTTTATGTCTGCTGTATTTTTTTATTATCATGACAAGCATTGATTTATCGTAATAAAATTTCAGTCCCTCACTTTTTTCATGAAAATATGAAAAACTTATTGTATTTCATCAAAGTTTAACTTCCATACTACAATATAGTCATTATCATACTAGTCAGTAGTCATCTGTTTTTGCTGATGAATGCTCTACCCCTCAAAAACTAGGAAGTAACACCAAGTAAACTCGGTCTATACTCTACAATAACTTTGCTATCAATGATTATTCGATAGCTATCTACACTGCATATAATTAAGCTTAAGAAGTCGATTGCGATTTTTTGATCCCGCAGCTTGCAGACCAAAATCTGCTTGTTTTTGTAAGAGTATCTAGCAACATCATAATTAACTTGCATTTGAAAACTCACTGAGTAAAAATAGATCTTACCAACAATATTAGCTTGCAATTATAGTTTTCTGCTTGGCTGTCTGGCCAATTTACTAAAAAGTAGTTACAAAATTGATCTTTTTTTTTTTTTCGTCAAGGTCACTTTGGTCAAGACGGTTTTGGATTCAATATACTTCAAAGCAAAGCCCACACCTAAAAGTGCCAGTGCCTATTTGGGTCATTTGACTTCGAAATTATGGTCCCAATCACTCTTCCCTTGCTCTACCACCTTGTCAGCAACATACCATTGACAGTCAGTATGTGAGGCAATGTGAGTGGGTAGAAAGCTAAATCAGACGTAGAATAGTTTGTTTGTTTTTCGAAGAAGCGTGTCGTGGGTCTTAGATAAGTGATAGTCCCTTTGTAATGCTATCAAAATCCATTAAACAAATCCCTATTTCCCAGGTGCGCATTTTTCACCTAATGTAGCTTCACGTCTTAGTGTCAAGTGAATCATGAGAGAAAGTAAAATGCTCAAAAGATTTACGACTGCGCGAGAATTTGATTCACCAAACTATTCATAAAGCGAGTAAATATCAAAATTATGTTTTCTTTAGTGCGAGAGAAATTTGATCTCGAAATTTATTTACTGTAATAAACCAGTGCAGTTTCCTTTTTTTTTTATTCTGATTCTTTTGCAGCAACGGCGTGGTTATTATTCACTATCACAAAACCGTACATCCAGTTTTGAAAATCAAAAGTAACGTACTCTCAACTTCCCTGCTTTTTCAGCGTAAAAAGGACAGGGTGAAGTGCAAGGCGCATGGCAAGATCATTTGCTGTGGCGCTAAGAAAGACATTTTAAGGGAGTCACTTTCTTGCAAGAACGAAAATGGAATTCCGTGCCTACTAACTAGCTTACAGTAATTTTAACAAACCTTATTACAGTTATTTTACAGTAATCACAGTTAGCTTTCAGTTATTTTAACAAAATTAAATAACTAGCTTACAGTTATTTATATAGTTTTGAGTGAGTTGGTGTGGGGGGAGGGTGCTATGCTGCACTGATGTGACCTAATAAGGTCGAAACGCGTCTGCAGCTGCAAGTGGGTGGGTTACCTTGTGGGACCTGTATTAGACTAAGGTAGTGTGGCTGGGTCTATGGGTTTATGGGATCACTTTTGGGATCTAGATGGTAGACTGAGTATATTTATGATGATGGAGAAGTCAATTTAAAGGTTAGAAGATTGTCAATTTGAAGATAAAGGAAGTATACGCGATGATCTCTCTTAAAATTTGAGAAGATTACGTTCTTTTTTTGTTCTTTTGAATATTATCTTTTTAACTTCCCTTCCCAATGAGTTTAACAAACCTCGTACTATGTATTACTAACTGTATTACCAAAAATATTCGTAAAAATCCTCTTATAAGTAAATGTAAGGAACACGCTTGACAAAATTGTTTACACTGTTGAATTGGTTATCATATAAAACGGTCGGTTACGCAATGATTATAGGCTTACTTACAAAATTTTTATTTCTACGATACTAAAGATTACGTAGTTTACAGAATTTACAACATTAGGGTTAAAGCTTTAGCCGGTACCACGTCAGGTACCGGCTTCGAAATTTAAGCCTACCTAGCGGCCTAGCAATATCATGCGAGTCGGTATATCCAAAACGGTAAACTTCGGTTCAAATCCAGGTCATCAACAAAATTTACGCAGGCTGACACTGACATGCTCTTGTTCCCACTAATTACATATGTGAAGTTATTGTAACTTTGGTTATTGATGTTTGATGCTCAAGCGCAGTTTTGGCTGATTTTGAAAATACGGAGGAAGATTTTGTAGGAAGAATAGAAATGCAACACTTTTTTAAGTTATGGCAAACGGTAAAACTGAAAGTCAATCAACAATTTAATTACAAATATTACAGCCAAGGAACAGCTAAAAAATTTGGGCTGACATACGGACATACTTCTGGTGACATCGTCAACGTTATTAGCCTATCCTGAGCTAGGTCTTATGCCATGGCGGAAAAAGGAAAAAATTTCCTTGGATGCCATGGATAAGACCCAGCTCAACAGAGGATTTCAGCAAGTATGTCCGTACATCCGCTTTAGTGGCTTCGTTGTTTCTTAATTGGCTGTGGGTTATGTAATGAAATTTACAAAAACGTTGATTTGTTTTAGCAACTGAACCGACAGCTGCTAGAAAATTTCGCCTGTCTGGGACACCTAAAAGTTACAAAGCACAGACAATTTCTAAACAAAAATCTCTCATCAAGAGGCAAATAATCAATTTGTCATCGTGTAGGCTAGCCAATACTAAACAAACAGAACAAGAGAGATAACAATGAAATAGAACTGGCCCTTTGAACAATAATAAAATTTCACACCATGCTTGAACAGCGGGGAAAGAAAATACGGAAAAATATAAAAATAAGCTCAGCGCGGCACCAAATTATTATTGATAACTGCAGAAAGAGATTCTTGTTGCTACTTTTCAAGTCTCATCAGCGCAATTGCTGTGGCCAATATTTTACTAATTCTATAGGCCTTTTCTCGAGAAGAAGCCTTGAGTAAACGTCGGTCACATCAAATGCCCTGATGAGACCTGTAAGTTCACAACAGTGTTCTCTGTCTGCATCAATTTGTACTTGTTGTGCTTTTGCGTTTGTGAATTGTGTTTGGTGCAATTTTTTGAACTAGTTTGTCTCCTTCGGAACCTACGTTAGCAATTTTGCTTCATATTGGAGTGCCAAGTGCAGGATTTATAGTTTTGCTTATCGCCGTTACAAAACCTCGCAAGACGTAAGCAATGTGACAATCATTAAAATGAGCAAAATCGTTAGTAGGCTGTTCGATTCCCAACTACAGTAAATCTTAAAAAGCTCAAGTGCCACAAATAAAAATTGTTTAGAAATTCAAACTAGCAGTTTTTCACCGACTTGCTCCATTTTACCTCGAAAGCTGCTTTAATCTTTTAAAGTGTGAAATTGGTTGATCGTGACACTAGGATTAACCTATCTTTTCAATCTTCCATGTTAGAGTTTAGATCACAAAAGAGACAAAACTCTATAGCTTTTGTACAGGGATTAGTGCTAATCCCTGTCATTTACAGGGCGAAAACTGATATATTGATTTGACATGTTGAATATTAAAATATTTCTTTTATTCTTTTGAGATCTTCCAAAACTTTTATCTCGAAAACAAACAATCGCAGCTGAATAGACAATAACAGCCTTCTATCTAATTTGTAAAGTGAACTTGGTTTAAAAAATGAGGGTCAAACAACTTTGTTCTTATTTATCCGGAAAAGAAACATCCTTATTATACCGTAAAACATACATAAAGATAAGTGAGTGGTTAAGTAAACGTTCGTAGCACTCAAAATATTTTTGCCTTGCAAAACCGAGAACAAATAGCCGTTGCTTCTTTGTCCTAATGTCAAGTTTCGCGGCTTATCCCCGTAAATTTCGACGCGCGACTTAATAATCTCCAATGTTGGCTCACCTGATGATTGTCCGTGTAGTTTGCCTATCTACTTATAACGTGCTCTCCAGGTGTGAGCAAGATGGCTGGAGATAACTCTTGAGAGTGTGTTGAAAATTATCACAATAGTACTCTGTAAACTTATATAAGTAAGCCATTTAGCGCCAAAGTTTTTTCTGATACAATTTTTTTCAACATGCTCACTCTTGTTTCAACATGCTCACTCATGCTTCAAAGTTTTTTCTGATACAATTTTTTTCAACATGCTCACTCACTGATTTTTTTAAATTCCAACTAGACTTTATGGAAGCATGTATTTTGTCCATAACACCAACTCACTAACTTTGAACTTTGTTGCGTAAAAAATCGTTCATCGCGATAATTTATCGGCGATAACAAAATATATTACAAAAGCGATATCGGTTATCGATAAATCAAAACTATTTTGAGCGACAACGATAATCGATAATATGTTATCGCCGATAACTATCGACGATAAATTATCTCGATGAATGCCCAGCATCTCTGTCGTAAACCTACTTTGCCGTAGCAATATAAGCAATTGCAAATATCTTAGTGAAAACCTTGTTTGAAGACTCTCGCACAAAACACTTTCAGGTGGTCACAAACAAAATGTCAAAGCTCTAAAACTTTTGTTTGACAGAACTGTGGTGACCCACAATGAAGGTGTTGAAAGTCATAAAATGGATTGGCTATGAAGAAAAATTTCAAAAGAAGTTTATTAAAACGAGCCGGTTGGTGGGGGTGGGTCGACGACATTGCAATCGGTGAATTAGTATTTAGTTGCATACAAATTCATCGATTGCAATGTCGTCGACACACCAACAGGCTAGTTCATCCTCCTGTCACGAGAAAGCGATCAAAGCGTTATAACAAGCTCGCTTCGGTGTTGCCGGCGATCTGTCTACCACACTAAGATTGGTTAATCCCACAAAGTGCCTTTCCCAACAGCGCATCAAGTAAACTTGCCCGCTTGTTCTCCACACTATTCCTTTAATGCTCTGAGCGCCAAGCAGGAAAGCTGTGAAAATTAATTTTAAAGTCATTGGTTTGACCCGACTCGGAATTAAACCCGAGTCTACACCTAGAGGCGGACGCTCTCACCACTCGGCCATCGAAGATTGTATAGCCTGAGGTACGTGTAGGCTTTGGCGCAGGAGCGGTCAAATTGGCTGCAGTGTCGTTTACGGCTCGCCACCACAGCGGCATTTCTTCGGCGCAGTGCTGCCCAGGCGCTAAGCCGCGGGGATGAGCTCCACCGCTTGTCAATTCCAAAATTGATTAATGATGGCCTCGTCACCGATGAACTGACTAAAATCTCCGAACAGTTCAATAACTATTTCGTTAAAATTGGAATGACTATAGCTAATAATGTCAACAAATCTGATGATAGTGATTTTAAAACTTATCTCAAGCATTCCATAGCGTCCACGATTGTTCTAGATCCTCCCCAACCTATAGAAATTTTTAATGTGATCAACTCTTTAAATCCTCATAAAGCAAGTGGTTATGACAATATCTCTGCTTATTTCTTAAGATTGGGTAACGAAGTTCTTGCACCTATATTAACAGCTTATTTTACATGGGCCTTTGAAAAGGGAATTTTTCCATGCACCTTTAAAACCGCTAAAGTAGTTCCCATATTCAAAACCGGCAACAAAAACAGCGTTAATAACTACCGTCCTATCTCCTTACTCCCAAGCCTATCAAAGGTACTAAAAAAGTTAATAAAAATTCGTTTTGTTGAATTTTTCGATAAACATGATATCTTGTACGATTGCCAGTAAGGATTAGAGAAGGACATAGTGTTCTGCATTCGCTTTTAGATGTTACCTCTTTTGGCTATGATTCTATACAAAATAAAGAAAATATTGCAATGCTGCTCATGGACCTACGTAAAGCCTTTGACACGGTTTCTCATAATATATTGCTTCAAAAATTGTATCATTACGGAATTCAAGGACCTGCCACAAATTAATTGAAAGTTTTCTTACTTCTAGGAAACAATTTGTATCAATAGACAACGTCAACTCTTCTGCTCAATCTATTAACATTGGTGTACCTCAAGGTTCTATCCTTGGTCCTTTACTCTTGCTCATTTACATCAATGATCTCCCTAATGCAATCTCTTCCAAACCTCGATTCTTTGCAGACAACCCCTGTATAATGCTAGGTGACTCATCCCTTTCGAATCTTGAGACTAAATGCGATACTGAACTGAATCAACTTAAAAATTAGTGCAATACTAACAAGCTTCAAATAAACCTAAAAAAATCTAATGTCCTCCTTATCCCCTCGAAACTGAATTCGCCTCCCTTAAATTTGAAGATATATTATGACAACTCCTAAATAGCTTGCCAAGAATTATGTAAATATCTCGGTATGAACTTGGACTCGACACTTTTATTTAAAAATCATATCAAACAAATTGAAGTCAAGGTGGCCAAAGGTGTAGGTATCTTAAGCAAGCTCCGTTTTCTGTTTCCTAAATCCACTCTTCTCCTTCTATATTATGCCCTTGTACATCCGCATTTACTATATGCTCTCCCCTTGTGGGGTTGCACCTATCAAAAATACACTCAAAAACCCCAACTCCTTCAAAACAAGGCCATAGGGGTTATTTGCAATAGCAATCGTTTTTCTCCAGTTACACCTCTTTATTTCGAATTAGGCATATTGAAAATTAATGAACTTTTCAAATTTGAAATTGGTAAACTAATGCACCAACACTCTCATAACCTCCTTCCTCCTGGCATATCCTCTCTATTCACCGATCTCTCCACAATTCATAGTAGACAAACAAGATCCCAAACCCAAAAAAATCTTTACTTACCCAAATTTTCAACTCAACGTTGTGAAAGGTCTATTAAGTTTCAGGGCACTAAAATCTGGAATTCGTTTTCCCCTGAATTTAAAATCCTTTCGTTTAGAAAATTTAAATCTAAATTCAACAATCAACTTAAAGCTACTTATCATGTGGTCAATTAATCTAAGAAACTAACATCTATACAACTTTCAAAACGTTTATTCCTATAAGTGGATTGTAAGAGCTAATTAAAATTTTAGGACACCATAAATTTTTATCTCGTTATTTTTAAGTGACCGAATAATGTCTGGGGAGGCTGCTTGACTCGAAGACCTTCTATGGTCACTTCGCAGTCTCCCGTCTAGGCAATATTGTACCAACTTATTGTTTGTTCATTTGTTAAATTTGAAGTTAAATTGTGTTCTTTCGATTTGTGTAACTTGTGTTCTGATTTTTATGTGCCTGGTAAATAAATTACTGCTCTCTCTCTGAAAGCACAAGCATCGAAGCAACAAAATCAATATATTTATCGCCACCTTGTTGTAATGTTTTTAAAAAACATTTTACACTTTTTTGTATAACAAATGCATACGCTATGAAGAAACATCGATGACAGTGTAAATAGTATTAATACTTACAATAACAACAAAACGTTTGATACATAGCCTTAAAAACACCAAAGGTAAAGTTGCACTTCAAACACTATGAGCAGAAAACCCTGAATATTGACTATAGTCCCCTACATCCCTCTGTTTTTACTGTAATTTTCCAAAACTTTCGCACTTCGATAACAAAATTAAATTCAGTCCATTTCTCCTTCAATTATTTGATTATCTCTTCCTCCTCCCCCCATAACTTGAACTGTTTCCACTAATTTATAAAACTTCACTGATTTTCGAAGCACATGATAAATATTCGTATTCAGGTGATGAGTAGGCTTTGCCAGGAGGGCTACTGGACGGCTTGCATACAAGGGCATAACTGTGGGGTTGTCCGCAGGTGGAGGGTGGGGCAACAGTTGTGTGGGGCAAGTGCTTGTTTCCCACCACTTCAACTTCGCTGCGTTTTTTCCGAGGTCTTGGAATTGGTTTCAACTGGTCATGGTTATCAGTTTGGTTTAGTGCCACACGTTTATCATTATCGCCCTCCCGGGGAAAATTCGTCTTTTCTGTATTTTTGGTTAACGCAGAGTCTGAAAAAATTTTGTAGCAAAAAAATTAATACTCAATGATATACATTCACGCGCATTAAAAATTACACCAAGCATGTACGGCTATCTTTAGTAAAACACCTTAACAGAGTAAGTTAAAAATAACACAGTAGGCCTACGTGATATCAAATTATTGTACATCAATTTAAGGGAATGCAATGGAATCTAGGTTAACTCATAAGACTAGAGATAGGAAGTAAGATCTTTTAAGCAAACGTAATTGTAGGAAATAATGGAAGTTAGAGAAATAAATTCAAGATATTTTATTCCTGGTTTGTCAAGAGACAATAAATGCCAAGCGCGAATATACTGTACCTGTTTGATCATTGACTTGGTCAAGCAA
The DNA here is from genome assembly GCA_964006365.1 of Trididemnum miniatum. Lineage (NCBI taxonomy): Eukaryota > Metazoa > Chordata > Ascidiacea > Aplousobranchia > Didemnidae > Trididemnum > Trididemnum miniatum. The sequence continues at coordinate 19,452,125 of OZ023240.1, forward strand.
ATTTAATCCCACTCCACTATCTTTAGCTTGGTGACTGACTGACTTTTCTGCCGTTGAGTTGGAAGCGGGATAATCAAACGTCTTTTGAGGTTGCAAATTTTTTATCTGAAAAGTTGTGTTGTTAAGACATTGCTATCGGTGTGGGAGGTCTAAAATTCAAATCCCGAATCGATCAAATCGGACACAGTGTCGCCCACATTTGCCAGAGCTGCGACGTTTTTTCGAAACTGTGTTGCCCAGCTAAGCCGCAAAAATGGGTCTCGCCACTCGTTTCACGTATCGGCGTATCACAACGAGTATAATGAAGATTTGATTTGATCAAAACCAATTAACCAAACTGTAATGTCTTCACCCCAAAACGGATTAAAAATATCTTCATTTAAAAACAAACATGTCTTGAGTTGGTTACTCAAGATATAGGCTGTCACAAACAGACCAAAAGACCTGCTACAATCATTATATGTAGATACTGCGCTTACTCAGGAGCGTATTTAGGGAGGGAGCCATTGTGCCATGGCCCCCCCTTTTGACTTTGCCTTTTAGCAAAAAAAGAACAAAACTAAAGGTGCCAAGTGTCTGAAAAATGCCAGACTCTATGACTCTGTGGCTTATGGCCAGGGGAGAATCCAGAGGGTAGGATGAGGGGTATTTGTTCTCCTACCAGCTATTTTCAAAAATGTGTTTGATGTAGGCCTATACAATTTTTCCATGATTTTGAACCTCTTTGATCGCAATAAGCTTTACGCCTTAAGCACACATAATTGAAAATGTGCGCATAAGGTGCATCATATTGGGCGGAGCAACCAGACTTAGGGTCAAAAAATTTAAATAAAATTTGCCTAAAAATTATTCACAAAGCATTAAAATAGCCATTACAGCATGAAAATTTTCAAAGTTTTTCCGGGGGAGCATGCCTGCGGACCCCCTATAGTTGTTCTTGTTTCTCAATCAGCTTCAAATTGGTTCAGCGAAAAAAAAAATGCTTGAAAAAATGTGGAAATTATGCCCCCCCTTTTTAAATTTCTCGCTACGCCACTGCGCTTACTTTTTGGGGTGAAGAAATGCACGGTGATGATTGACGTAATTCTGCGTCCTCAAGTGCGTCGATGTCTTTATCAGCAACCTGTGAAACAAATGTGTTAATTAACGAAGTTCTGAAATTCAACTTTGCATTGCGATTTTTTAGCCGCGCAAAAACAATGCAAGAGGCGTGAAATTGACAACAAACATATTAGGTTAATTGTTGGCCGGTGAGTTAGCTTTTCCAAACTTTGAACAAGTCAGCAGCCACCCAGTTAACATGTCATATACCATCGACTCCAGCTGTGATTTGACCTCGTCAGAAATGGTATTTAACCCGCGCTAAGTATCGCTAGGCCATATCGCTGACTTTAAAACTTTTCAAAGCCAATATGTGGTTACAATACGGATGCAAGTTACTCACCAACTCCACGCTTGGTAGTTTTTGTAATCCTTTAAAATCATTTCGTCTCGGATAATGTTCTACTCCGTTGGTGGATGTGGGCAAGATTTCTTTCACGAACAAAGAACTCCGTGCAAACGGAATCTCTAACATGGTTCCACTACTTTTTATGGCGTCATCGGATTTCTTCAAAATTTCAACTATCAACGATAACTCTGCAATACACAGAAATATTTTGAACTAAAAATTTGGAGACAAAGTAAACTTGGCCTAAGGTAAGCAAAAAACAGTCTACTGTGTTTAGGCTTAGTAACTGTTTCAGCTTATTACAGCCAATTACTGTTAACAGAGTTACAGAAAGTGCTGCATAAATAATCTTTTATACTCCGATTTCTATATGTTCTATGCAAAGTCTGAAACAGATTGGGCCTCACGTAGATATTTTCTAAAGGGGAAAAGGGATAAAAAGATTAGATTTTTTCAGGCAAAAGGCATAACTCTCTAGAAGACAATCCGAGCATTACGACTTTTAACGTGTTTCAAAGAGACCTGACGAGAACGCGCGCGTAGGATCTCCAGCGTTCGCCACAGCAAAGAAACTAGACGAACAACAGCTCAGCTGATGGCGGAGTGGTAAGAGCGTCTGCCTCTGGAGCTGTAGACTTGGGTCACGTTTGACTGATTCCGATTTGGGTCACACCAATGACTTTAAAATTGGTATTTACAGCTTCCCTGCTTGACACTCAGCATTAAAGGGACAGAGTGGAGAACAAACCGGCAAGTTTACTTGTTGTGTCGTTGGGAAAGCCACTTAGCGGGGTTCACCCATCTGCGTGTGGTAGACAGATGGTCGGCATCTCCTACGCGAGCTTGCTGTAGCGCTTTGATCGCTTTCTCGTGATAGGAGGATAAATATGAAATACAAATAATAACATCCTTTTTTGTCACCTGTTATGATTTTTACAACCATCAATCTTTCTTTTGTTGCTAACGGATCAAATCCAATGGCTGGATCGGAGTTCTTTAACCGGATAGAGATAGGAAGATCTTGTTTGAACAAATCACGTGTTTTGAAGGAGGAAGATAAATCAGTAAGTTTCTCAAACTTTCCTTTTAATTTAAAAGGAAAAATAGCTGACGTTTGAGGACCCTCCAGGAAGTCAGAAACTTTACAGTGAACTACCTGAAAGAGCATAGTAGATCCAGTTTCATTTTTAAAAAATCGATGACTAAAACCATTCATACCATTGGTTGTTATTTTGAAGTGAACTGTTTGAGTCAGATTTACTTCAAATTTAGCTTTAGGCCACAAACGACCTGCGTTATTACTACAACTTGCTTATTTTATGCTTCTTAAAAGTTACTGTGGTCTTCATTTGTGAGGCGAAAGCCAGAAATTGTACTCATTTTGCGTAGTAATTTGATTTAATTTTTTGTTTGAAATTAATTAGATTGATTTGTAATTTCTCTGCTATGTTAAAGCTACCAGATGTTTTTTGCATACCAGCTAAAAAATTTTGCTGCAGTAGCTTACATAATTGGTGTCATTTAATAATTTGTAGCTGCAACCTGCAACCTAAGTGAGATACAAACAATCAAAAATTTCAGACAATTTTTTTTACAAAATGAATTAAAAGTCTAAACCAGGGGTGGCCAACCTTTTGATTCCATGCGCCGATATTTTTCACCCTTAATTTAGATGCGCCACATCAAGCATCCATTTTTTTTTCAGTTCTTTAAAACAAGGGCGTGCAATATCGATGAAGAGCAAAAAAAGGGTTTTTACTTCACGCCCTCAGGCAGTGGTGCCCCCAGGATTTGGCAAAGGGGGGCCACAACCGGGGGTCAGGGGTTTTACCCCTGACTCCCGGTTCCGTCCCGGTCCCGGTAAAAATCCGTTGGCAGCCACCAACGGATTTTTAAGGTTTTCATATAAAAAACACTCATTTTAGCACACTTTTTTTATCGAAAAAAAGCGTGCAGTGAGTGCAGTCACTATAGATAAATATAAGCAGTGAGTGCAGCAAAAATATTTTCGCAGCTTGTGTCTAAAATCAGAAGCTTGGCTAAAATAAGTAAAAGAACCATTATTAGTTTGTGAAATTATAGACTGAAAGTTAGGTTTTAGCACCTTATTACAGGGCCAAAGGGAGGGGCATGGTACCGTGGCTTCCCTGCGTGCGCCTATGCCCTCAGACGTCTTGTTTTCCACTGACAATGTCGGTGGAGAACAAAAAATAAAAAAAGGTCTTCACGCCCTCTGATGTTCTGTTTTCCACCGAAAAATATCGGTGGAGGTCAAATAAAAAATAAAAATAAACAAAAAATTAGTGAGTAGAAGTGACTTGTCATCAAAAAGGCGCAATGCGCCACGTTTAAGTAGTCATTGCGCCACGTATGGCGCATGCGCCATAGGTTGGCCACCCCTGGTCTAAACCTATGAACGGTTGCAAAATAGTCTTATCTGTAATGCGACGTTTAGAAAGGAGTAAAACACCTAAAATTAAATGTTTATATTGTGATCAACAATTGAGTTCAAAAAAACTTTTTGTTCGCTTGGTGGCGCATTAAGTCCAATTCAGTACCAATTCAAGTTTTTCGTTTTGGAGTGTTCACAATTTTTTCAACAAACATTTAGTAGAACAGGTTTGACTAACACAAGCCAGTAAAAAGCAAAATGCTTAAACCGTATTGGCATTTCTAAAACTTGTGATATGCTTTTGGCTGATCATGCTTTTGGCTACTAAAAAACAACAAAGCGAACAAAGAATATGCGAGAAATATATTGCATATATATCCAGAGGGAAAACGCACAAAGAAACTTTAACAAAACCAAACTTACCAGCACTGGGCCGCTGCTAAGTTCAAGGACAGTCTTTTTATGGAACCAAACAAACTGACCCTCTTTGCACGAATCCAAGTTGCTATGAGAAGGATTTGCGCTGCACCGAGTGACGTAAGCTGTTTCGCCATCAACAGGGACTTCCCCGGCATAATCGTAAACCACAGGCAACCTTTTCGATGCAAAGTAACATCATTATCTTGCTGCTTATGACAAATAACGAAATACAAACCTTACACGTCCAAGCACAGGGTGTCCAAAAAGTTTCGCCAGATTAATTTATTGATTTAATATAAAATCGAGCGAAACTTTTTGGACACCCTGTAGTTACGGTACCAAAAGCGTATCATAAACTGTTTTCACATGGCTACCTTTTTTGGGCAATTTTTACGTATGTTTTGTCAATTTTTTTTCCCCGTAAACTTTTTAGATTTCATCAAATTAATTCAGGCAGTGGCGTGTGGTGATCTTTTAAATTAGGTGTTCACTGTCGGGAAAAACATGTACCCTAAGGGTACAGTCATTATTTTTGCCCGTGTAAGTGGCCCACTCGAGGTATGCCTTTTACCTTTAACGTGCCTATGCCTCAATACCATTTTTAACATCAGGAATCTTTTAAATAGTTTCACTGTTTTGTAATTTTATAATCGGTCTAAGGTAGTTGAACAACTTGATCGTATTTGGTAAGGGTTAGATATCGATCTCAAACTCACGCCGGCAAAAAATAACACTTTTGTATTTTCACTTTGATTGTAATTGGTCAGCTCAGTTGTTGAGCACACGCTATCGGTGAAGATCTGGGGATCGATTCCCGGGCCGGTCGAATCGGAGGCAGTGTCGCCAACGACTCGCCTCTGCTGCGACACTTCTTCGGAGCTGCGTTGCCCAGCTGCTAAGTTGCGGAGATGGGCCCCGTCACTCGTTATACGCTTCGGCGTAATACCGCGAGTATAATGAAGATTTTTGTCTCATTTGAAATCTGATGTATTTGTTGATGTGCTTAGAAAAACAACCCACCGAGTAAATTCCCCTGAATATTGGGCAGACACGAGAAAATGTTGTTTTTGTTCATCTTCTGACATGACTAGGAGCTTGCGAACCCGTCTTGCCCTGTGCAAAGCTACCCAAGTTCCTAAAGTGAGAGAATTCTGCAAAAAAATTAATAATAAACAATAATGAAAAAACTTGAGAAAAAAAATAAAGAATTGATCACTTTGGTTTTTAGGTAGGCAGAATTGCCACATCGGTCAACGGAATGTATGTCTTAAAAAATGCTATTCTTCGAAAAATATGCTATCGCAGTCAACCGTCGTGGTTATAAAAACAGCGTAATGAATAGGGCGAAAGTTCACAGTCCTTAGACAAAGTTAACCTACAGTAAATATTGAACCTCTTGACTGATTTGACACTTTTTAAACATTAGCTAGAAAAATGTTGTAGAAATAGTAAAACAACGCCTTCCCACATTTGCATGATACAGCAGTGAAAGTATTTTAACCGCTTTTTTGAAAAGTACCTGCAGTCGAGAAGTGGCGTAATGCCCCCCAGTAACCATGGCAACAATTGCGTCATCCTTTGACTTGCAGCTTAGCAAAGACGAAACGTCAATATTATGCAGTGAAAACGAACTTTCTGAGGAGGACGAACTGGTACGATACCCATCGTCGCATTGGGATTCAGAGCTGTCCAAGGACATAAACGAATCGGCGGAATTGTTTCGTTTGTGGTCAATGTACACGACCTTGCACAAAAGGATTTCGTTTATTTTTTGTAGAGAAAAAACATTATCAGTCACTTTAAGCCGGAAAATGTACGGCATAACTTTTCCGAAAAAGAAAACAAACCGAGAAACAGATTTCATCGGTAAAGTTTCGCACTGCGTTGCCAAAATCCCTAGTATCGCAGACAACAACAAAAATAATTAATTAATGCAGCGCAGGCAAACAGCCGAACATAAAAAAGAACAGCAAATTTTAAATCAGCTGCTTTTTTTTGTTAAAACCGCCTACACACGGGTGACACGATATAGCTTACAGCACACAATGCATTCAAACTCCAACGCTTTGTTCTCAGCTAACAAGGTAACTCATCCTTAGCTCTAAATTAAGTTGCAGTTACGTAACAAGATTGTTGATGCAAGCTAGCATGCCATCCTTACTTTCATGTCCAGTCCACCTGGCAAACGCATTTTGACACCTACAGCTGGGTTGGTGACATGGACAGTATGGATTGGTTGTATTGTTAATGGTTTGCCTCGCCAACTTGAAGGAAAGTTTTTGTCATTTACGTTGGGAATTTCTTCGACAGCAACCACGCTGGTTCTAAAAAAACAAATTTTTCAATTAGCAACTCTGACTATACCCAAGATCTCATACCTAACCCCTAGTAGTTTTTTGAATACATACAGCAGCAAAAGATTTCAAAAAAGTGCTAGGGCTACGGACGGGTCAAATATTTTTAGAAGGGGGGGGGGACTAAGTCTTGAAAGATACTTCTTATCTTGCGGTTTTGTGGATGTAGAATACAAGTGTGCTACCAATGCATTAAAATATGTAAGTAAAAACTTGGCTTGAACCCCCTTAGCCCCATGGATCCACAATGAGGACCTGTAACATGAGAGGTGAAAATTTTTCGATTATTGATAGTGAAAAGTAAACAAATTTTCAAACAAGACCAGAATAAAAATAAACACATCATGTTTAGATTTACAAAACTTCCCAAATGTCATCATTAAATACCACTGACGGTTCTATAAATATCCACTGCTACGACTGGTAGTACAAAATTAAACTTATAGCACTGCCTACGCAAACGGAAGAGTTCCACTACCGTGAGTGATATTTTACATGAAACGCAGGTAATTGACGAATTGAGCAAGAGGTTACGGTATGCGTATTAGTGCACCAGCACTTCAAAATTTTCTGTACGGACAAAACTGAAAGATTGGAATTTTATACTTCTTAGCCCCCAATTACCCTCAAAAATCATAGTAAATAACTCTGGATCCGTCTGGAGTTATATCCATCAGGATCTTTAAAAATTCAGCGCCACTGCAAAGTTAACTAGGCAAAAAAACGCATTTAAGAATAATTCTTAGCCTTTTCAAAGTTTCAGAAAAAACCTTAGCCAAATCAGCCTGAAATGTAACGCGAATTATGAAAGCAAAAATTTCTTACTTGTGTAAAACATGAAAAGATTCATATTTACAAAGCTCAGCCATCACAAATCATTGCATAATTTGACAATGAAGGGATGGCACTTGCTTTGTGCCGAACTGCCAATACGCAAAAATTAAATTCAAATTGTCTGCGTGACCAGCAGTTAGCGCGAAATTACTAACGTCAAATGTCGCCATGAACGTTAAAGCTTGCACAACAGTATTTATTTATGAACATCTGTTACAACAACTTATTTGTATCACCGGTTTTTTGCATAATAATCGAGTTTACGGGATTTTTGCATCATAATCAAATATTTGATGTCATAACCACTTTTTTCAATTATGACCTCAAAATTTGATTATGATGCAAAAGTTCGTCGGTTTTTGGTTCTCTAAAGTTGGGCATGTGAACAGGCTGACTGTATGCATCGAGTTACAAATGTAGAGCGACTTATACGCTGTCAAGTCAAGTCATCGACTTACATCAATCAAGTCATGGTACAGCTGCTCCTACTTGAGTCGATTAAGAAATTATATTTGAAAGGAAAAGTAAAACACAAGCATGATCGCTGATCGCTGAAGCTACGAATTATGCCTAGAATGTCAGCAATTGACCTTGCGGTACCGTTCGCAGATTACAGATCCTACGTGATGGGTTCGATTTACAGCTGGAGCCTATCGCATTTGACATATGCACCGGGTGACTGCTGGCTCGAAGAGCACAAGCTAACTTCGCAGTCTCCCTCAATTACTATTGAGTTTTCTGTTCAGTATAATTTGAAAATAGCCTCAGTTAGGCTATATTAATACTGGTCCGCTAGAATAATTTGCTAGTTTAGTTTAGTTGAAAAGCTTTTACTATAGACTATATTTACAGTAAAATAAACACTTTTTACAGATACACGTATGAACTAACTTTTTTTTTCGGAGAAAGCAAGCAGGTTGTGGATAAAAAAGAATTAGTTCAAAGCTTGTCTTCAAAGTGCCAGAGTCGGGGCCGCAGCCAGCCTTTACATTTTGGGGGGGGGCTTACTATATTTTTTGAGAAGCTGAAAAATCAACCTAAATTTTTTCCGATTTTTTATTTTTATTGTTTCCCAAACCTTTTACCCGGAGTGATTCTAGCTGGCAATTCGTAGTTTGTACTTTCAAAGGAAAACGCGGCGTAGTTTGTCTATTAGTTCTAGAAAGAAGCAAACCTACAAATAATCTAAATCTTTCTTCTTTTGCTTATCCAGTTCATCTCTGAAAAAATCTGATAAGCCCGTTTATGTTCGAACTTTAGCTTAACCCTACAGAGCAAGCTTACTAGGTTTAATTGATTTTTTCAGACCACCGGCCGCTAGATCAGTTACTGAGCGCCCAGGATATTGGTGCGGAAGGTCTGGGGTTCGATTCCTGGGCCAGTCAAATTAACACAACGTCGCCACCGCTCCGACCTTTCTTTGGAGCTGCGTATTCAGGCGGTAAACCGCGGAGATGGGCCCCACCACTCGTTGCAAGCTTCGGCGTGATACCGCAAGCATAATGAAGATTTGATTTTGACACTTTTTTATTTGACTTTCAGATCATCACATTTGAGCGATAGAGCTGTGAATTCACTGTTTCACAATAATGGCTGCGATTGCTTACCACCAGCGGTTGTGTTTTGATAATGCAAATTTTGTTAACTGCATTCACGCACAATTGCACAACACTCAAACATCAGTCTGTCTGACGGTGAAAATTGAAACCTCTTCTGCTTTTAGTATCAGGATGCGAATCAGAAATTAATCTTAATATTTAAATTTAGCATCGAGTGAAGCAGCTATTTTGAAAAAAAATTATTAAACCGTTGGGTCTATAGACCGTCATCATTTCGACATAAATGTTTTGGGGGACTTAGCCCCCAATAGCTCCCCCCGTGGCTACGGCCCCGGCCGGAGTGTTTCCAATGAATATGTAAAATTTGAATTATTTCCTAAGGCATTGCCGCATGTCCTTTTTGTTTTTTTCTATGGGCCTAGTACTAGAATGGAATCGTAGTCTTGTGACCTCCCTCTACTTACGATGTTTGCTTCTTTTCTTTTGTCTTAAACATTGTAGTAATTTTTTTCTTTAATGCAGGTTCTTTAGTTGGGGATATTGTGGGTGTACTTTCAGGTTCAATCTGTTCTCGGTACAATTTTACTCTGCAAAAAAAACATTCCAATCAAATCTGCACTGTATTTGCTGTAATACGTGGAAGCTTGCAGCGAGTGGGGGGACTCATCTCCGCGCCTAAGCGTCCGGGTAACATACCTTAAAGAAACGCCGAAGCGGTGCCAAGGCGTTGGCGAGACTGTGTCCTATTTAACAAAACCTGGGTCAAAGCTCAGACTTCCTGACAGCGATGTCGTTACCACTACGTTACGGAAACAAAAAGACGTAAAAAGATATGCGATGTCAAACGCAAGCAAATTTTTACCTCATTGGTTGCAACTTGGAGCAAAAATAATCGGACAAATGTGCAATGGAAAAAGTTCTTGCCGCAGTTTTTTTAGCTTCAATCGCTTCTGCAAAGACATTTGATAAAATGCTTCCGAGAAATTGATATTTACGGAAAACCGTTTTAATCTATTAAGGGTCTAGGCAAACAGCCAACACAATATAGCATCGTTTCGTCTATAATTAAACTTCATATGTGGTAGTTCAACCATGTGTCGTGGTTGATGACACAAACTTTAATATCCGAGCAGAAATCAATATTTTTTTCGCTAAAAGAGAAACCACCAGCGATTTTCATTCCATAAGAATTTTTATTTTGTCTCGTCGCCATATCAAACAACAGCTAATCACACGAAACAAGTGTGACGCAACCATAATAAAAACATAAAAATTCAATAGCTTGATAGAAAAAGTGATTTCTGTGCTGCGCGGTTTGCTGTTGCGGCACATCGTTATCGCAACACCACTCAAGACCAAACCCAAGTTCACCGCTCGGCAGGCACTCTGCCATATGACCATAGATAGCTAGCTAATACCCAGGGTTAGCGTCAATGTGATTAATTATACCCACCTTTAAGGGGATAATTGTCATCCCATTGTTGAAAAGCAACCCTGAGTGTGTCGGGAAGTAAAATGTGTGAAGAGTTTTTGGTGATGTTTCTTACTTCTAGAAGCTGAACGTTTGAAGTGAGATCTTGAACCTGAAAAAGATATCTTGACTTTTCGACAAATTGAAGGCGAGAATTTTTCGTTGCAACAAATGCCAAGAATCAATGCTTTTGTTGTGGTGCCTAATACGTTCACAATGAGTGAAGTATTCGTAAGATTTATCATCTTGATATATTGTAAAAGAGGTGCGAAAAAAGTGGTTTTTGACTACAACAGTTATAAGTAAAATCAAAGAAAGCAAATCAGCAAAGCTTTGCTTTTCTTGGTGTTTTTTCATAAGTGTAGCCTAAATCAAAATTACAAGGCAGTTGCACTCATACTAACATTTGAACTTTCGAAACTTTTACCACCAGATTCATAATGTCATTGGCATTGGTTTAAAAACGTTCCAGCTACTTCATAACAAAACGTTTCAAGCAGAAGTCCTGCTGCAGTGTCATTGCGAAATGCATTTGGTAGCGATATTTTTATGAGTTCAAACAAGCAAAACAGGTGATATTTTGGCGCGGATATTGGCCCAGTTGATCAACATTTATAAATTTGTTGCTTTTTAGTACAATCAACGTCCAAATTCAAGCCACTTTCGTTCCAAATTACTGTTACGAAAACTTGTTTGTCTGGTTTGGAAAATGTACAGCAGTAGGTTCCTTGTTTAAGCCAAAATTTGCCGCTTCAAAACTAAAGCAAGATCGAGCTTAGGTAAAAAAAATTGTTTGTACAGGAAAGCAGTTTATGCAACGGTGATGGTTTTCAAATATTTTATGCATTTAACTCATGGCATTAAATTACAAAAACATGACGTCGATATCAATCACGCTGAAAGCAAGTTAAATGTTTTTGCTAAAACTAGGTCAGCTTGTAGGACCAGACATGAAAATAAGCACTTAAAAATGATATTTACTGCAACTGAGGTTATTTTCAACGATTCAACTAAAAAAATACAAAAATATTTAAGGAGACGGTGAAGTATTTTGTCACCTACGGTTTTCTAAGGAGGACGTAAAAGTGATTTACCACAAAAAAGTATGATTTTTCTACGAGAACTTGAGCGATAGAGCGGCTTTTACGTGTATAAAAGACCTGAGGGTGTCACGTTTATAGCAGCCCCCTGCATACGCCACTTATGGTTGAGGCTCGCTTTAAAAGTTGTTGCTTGTGTTAAGAACAAAATAAAAATTTTATGACAACAAAACAAAACGTTGGTCACAATAAAAAGTGATAGGCCTACCATTAATAACACTTTAATTAAGTTTTCATAATTTGAACAAGTTTACTAGCTACTGGCTCAGAAATTCAAACAGAATAATGACAATAAACCTTATTTTTGAGAGTTAATCGCTTAGAAAGTAAATCCAACATTAAATCCACTTTTTGGAAATTTTCCGTTAAATAAAATAACTGAGGTTATTTTCAAATTGTATTGAATCGAAAATTCAACAGTAATTGAGAGAGATTACGAAGTGAGTTTGTGCTCTTCGAGTCAGCAACCAACCTATATACGTTATGCATGCCAAATGAAACCGGCTCCACCACGAATGGTACCCGTTGAGTAGGATCTGTCACCAGAGCGCTGTACCGCTAGGCCATCTATCCTTAAACACCTACCGTGGTGAGAACTTGCAGAAGTTCGTATTCCCGAACCTTCACCCCCTCAATAGTAAAAGTTTGGAGTGGATAAATAAAATCGCTCACAAGCGGATATATCTTCAAAATATCCTCAACGGATTCGAAAACATGGTTGGGCGGATAATGAGGATGAATTTCAAACTTTCCATCGTAATTTACCGGCAAAATCACAGTGCTCTTCTCTGTCATGCTATCTGAAAAACATAGGCTTAAGCTGTCAAAGGCAAATTGGGCGAGTGGCTAGATGCATCGCTATCGACACGAGAGGTCTGGGGTTCAATTCTCAGACCGGCAAAATTGGACAGAGTGTAGTTAACGGCTCGCCGCCGCAGCCACGTTTCTTCGTAGCTGAGCTGCCCGGACGGGAAGCTGCATGCGGATGAGATGAGCCTCGACACTCGTTCCGCTTCGGCGTGTTGCCGCGAATATAATGAAGATTCGATTTTGATTTTTTTGCTTAGTTTTAAGGCGCAATTGTAATAAAAAAATATTTTACTAGCGCACCATTGCGCAAAAAGTTCCTTATCTGCGCAATTACCAGTAGGCCTACACTTCACACAGCATTTCAGAAAACTCAATTTCCATATTGCGCAAAAAAGCAAATATCTGGCACTCAGGCCTAGAAAACGTTCTAAAAAGTGATTATTTTCCTATTTTTGGTGTAGAAATCAAAAGGTTTTAATCAAGATGGAAAGAAATTTTTGAATTTTTTTTTTTGGCTCGAAAAATCCAATTTTATCTATACACGGAACTAATTTGTAAAATAAATAAAGTTTGCATAGAAACACGGTGCCTCCCCTAATTGTAGCACAAGCTCTTGTTTGCCATGACTCAGTTCAGCTTTAACAAAATATTATGTAACGAAAGTTATTTAAAGAAAGTCATGTTGAGATTTAATTTAGTATGTTTCGATTCAATGTATCTATAGCATGTTATTTGTGTAAAAATCCGACCAGCTCCAGAAATTTACGTACCGTTGCATAAAACGATATAAACATTCAAAAGCTGTCCTTTAAAATTTCCTTCATAAAAATATAAAAGCTTAAAAGTTTGTGTTAGGTGTTTAAAATAAGTCTTTAGTAGATTTAAAGCCTTAATTCGAATCAACTTAAAATATAAATCTGAAGTTTTAACTCCTTGGTGTTTTATGATTGAAACTATTGCTTGGTAAATGGCAAGATCTTTTCTAGAAAACATACAGCCAGAATAGCCGATGCCAATTGCTATTATTGGGCCTTTCAAAAAGTGATTCCTCCTAAAGTTAATTGAGACAAAGAACAGTTATTATTATACTCAAACAAAAATATTATCAACATTTGCAAATCAAAGTATTGCTTCTTCACGTCATCAAAAAGTGACGTAACACTCCAAAAGCTTGGAATAAGGTTATCAAGACTTTAACAAATCAAAGTGTTACTTCTTTACGTCATCAAAAAGTGACGTACCACTGTAAAAACTTAGAATAACGCAATCACGACTTTTTACCATTGTTGTTGATGCTTGAAAGTCGAAAACGAACTTCTTCTGTTGTGACGTTACGCAGATACAATTCGTCACCTACTCGGATTCGGAGATCGCTGTTGATGACGTCATTAAAACCGTGTATGCGAACCAACATCGGTCTTCCTGATTCGTGAAGTTCCTCAACCTGCACAGAGACTAATTACGTGATGATAATAAAAGAATTTATTTGACAAAAACGTTTCGACATCAGCAATGCTAAACAGTGTAGTCCTCTTTAGCGTTAAAACGATTTGTCGAGGTACTTAATTTAAAAAAAAACGCTCACTTTTTTTTATGTCATCATGGACAACCATTTTTGATGATTTTTTGTAGGTTTTATAAACTAGTTAAAACTTTTGTCTTTTTAAGTAGCTTAAATAGGTTTAAGTATTAACAAGCCAGCGTTTTGTTTATTTCGACCACATCCAATTGCACTTATGACCTGGCTAAGTATCAAACCCGCGAAGACAGCTGCTCCGGAGTCAATTGCACCAACCACATGGCCAACTCCCATGGGCAAACTATAAGTTCTTGGAATAAAGTAGTAGTAACTTAAATGATCTAAAAAAATGTTGTGATTAATTGATTTTCAAAATGACAATGACGTACGGAACTTGAATTTTACACAGGAATTCATGGAAGCCAACAAGTTCCAAGAAACGACAAAAATTTTGTTACGAAATGTGTGCGTTGAAGTGACTGGTTCTAACTTGCAATTTTAGTGTACAGCTATTGACATCATCACACTACAAAGCAATTTTAGGCTAAAATTCGATTTTTTGAAGTTTTAAAAGTTGACTAATGACTATATAATCATTCCTCCAAATTTTGGTTAAACCGTCGGGCTATTAAGATTTTTCATAATAGAATATGTGAATCCGTTTTATAGCATAACGTTACAAAGCACATTTTTCACAAGAAATACTGTATACCCAGAAAAACATTATCATTCAAATCTTGGAGCGACATTGAAGTAATTGTGGGGTTTAAACTTTGAGAAAACAGATCAAACCCAAGTCTATTATCGACTAAAATATTAGCTAAAACAAGTTTTAGGCTTATAGGTAGCAATTATATTGCTGTAATCCTATTTTTATTAAAGATCGTTAGCTTAACTAAATGTTGCGATTCAGTTAATTTCGTTTTTTTATTAAGCGATCAAATCAGACAGCATTCCTTACCGCATCTCTCCACTTAATCAGAGGAGCCATTTGAACAATGTATTATCGCTTCTTGAATTTCCAAAATAGAGCCAAAATTCTTCAAACAAATTTTATTCTACTTAACAATCAAAATATCATATCATTGTAAATCGCAGCAATATTTTCTGTTCAGACGTAGCGTTATATCGTTTATTTCGGCGGCAAAAAAACAAAAAACAAAACAAAGCTAACTAAGTCAATCGAGAAAAATAATGAATTACGCCGCAGAGCTAGTGAGAAGCTCACTGATGGCTTTTGATCAGAAGTTCGCAAACAAAACCTAAATTAGTTGTTGTGCGTCGTAATAAACCATATGTCTCATCAAGGTTTATTACAATGCATATGGGACAAAAATGTAAATCCACAGCAAATCTCAAAACTGGACGTTTTGACAAAGTAGATTCAGCTGTCATCATCAGGAATTATCATCAGTTCTTTCAGTTTTGCACAACACTGCCTTGCTAACAGTTACACTGCTGATGATGACAGCTGAATCTACGTTGTCGAAACGTCCAGTTTTCAGATTTAGGCTATAGTGGCTTTATTTTTTCTCCTAAAGATTTATTATTATTTTGTGAAATAGTTTTAAGCTTTCAGTTAAATTTTGCCGAAACGAGACAAATTCGAAACTTTTGTAACGTTCATTATTCTTACCATTTTAATCTCTGCATTCAAAAAACAAAAACACTCTAGTTCTGCAATGACACTATTCAATTTTGACATATTGTCTTGCCTTTTTTGATATCACTAGCACTGGACTATACCACAGGAGTTTGAAACAAAGTAAATAGCAATTCAGCTAACTTTTCAGCCACTGAATTTACTCAAAAATTTACGTTTGTGGTCTATAATATCTGCATGCCTTTTCACTAAATGTCTGACATTTATATTTTTGTCAAAATTTTCTCTGGTCAGCACTCCGCAAAATAAAATATAACGTGCTTAACGTGTAAAATACATGAGAGCCAATACGAATAAGATGGCAGCATGTGCTGAAGTTTTTTCCAAGGCAATTAGTTAACTAATGAGGAATATTTTGGCACATATCTAACCCTTAAGTTTTAAATATACTCACTTTGAAGCTTAAAAACGAAGCGGCTATTTTTAAGTACCCGTAGCATTTGTCACTTTGTTCAATTCTGTTAAAAGGTCACGCTCTCGTACCACTGGGTAGAGCAGTGGTTCTCAAACTGGGGACCGCGAAGCAGTTTCAGCGGGACCGCAAAGAGGTCGCGGATTTTTGATAAATCATCCCATTGAATTGTGCTAGTAAATTTAGTGAATGTTACTTGCTTCATTTTTTCGCTCTAAACACCTGTTTGTTTAGCGCACATCGCATTTCTTTTCAAATGTCCATGTATTTTACATCAGCTACACTACTACTTCTTTTTGCTGCTGAATCAGAATGTATGCTTAAAAATAAAGGAACGTGAGTGATAGAAAAAAATCTTTGGGGACCGTAAAGTCGAAATTTTAAAAAAGTTTGAGAACCACTGGGGTAGAGCGAGAAGGGATAATAAAATAAACAAAATTTTTAAGGCCCACACAAATTGCCACTCTTAAAAAAAACAACGCTTTTTTGGGAATGCATAATGTATGTAGGCTACTCAAAAATAAAAAAAATTATTAAAAAAGTAGCAAAACACAAGCAAACGTTTCATTGTTACAACTACATCATTTCAGTTTCGTTTAATTACATTGGTCAGTTTTTGCCGTTTAAATATGAACGAAAACTAAACTTTTGTATAAAATAGTTATAAAAAAAACCAACTTTGTGTATTTTATTAACTCTCCACCATTTATTCATCGATTTTACCTCTGAGAAAAACGTCCTAGGTCTACGTAAAGAGTGACGATCATGTTATTTTGAAGCAACTCCCTATCGTCTACTCTTATTGCAAGACACAATGACCAAAATAAAACTGTTTTCTACATATTCGTGCTAAAAAGAAACTGAAACTTTACTGAAAATCTATTGTTTGTTGCACGCCTTCAGTAACAGCAGCTAAATACTGTTCTCTGTATTTCCGTGTGATGCTATGTGTGTTTTATTGTTATCGTATCTTACCATATTTCATAATCATGCAGACTAATTATTATCATGATACACCTACGTTATTCTACCTGTGATTAATCAACACTGCCGAGCTGCAGAGACGATTTCTACACAGCATTTAACTTTTCTAGCTGCCTGGCAACTCAAATTATTGCATAGTAAGAGCATTCTAAAGGATGACATTGTATCCAAGTGTATTCTTTTCACTGAAAGTAGCTTGGTATTTGCGTCTTACGGTACATAAGTTCGATATACTGTAAGCTCAGTCAATATTTGTTTTATTGAATTAGACAACTTTTCGACTCAGCTTACAAACATATCACTGGTCTATTAACAGCCGCATATTAAAGTGGCATAATAGATAACAGTGAAATAGTGACAACCTCGGTCTAAACTTTTGGCGGATCCAATTTAATTTGCGGTACTCATTATTAAGGAAACTGGTAAGCCAAGCCAGTGAGCAAAACCCACGTCTGTCACTTGCTTGCACCGCATTTAACTACAAACGTGCCGTTTACTCATATCTGTTTTCAAAGGCATTTAGCATCGCTTTGCTTTTTTCAGCCGTTAAAAATGACGTAACGAAAAAGCCAATGTTATTGCTTTCAGCGATGTAACATCAACAGGGTTATTTTGATTGATTTCTTCATCTTTATCCTCCTATCACGAGAAAGCGACTGAGGCGCTATGCGTAGGACGAATCCAGACTCGCTTAGGAGTTGCCTTTGTTTCCAAGTTTTCCGCTTGAATTTTCTTCTGACTTCTTTAATTTGCTGCTTGCCAGATTCCACCAAGCAGAGATAATCATCGTGAAGCATCTTATCCAAGGACGCAACAACGAGACTAGGTTGGGAGGTGAATCATCAACCTTGCGATCATGGTCGTCGTAAAAACGACGCTCCGAACCACTACGCCACGCTGCCGACTATTACTCCACGCTGCCGACTACTACGCCACGCTGCCGACTATTTTGGTGGAGCTGAGTCGCAGATAACTTGCTTCTCCCGCGATAATTGGCTTAAATCTGTGATTTTTCAAGACCAATATTACCGGCTTTGCAACAAAAGAAGTGCGAAATGAAGTTGGACCTCATCACAAAATTATGTTATAGTTGCTTGTAAAATCCGTTTGCCCAAACTCAATTTTATGGAAGAAGCCAAGCGTCACGAAATTGAATAGTCCCTCAAAAAAGCGCATCATGTTTTGGAAAAAACCTGTTTTCGAAAACACAATAAAAAATCTGTTTAGTAAGCATATATAAAATTATATTCCGTCGCATAAGGAAAATCAAGCATCTAAGGTTCTTGTTTTACGCATTTACGATTATCGATATAAAGATCATGAGGAACAGCTTGCTTAAAACCTCCAATAAAATACCATGAATGAAGTATCTTTTTAGCTCTGTAACTACAAAACTAGGGATGAATTTAGATTTAGCAAGATTTTATGAAAAAGCAACCAATTTTAATCAAGGTTGCTTCCAGGCAGTGGCGCACCCAGGATTTGGCAAAGGGGATACAGTCGCTGGAAGCTAAGGAGGTCTGGGGGCTTTGCTCCCAGACGCCAACGGATTTTTACGGTTTTCACATGAAAAACAATAATTTTTGAACACTTTTTAATAGGAAAAGGTGACCGCTTGGCGATGCATAAATTGTGAATTGAAAAAAGGCGCTCCCTTAGCAATCGCGGCTTAGGGCTGAATTTCCAATGCCCAAAAGTGGGACAGAAATAAAATGTTGTTTACAAAACATGGAACTATATTACACACAAAATCCAGTTAAAATTTTGTCTTTCTGTTTTTGCGGGAATATTCGATCAATTGTTAGATTTTCAATTGTAGGATAGATTTACACAACATTGAGCTTCGTAAACCTGGATTTGTCAATTACTTGTCCAAATCCAAGCTGATGTCTCACGGTGGACATACAGCAGGGGTGAAGAACCAGCGGCCCGCTTAAGTTTTGAATGGTGGTCGGCGTTAGAGCGTGCTTAAATCTACAACACACCGGTAGAATAGAAAACATTAATCTTTCTTAAAAACTGCTTCACATTCAATTACGTGCTACTGTAAACTTGTGACATAAAAAACGGCGCAAAAGTTTCTGATTTTTATGTAAAAAAAAAGCAAATCAGCGTGAATGCTTTGTAAATTTGCGACTTAAAATGGCGTATTTTTAAGGCAAAATTTACAAATTTATAGTAAAAATGTGGGCCTCTGAAAATACTATGCAATCAAAAAAATGTGGCCCGCTGTGCTTTGCCGGTTCCCCACCCCTGACATGTAACAATGCAAGTCCAAGCCCAACGGGGAGGGCATGGCACCGTGCCCCCCCCCTTCGCGCGCCCATGCTTCTTGGCTAATGTATTACAGAATACAATGAATCTATGGCGAAACTAATGTGTCAACTAATACTTCAGCATCGAGGCCTAACGCTGCTTAAACCATTTTTGATATCGAATTAAGGAAAAAAAAATTGGTTCGAATCCAAAAAAATTGGTTTCAAAGCTTTATTTTCCAAAAATTCTGGTTTTCAATTAAGTATATGCAAGCCTATGGTAAATCACGGGCATATATATCAGCGAATCTCAAAAAAGTGCCATTAAAGACTTCATTTTGGACTGCGTTATTTCAATTCATCGCACAGTTTGGCTTCGTTTATAATTCTTCGTAGGCCTAAGTGTAAGAATGAGTACGACACAAAAGTTGATAAAGCACTACGTATTAAGAAGTTCAAACCGAAGCGCAGGCAGCCCTATACAATGGTTGTTCTTTTCTATCTAAAGTACTTTAATTCTTTCAATGATTTGGTTTGATTAAAAATTTAGCCTATTGCAAATTGGTTTTGAATTACGTTGTGTTTTCGTAAAAATAGTAATTAAATTCTGATTTAAATCACGCGTTGAAAAACTTTGACGGTCCTCGTTCATGATTGATTTGGTCGTTCATGATTCATTACTTTTGTGAAACGTTAGATTATGTCGTAATCCCTGCTGCTTTTGTTTTCCACGAATATTACTGAATGTTTGCCCTGTTTTCACTTTTCAATTTTTTATCATGCTTTAATGAAGGACAGTCGATTTGTCGGAAAACCTTCAGCTCATTTTATTTTCCGTAAGTTATTTTGTAAATATTTTGCAAATAACGAAAATAAACAATGTTAACTGTGAGTCGCCGTTTCGAAAAAAATAATTCAGGTTTTTCTCATGTTTTTTCGGCTAATTTAAGCTGCATTTTGTCCAATATATTATACAGGAGATTTCCTACATGTATATAAGACAAATAAGTGGTTTTTAACAGCCGAAAACACTAACGGAAAATATACAGGAAATTTCCTTTATGGTATATAAGACAAATTATTGCTCAAATTCGCCAAAAAATGCAGCGCAAGGCATATAGGAAATTTCCTATATATGTAGCCGATGTGCAAGGCATATAGGAAATTTCCTATATAAGTAGCCTATATATGTAGCATATAGGAAAAACTCCTAAACATATAAGACAAATTATTGCTCATACAGTATTAGCCAAAAAACGCAGCGTAAAACATATAGGAAATTTCCTATATAATAAGCCTATATAAGACAAATTATTGCTCAAATTAGCCAAGAAACGCAGCGCAAAACATGTAGGAAATTTCTGATATAATAAGCCTGTAGGGGCCTACTGCATAAGACAAATTATTGCTCAAATTAGCCAAAAAACGCAGCGCAAAACATATAGGAAATTTCTTATATAATATATGAGACAAATTATTGCATAAATTTGCCAAAAAAGCAGCGCAAAACGTATAGGATGCTTTGCGCAGCTCTTTTGGCAAATTTATGCAATAATTTGTCTTAATTATTTTTTCCAAACGGCTAAATTTTTTTTTTCTAACAGCGACTCATTAATTTCCTATATATTTTGTGTCAGTTTTTCGGAATTTTTAAGTTACATGTTTGTCTTGTATATAAATAGGAAATACCTTACATAATATTTTGGACAAAATATTGCTTAAATTGGCCGAAAAAGCATGTGGAAAAACCTAAGTTATTTTTTCCAAACGGCAACTCATAAATTTTCTGTATATTTTGTGTCAATTTTTTCGGCTATTTTAAGCCACATATTTGTCTTATATATAAATAGGAAATATCCTACATAATATATTGGACAAAATGTAGCTTAAATTGGCCGAAAAACATGTGGAAAAACCTAAATTATCTTTTTCCAAACAGCGCCTCATAGTTAACATTCTGCAATTATTAGCTGTTGCCTCCACTGCCATTTGGATATATACATCAATTTAATGCAGTACTGCTACCTAGCGGTAAATGAAGCACTAGTTCTACGTTGTTTTACCGCTAAGCATTTTTTTCCTTATAGAAACAAGCTCTTTTCTTAGCCGATTCTGTCTTGACATTCAGTCAGTGTCTTGCGGGAGCGGATCTACAAAATTTTGGTGGGGGGACGCAGTTTTGAATTAAGTTGAATGTTGACTAAACTGCGACCGGCCGGTTGGCGCGGTGATTGAAGAAATCGATATCGGAATGGGTGGTCTTGGTTCGATTCCCGGGCCGGTCAAATCGGACACTGCCGCCAACGGCACGCCACTGCTGCGACGTTTTTGTGTGAGCCAAGCGCTATGCCGCGGACATGTGTTCCGCCACTCGTTACCCGCTTCTGCGTGATACCGCGAGAAAATGGAGATTTGATTTTTTTGTTAACCAAACGCAAAGAGGTTAGATCTTTGCACCTTCAAAAGGGAAAAAAGCATTTTGAAAATGTTTCAGGTCAGGGGCGTTTTAAGAAATTTTTTCAGGGAAGGAAGAACAAATTTTTATATTTTTAAATTGTAGTTTTTGTTTTCGGCAGAATTAATTTGAAGCAAATTGAGTAACAAAAACGGTTCTTGGAAAGTCCGGGGGCATGCTCTCCCGTTAAATTTTTAAAAATTTACGTTTGCAATGACCATTTTAGTGCTTTTGAACTATTTTAAGTCAACTTTTGTACATTTTTTGCCCCTAATTCTGATGTGCTTCACCAAATACGAAGCATTTTATGCTTGCTTAAAGCGTAAGGCTTATTGTTTTCGAAGAGGTTCGGTGTTATGGAAAGATTGTATTCATCAAAAACATTTTTGATAAGAAAATGGACGCATTCCCCCCTGGTGTCTTAGTATAAGTTACTGCCTGAAAAAAAAAAAAAAAAAAAAAAACGTTACCGGTATACCGCTCGTTACTAGAAATGTTCATAGATTAGGGTTTAAACGAACCATATTTTCATAATATTTGCGGATTTGGGTTTACAGTAGATGCGCTTTCCCGCGAAGATTTGAACCGGATTTCGATTTTGGATGTATGGTCATTATTTGCAGTGTGTGGCGATTTCATCAAACGAAATAATTGTTTCCTCGCTGCAATTCTCATTTTATCACTCGATTTTACTTTTGAGTATTTTTAAATTGCAAATGTTTCTCTGGCTAGTAAATTAAAGCTACAGAACTGTACGTTTTTGTGCTTTTTTTTTTTTTTCTACCAATAGTTCCCGTATCGGCTCGCTGGCGCTGCAGTGCGACTGCTGTTTCTTCTACATCTTGGAGAGTTAATTTTTTCCGAAAATACAGTAATAATAATTTACCGCGCAAATATTAATATTCCGGCTTCGCTGCTATTGGCTCACTCAGGGATTTCTATCCCTTGGCTCATTATTGTGATTGACTACTTTTGTGTTTGAAGTCATTGTTCATTTCTGGTGTTCCCCGAAAGCTCTAAGTTGGCGGCAACTACATCCGATGGAGCTAGCTTGCAGAGGCGGTCTACGTCAAGTGTCTTTTTTTTTGGTTCAAATTTTAATAAAAAAGATTATTGCTGAACTAATACCTGCAAAATTGAGGAAAAAAATTTAGAAGTTAGTAGCATATTTATTCTCCTATCACGAGAAAGCGATCAATGCGCTACACGAGCTCGCTTAGGAGTTGCCAGCCATCTGTCTACCACACCAAGATGGGGGAATCCCGTTGAGTGCCTTTCCCAACGGCACAACAAGTAAACTTGCCGGCTTGTTCTCCACACTGTCCCTTTAATGCTGAGCGTCAAGCAGGGAAGCTGTGAATACCAATTTTAAAGTCATTGGTTTGACCCGACTCGGAATCAAACCCGATTCTACAGCTCAAGAGACAGACGCTCTATACCACTCGGCCATCTGAGCTGTCAATACAACGTGTTGTACCCGGCCCATGGGCGTTCATTAAAACTTTTTACCTGTTGAAAAGTTCTTTGAAAAGTTCCAAATTTTGTTATCCATTAAGAAAAAAAAAAAGATACCTTGTATCAATTGGTGTGAAAAGCAGGAGGCTAGAGGGGGCAACCCTCCGTGTTGGACGTGACTGGGAAAATGACCTTACTTAATTCACTTTACTGCAAAAACTTTTTCAGCGGTACAATCTGAAGTTGAGAAAGAAGTCTCTCTCGCTTTTATTCGTGTGATTCGTCTCGTTCGAGTTGAAGGCTACCTTAACGCCATTACGTATCGCTTTTACTTTAAGTTCGGAGGTCAAACTCCCAGACACACCGTATCTTTGTCTCAAGCGATCTAAAGCCTTTTCGATACGCACCGCAGTGGTCATGCTTTTCATAGGCGCACAAAATAAGTTGACCATTTCCCGCGGCTGTCCCACGCAGGAAGCCCACAAAACTTCAAGCTTACGTTCTTCGAATGGGCTCTCGTCCATGAGACGGCGGATTTGATTCTCGTAGAACACAAACGCAATGTTACTGCCGTCGTAAGCAATTTGTGAGGCCAAACAACTGAAAAGACTCCAGACTCCATGTGTTATAACGACCCTAGAAGAGTTTAATAGTGGACTATTTTAAAATAAACTTTGGACTATTTTGAAATAAATTTTGAGATTTTTCTGGATCGAAAATTTGGATCTTATTTGGACTGTTAAAGGTTAACTTTGAACTTTTCTCTTGTGGACCATCTGGCCATGTCCAATCTCTGTTTTAGTTGCAAAGTGCACGGATGGCAGCTACGATAGTTAAATGAGATTAGCTCAGGCATAGCCTTTGGCACGGGTGGGGAAATTTTTTAATTCAAGAGCCACATGCGGTAATGCAGAACTAAGGGAGAGCCACTATCTCTGCTTGCAGAGTTACTACAATTGCTACGAATAAAAAGTTTAATAAAAAAAAAACATTACGACATCATCAGCATTCAGTGGCGTAGCCAGCTTAAAATTTCGGGGGAGGGGGGCAAAACTTCATAGGCTTTTCCAGTGGCGCCCCCAGGATTCGGCAAAGAGGGTGCTCCAAACGGTGGCCGCCACGGATTTTTAGGGTTTTTGCAAGAAAAGTACTCATTTTAGCGTAGTTTTTTTGTCGAAAAGTGGTCTTAATCCGCCCCTGCTTGTGTTGTTGGTAGATTTACGGACCCCAGAGTGGTCTTAATCCGCTCCTGCTTGCGTTGTTAGTAGATTTCCGTTATAGCATTAGTATCTTTGTTTGTAGGCTTGTGGTCACTGAAAATATTTCGGGATGGGGCAATTGCCCCTTTTGCCCACCCCCCCCTGGCTACGTCCCTGTCAGCATTAACTCAACTGTTGGTTTCACTTTGGGTTACTGAGACATGACGTCTTACTATCCCACTTCGTTAACAACACCATATTGAGGAGTGGATTCAGAAACTTTTGGTGAGGGGGATGCAGTTTTGAATTGAATGTTCACCAAGTGCGACCAACCAGTTGGCGTAGTGGTGAAGCACATTATTATCGGCGCGAGAGGTCTTGGAATCAATTACCGGGCAGGTGAAATCGGACACTGTCGCCGAAGGTTCCTCGCGGCTGTGACGCATCTGTGTTGCCTAGGCGCCATGCCGCGTAGATGGACCCCGCCACTCGTTACACAATTTTGCGTGCAGTGGCCAAGGGGGAAATTTAAAAAAAAGGGGGGGGGCATGACCTGCAAAAACCATTAAGTCTGGTTTGTTTCAGTCACTTAGCAACATTTGTTCTTCGTTGACTAAAATGCAAAGTCAAAAAAGGGGGGGGAAGCAGTGCCGCACCTAGCAAATTTCAAAAAAAAGGGGGTTCTAAAAAACTCTCGATCCCGCACTACGGAGTGAATCCAAAAAATTTTAGAGGGGAGGGGACGAAATTTTGAATTAGTTTGAGTGTTAACTAAATAAAAAGACGTTAGACCCCCAAATGCGCAAGAAGCCCTTTGAAAATGCTTTTATGTTTGCAACGTATTCAAGAAATTTTTTCAAGTAGGGAGCACCCAAATTTGCCATAATTTGAAGCATGTTTTTTCGGGCAGAATTATTTCAAAGTATATTGAAAATAAAAAAGGCTCTAGGGGTGCCCGGGGGCATGCTCCGCCCGAAAATTTACATGCTGTAGTGGCCATTTTAGCACTTTTTGCACAATTTTTAGGCAAATTTTGTTTAAATTTTCAGCCCCTAAATCTGAGTGTTTCACCAAATATGATGCATTTTGTTCGCACATTTTCGATTATGCGTGTTAAGGGCTCGAAATTATGGAAAAACTGTATTTATCAAAAACATGTTTGAAAATGGCTGGTGAGGGGGTGCATCCCCCCTGGATCCGTCCATGCCCCCACTGATAACATTGTTTCTTACCACTACACCAACCAGCCGATTTGGCTTTAGTATGATATGTGTGGTATGTGTAGATGTATGGGTAGTACTTTTGTGTTTTGTACAGTCGATCAGAGAAATCTGGTGTACATGCATACTAGTCCCAATGTCTATGCTAGCTGGGTAGTGCCTCCTAGTGGCGCCACACGGGCAACGGTCTCGACTGGCCGGCTAAACTACTTCAGCAACCCTGTTGCCTTGCAGGGTATGCCTTTTTAGGCAAAGGCTAGGCCCACTGCTTATAACTGTGGTTGGCGTCAGCAAGGGCATGCGGCCATAAAATACTTGCTCCAACAAAAACCTCATGACGATGCAAAATAAAATTTTGGCCCCCAGTCCCCGGCAGCCCTTAAATGGTCAGGGGGTGCTAAGAATCTCCGGGTTCAAAGTTGCTAAAGAAAAAGTTGAAAAACGGCTTGGGGTTAGATTCGGAAGCTGGAATGTTGGGAGTATATCTGGCAGAGGGACGGAGGTATGCGAAGAACTGAGGAAGCGAAAGGTGGATGTATGTTGTTTGCAGGAAGTGAGATGGAGAGGTGAAGGAGCTCGCTTTATTGGTGTCAAGGGAAGGAGGTGCAAACTGTGGTGGTGCGGTAATGACGATAAAACCGGGGGCGTGGGTATATTGGTTAAAGAAGAACTCTGTGAGAAGGTGGTAGAGGTCAGAAGAAGGTGTGACAGAGTTATGGGAATTGGATTAGTCTTTGGAGAAGAGGTGGTGAGAGTGATTTGTGCTTATGCACCACAGAGTGGAAAACCAGATTCAGATAAAGAGTTATTTTATGAGGAAATGGCGCGTGAGTGGAGTATGGCGAATGCAAATGAAATGGTGTTGGGATTGGGAGATTTCAATGGCCATGTGGGGAAATGTGCAGAAGGATTTTAAGGTATACATGGAGGGTATGGAATAGGGAAAAGAAATGTTGAAGGAAGAATGTTGCTAGATTTCTGCGTCCAAAAAGAGTTGTGTGTTGCAAATACGTGGTACAAGAAGAGAGATGAAAGGAAGGTGACTTATAGTTCAGGTGGAAATGATACAGAAATAGACTTTGTCCTGGTAGGAAAGGAAAAGAGAAAGTATCTACGAGATGTAAAAGTTATCCCTGGGGAATTGCAGCACAGGCTGGTGGTGGTTGATGTGGAGGGACGCAAACTGAAGAAGTCAGTAAAGAAAAGTAAAAGGGTGAGATGGAGGGTATGGAAGCTGCAGAAAAAAGAGATCAAAGAGGAATTTGAACGAAAAGTAGTAGAATTAGTGGACGCTGAAGCAGTGGATTTGTGGGAGTCCTACAAGAATGGTGTTTTAAAGGCTTGTGATGATTTGTGTGGAAAGACGAAAGGGAGAAGAGATCAGGGAAACACGTGGTGGTGGAACAAGCAAGTAAAAGAAGCAATAGATCAGAAAAAGAAAGCATTTAAAACATGGTGCAAGAATCGATCAGCGGAAAATAAAAGTAATTATAGAAAAGCAAGAAATCGGACAAGGAAAGTGGTTGCAAAAGCCATGAAGCAGGCGGCTGAAGAGAAGATGAAAGTGCTATATAACAAACCAAACGATGTTTTTAAGTTAGTGAAGTTTATGAGAAGGGATGGAAAGGAAATAAATGGTGGAGGTTGCATGAAGGATAAAGATGGGAGACTTGTGGTTAGTGAAAAAGATCGTGGAAAATTATGGAAGGATCATATGGAAAAGATCATGAATGTGGAAAACCAATGGGATCAGGTGGCAGAAGCAGATATGGTCGAAGGACCGGTTGAAGAAGTCACTTATGAGGAGGTGATTAAGGCTATGAATAAGATGAAATTGGGAAAAGCAGCTGGTCCCTCTGAAGTAAATATGGATATGATAATGGCGAACGGAAAGTTTGGTGTGGGAGTACTAAAGAAGCTGTGTCAGAGAGTTCTAGATGGAAAAGGTATGCCAGAAGAATGGAAAACAAGTGTTGTTGTTCCAATCTTTAAAGGAAAGGGAGATGTGATGGATTGTGGAGCATATAGAGGAGTAAAGCTGCTGGAGCATGCAATGAAGATAGTCGAGAGAGTGCTAGAGAAGAGAATTGGTGAAGGTTGATGACATGCAATTTGGCTTTATGTCTGGGAAGGGCACGACTGATGCTTTGTTTATTTTGAGAAGGATGCAAGAGGAGTTTCGTGGAAAAGAGAAAAAGCTGTACATGTGTTTTGTGGACTTGGAAAAAGCGTTTGATAGGGTTCCCAGAAAGGTGATGAAATGGGCATTAAGAAAGAAAAGCTTGCCAGAAGTGTTGGTGAAAGCAGTAATGAGCTTGTATGAGGGCTCAAGGACGAAAGTCAGAGTTGGATCGGTTTTTTCGGAGGAATTTGGGGTAAGAGTTGGTGTGCATCAAGGGTCTGTGCTATCACCATTGATATTTGCTATTGTGGTTGATGCAGTGTCAGAACATGCAAGAGAGGGACTACTGAATGAAATTTTGTACGCGGATGATCTTGTGCTGATGAGCGAAAATTTGGAGGATCTAAGGGAGAGGTTCCAAAGGTGGAGAGATGCATTGGAAAGCAAGGGATTGAGAATAAATATTAGAAAGACTAAGATGATGGTTAGTGGTGCAGAAGGGGAGGTTGTGCGTAGCAGGGTGGATCCGTGTGGAATATGTGGAAAAAGAGTTATGTCTAACGCGGTGTGGTGCACGCTCTGTAAGAAGTGGATTCATGCGAGATGCACTAAAATGAAAAAAGTATCTTGCAGTTTTACACAACAGTTTGTATGTAGAAGATGTGAAGATATTGGAGACGGCAAGGAAGAACCAGTGGAGGTGTTGTGTGATGAAGTGGAGACTGTGAAGGGTTTTTGTTATCTTGGAGATAGGCTGAATGCTAGTGGTGGGTGTGAAACTGCAGTGACTGCAAGAGTAAGGATCGGATGGATGAAATTTAGAGAATGTGGAGAGTTGTTACTTGGGAGAAGGTTTTCTTTGAAAATGAAAGGGATGGTGTATCGTAGTTGCGTAAGATCAGCAATGTTACATGGAAGTGAGACATGGTGTTTGAGGGAAAATGAGATGGTAATTTTGAGAAGAACTGAAAGAGCTATGGTGAGATCAATGTGTGGAGTAAAACTAGTGGATAGAAAGAATACTGAGGAGCTGATGAAAATGTTGGGTCTGAAAGAAACTTTAGATAAAATGGCTCAAGCGAATGGAGTAAAATGGTATGGACATGTGGTTAGGAGGGATGATGAGAGCATTTTGAAGAAGGCAATGATGTTTGAAGTGAATGGACCACGAAAGCGAGGACGGCCGAAGCAAACATGGAAGAAACAAGTCGAGGAGAATATAAAGAAGATTGGGTTGAGGGTGGAGGAAGCTACAGATCGCGCGAGATGGAGAGGAAGCGATTGCTGAAGGAATGAGGTGCATCCGGCCACCTTCGGACACGAGGAAAAACCGGATTAAAACTGGACGATGATGATGATGATGCGAGGCAAACTCTGTCAAAGCTGTTTTGAAGCAACAGCACGAACTGCACTTGCACAGTTTGGACACTTCACTTTAAAAACAAGGGTTCGGTTTCAAAAGGGGAAGGGACTCGACCCCCATCCTCCCCTGGGTGCGCCACTGGGGAAAGGCATGGCACAATGCCCCCCTACATACGCCTGTCAGCGTAATAACGCAAGAATAAGATTTGAGGTTTTTGCTTCAAATTAATTCTGCCGAAATTGAAACAACTATTCAAAAAGCACCAAGGAACTTCACACAACAAATTATATTCAAACAAAAAGTAGCTGTCACAGGTAGATTTTACTCAATTTGGCCCAATGTTTACACATACAGCAAGATTCAAAACAGTAAAATTCAAATAGCAAGCAATAGTGTATCGCATAAAATAAAAACTTTTTTTCTTCGTTCAGAGTTCATCAGACAAGATTTTAAAAATTTATAAGATTTGATTGATTTAAGCTGCGAAAATGTTCCTACATTTTTCGCCAGGTTTGAATTTCTAGATGTTAAAGCTCTTGACAATAAATAAAGTCACGGAAGAAAATGAACAGTAGCGAGTTGAAATCTTCACGTTAGCATGAAAATATTAGTTTTTTGTGATATGCTATTTGCTTGCTGTACCATCCACTGCACAATGAACGTAGCTGTGACAAAGTTATTGAACACTGTTTGCAACCGAAGATACACATTTAATCACATAAAGACATCACGATTCACGAAACATTAACCCAACACCACAAATCACAAAATTAAACACAAATCAATTACATTTACGAATAGTACATCAATTTGCAGCAACATTGGAGTTTCTTTTGTGCGAAAAGATAAACAATTGACATAAGCAAACCGCACAGCGAGCTTTAGGCTACCACTCAGCCACCAAATAATTCCAAATTCTATTGCAAAAAGGAAGATCTGGCTACCGTACAGTAAGCATACCACACATGTGAATAACATATCGATTACATTTGGCTGCAGACGAATAAAAACGAATTGCACTGCGAACGAATCAAGCTAATTTAATAAACAATATAGCATCAATCTTTTAATCGGAAAAATTAAACGGAATTGCGCAACAAAAAATAACACCAGTTTACAATAAGGATTCCGCAGAAAATGCTGTATGCATTCCATTATTCAATCAAAAAGAGACAGACCAGGTTAGTTAATTTTTCACTAGTTTAACTCCCTTTAGGTCATTCAGCATCCCCTATCATTAGCAAACACCCGATAACTGACTTGACCGCTACAATAACCAGGCGTACCAATCACCCACTGAAATCGATTCCAGCTAACCTTGGGAATGTAGTTGGTTTCCAGAAGAATCCAAAGAGCACTGAGCAGAAGTATGAATCTAATACTATCAGGTTGTTATTGGTACTTAAGCTCAATGGGTCTGAGTTTTAGTTTTCTAAGGACTATTTTTTCAGCACGGTTTAATTCGAGTAGCACACAAAAAATGCAATTGTTGCAAAAAATGTCTTCAACATGTCCCAGTTCAGATTTTTGATAGACAATGATTAAAAAATCAATCAGCAACAAAAATTTCGAATTCGAATTGCAGACTGAGTTCTGATGAGCATGCAATGGCGGTACGAAAATTTTCAGCGACTTCAATGAGATTGCATATACACAAACAACATTCGGATAAAATAATATATTTTTCACTACAGCCAAACCAACCCCATTAAAACAAACAAAAAATACGTGAAGTGCTGAAACAGTACGATGAATTCTCCAGCTGATTAAAGATAAGAGTTGGCCTAGAAAAAATAACTACGCTTTCCATCTTTAGAAAGCGGAATAATCACCTACTAATGGCGAGTCACCACAGATTATGTTGAATTTAATACTACACTTTTAACACATATCTCCGGTTCTTCAATGTCATTTTTACTCTGAATCATCCTTAATTCCAAATCAGCAAAAGTTGGTTTCTGTCCGGCTCCTACTTCCTCTAAAAAAAAAGTCTCGTAAATTGATGACAACAGATCACACTTACGAACTATGACTCTAAAATTGCATCAAATTTTGCTAACTTTAGGTAACAAGATATTAGCACACTCTATATTTTCCGACGTGTTAGGACAGTGGTTCTCAAATTTTTTGTAAAATTTCGAATTTGCGGTCCCCAAAGATTTTTTTCTATCACTCACGGTCCTTTATTTTTAAATTTCCACGCAAAATCAAGTGAAGAACAAAAAAAAAAAGGTCATCACGTCCCCAGATGTCCAATCAGGCACAATTCAATGGAACGATTTATCAGAAATCCGCGACCTCTTTGCGGTCCCCCTGAAACGCTTTGCGGACACCAAGAGGACCGCGGTCCCCAGTTTGAGAACCACTGTGTTAGGATCACATCTGGGCATGCATTTAAAATGCATCATTATCATGTACTGTATCTCTCTTATGATTCTGTTCGCAAAAAAGCTCGTATTTCAGATTTTAACCCTTGTCATTGTCCTACCATGGGAGCTCCACCCTTCCCCTTAAAATTTTGGTTAATCACATTAGCGTACTGATATTTTCATAGTTCCAAACGTACAAAACCGCAAGATGAGCATTTTTTTTGAATACCTACCCATGAAAATATTCGGGATTCGTGCCTGCTATTCGACTTACCGAATTTTTTGTAGAAGGGTGTGACATGGAAAAGCTTATTGAAAAATCCCTGCAGCACACAGCATAAGCAATTAAGCATACGACTGTAATTTTTGTCCCTTTCAGCTTGAAAAAATAAGACCAAGCATGGTTTCTGATTAAATTTTGCTATCACATCAGCATAGCGCACAAGCGTATTATTTCAATCTCTTACCTTTCGCCGCCTTCAATGTTCGCTTTAAAATATGCTGCATTGTAGAAATAACTTTTTCAAGAGTGAGTTGGAGATCATCGGGATGACGATAGGTCCACGCCAACAGTAAAGCGGCAAACAAATCACCGGAACCGACAAATGAAGCGTCAAGCCACGGCATTTCAAGCCGTATTTGTTGGGAAGGAAGACCCTTTTCTGTTAGTTATATTAATTTGTAACTTTGCTTACAAATCACCAGCCAATAACGCATTTATTCGCTGCACCAGCAGACTTCACCAGGGTGTGCAAGTGCATACAGCACAGAACTATTCGGCGATATTGACCAGGTGTTGAGACACCTCGGGGTGGGCACATTTGCATCTGGGTAAATTGGTGCAAATTGTGAGATAATTAATTAAGTAATCATCACACTGTAAAGATGCTACCAGTCGAAGGGGCAAGAGTGATTTAGCGTGATCGACACGCCGAGTTGTCAAGCGTCGGATAGACGTGCACAGTATTGGAATGGTTACGTTGGAATACATATTTAACGTAAACCACTAACTTTATACCTATCCAGAACATGCTTTCTATTTCCTTCAACCACGCTCTGAAATATTTAACATCTATTTCTCAAAGCGGTGAAAGCAAGCTCATTTAATTAGCGGACACGAGTGCAATCAAACTGAACATTACCCAATACCCAGTGTTGAAAAGGTAGACAAAAGTGAAACACAACCACAGCGAATACGAAGCATTTGCTTTTTACAAATTACAAAAGGCTTAAAACTTGCGCTGAGAAGTAATCTACTCACTTGTTAGGCCAAGAGGCTTTTAGATGCACTTTAACCGATTCAAGTGACAAAGGTTTAGCCAATAAACGATTATATTCACTTTCTTAATGGATTAAAATCCAAATATAGAAATAACGATAAGCTCGCGCAAGAATTGTTACGACGTAACGACTGCACTCAGTTACTCACCACTTACACGACTTCCATACCCCAGTAACGTATCATTGCCTCGTAAAGACGAACTGCTCATTACCACAGTTGACGGACCGGCTTTATGAAGCATATTTATGCTTTCAACTGCCTCCTTTTCATTGCTAATTAATCTACCTAAAGTACAAAACAAGTATAATTTCACCATACACTAAGCACGTACAAATAACAAAAAAGATTCCTCTTCCATGCCAAGACGAGACTTTCGGTGTGCGCATCAAAAAACAGGGCTTTAGGGCTCAGGATAGGTATAAAGTTAGTGGTTACTGGTTAGTGTTCGCGCTTGGATCAGGTTACGTGTATTATCACCGAGTAGATCAAACCTACTGTAATGCTATCTTTCATTTAATCTGGATAAAAACATGGAAAAATTGACTATCAACGGTACAAATTATATACTACAAGACACTTGCCGGTTAATAACTCGACTTCGAATTGATTTGGAGTTAAAATATCAGCTATAGGAATGACTTCATCTTTGTAAACAGGCAAAAGATCCTCAGGAACGTACATCTTGCCCTCTCCTTCCCATTTATCTCCCATAACAGGATCGCAAACTTAAAAGAAAAATTAGGATAAAATGCAAAATCTTCACGAAACATGACAATTAATCTGTTAGAGGTAGTAAATTTCTCTCCACAACGATAGTGATTAATGAAGCATAACAAAATTTCTTTAAGTGCATAAAAGACTGCCATCAAGAGCACATTTTTACACTTAAAACTTTGACATTGAAAAAAAAAAAAAACATCATTTCAAAAATGCGATGATTGGTTACTGTCACGTTATTAATCGAGTGATATATATTTTCAGTTTATAGTCTTGTGATGAAACCGTCTTACTTGCCTAATTTGAACTGGTTCTGTAATTATAGTCATTTGGTGAGTGAATTAATTGTAACACGTGACGAGAGGCATGACAAAATCCAGAACTTTCGTTGTTTATCGCAGGTTTTGATTAGATTTATATAGATTAGAATTACTTAGATATAACAACTCAGATGGCCGAGTGGTATAGAGCGTCTGTCTCTTTAGCTGTAGAATCGGATTTGATTCCGAGTCGGGTCAAACCAATGACTTTAAAATTGGTATTCACAGCTTCCCTGCTTGACGCTCAGCATTAAAGGGACAGTGTGGAGAACAAGCCGGCGAGTTTACTTGTTGTGCCGTTGGGAAAGGCACTTAGCGGGATTCCCCCATCCTGGTGTGGTAGACAGATGGCTGGCAACTCCTAAGCGAGCTCGTGTAGCGCATTGATCGCTTTCTCGTGATAGGAGGATAAACATGCAACTAAATAATAAAAAAAAATATGCCGGAATCGTCTAGAAACTTCTTTCCTTGAGCATTTTTTCATCTTGTCTATGACATCATAATCGACATTTAGCGATCTATGATGTTGTTTACTACAATGTTTACTGCTGTGTCATAAGACTCATAATTACGTAACAATGTGGAACTTTCTGGAATTTTCTGAAATCGTAAATTTTCTATAAATAGGAGCGAAAATTTGATATTGCGTATATTCAGATTAGCACTAGATGTGTTTAGAGTAAGTCGGTGTAGCTGCTTTTCGCATTTGGTGGATTATTTTGCGTGAGTGTTAGCAGAGATTTAAGTAATTTGCATTGTTCCGGGAGGAATATTTTCTGAGTTATATACTTAATATATGATTTCGTTATATATTAAGGGTGGTCTGTTTCTTTTGAAGTGGTAGGTTGCAAAATTTTCAAAGACTCTTGGATATAAGACTGATACTATCACGTCGTTCTCTGGTATAGATAACGTTTCTGTTCTAAGAATTAGAGGTTAAATCTCTAGTCAAGTTTCAATATCGCGACAATTATACACATTACAAGGTGCCATGTTAAATAAGCCTGTACATGAACAAATGCAGCATCAACACTAGATTACTAACCATAAATTAGGTTACTATTCCGTTGCTTAAGTTCTTTAATTGTATCAACCATTTTTCTCAACATCAATTTGTCCCTGCAGTAACCTGTTTAACAAAATATATATTTTAAGTTAATACAAAAACATGCTTTTGCTTGATCAAAAAAAGTTGAATATTTTTAGATTCTATCGCAATACAACAATATGCAATTATCATCATAATTATGTTTATGTAGAAATTTGATACACCTTGAAGCAAAAAAATAGTGATAATTATTGACAGGTGCGACAAACATTCATTGCACTTTTATAGGACAATATTATATATATTATGATAGTCAAGAAAAACCAAAGTGTATTCATAAAAAAGTATTTACCATTTTGTCAGAACACAAAATGATTGTATAGATATTATATAATGAAGAAAGACAACTACCTTAACACCTTAGTACAATAGATGTTGAATGCCATGAGAAAATAAATTAAAAAAAGCAGAAAAACATAACTGAAAGTGCAAAATAAAGAAACTACAAATGGCATCACAACCGAAAAAGCCAGAAACAGAAAAAAAAAAAAAAGACACAGCCTGCTGACAATTGGTTGACTCTGAGTGCTTGCGATGAAGTTAAAAAGTCTGCTGGCAGATGGAAAACACAATCATGAACTTCACTTTGGAACTTCTCTTAGATTATTGTTTTTAACTAATAATAAGTATGTTCAGCATCAAAAACAAGAAAACCATGAATTCATAACTTACCTGTGAGAACATAATCATAAGAAGCCACATTATTTAATTTAAGAGTCTTATACAACACTTCAAACTCGGCGCAGTTCAAAATTTGGCCATCCCAGTGAGGATATCCAGTGTGATTTGAGAATTGCACAGAGTTGATAAAGTCTACTTCAAACCCTAAAAGCTACAAAATTTATTAAAACAATCAAAACTACTCTGAACTATTAAGGTACAGGCATACACTGAATATGTCAAAACAAAAAAAAAAAAAAATTAATAAGCAACAGGCTACCAGCACTTAGCTAAGGTACATGCATACTGGTACCAATGGTTACTTTGCACGGATCACGACTTTTAGTTGCGAGCGGTTAGTCGCCGAGACGGTTAGGCGCCAGGACCGTTAGGCGCCAGCTCTATTAATATCTCTATGCATAACGTTCTAAACTCGACACATGCAACTTTTCGTTTTTTGGGTAGGGATCTTTTTGTTAAAATTTATAGGTTTAGTTTGAAGGAGGCTAAGTAAAAATACACCAGAGCTCTGATAATGGTACGTATTTACTGTAGTGACGTGGAGATGAGATAAGTTTGTAAAATAAGTAATGAAGGTGACATTTTGTAGCAGATGTAAAACAAATTTCTCTTTCAAGTCAAAGCTATTTTAATCAAATTTAGAGACATTTTACGCAAAAATTAATTTCATGAATGTGCAAAATCATGACACAATTAACATGTTTTAGCGTCATTAAGAAGCGCAAGTAAGTTTTCAAAAAAATCTTCATTATTACTACGTATTATGTCAAAATATGCTACGAGTGGCGGGGCCCATCTCCGCGGCTGAGCACTTGCCCAACACAGCTTTGAACCACGTAGGAGAAACGTTGCTGAGGTGGCGAGCTGTAGGAGCACTTTGTCCAATTTGCATAGCCCG
The DNA here is from genome assembly GCA_964006365.1 of Trididemnum miniatum. NCBI lineage: Eukaryota > Metazoa > Chordata > Ascidiacea > Aplousobranchia > Didemnidae > Trididemnum > Trididemnum miniatum. The sequence continues at coordinate 19,488,537 of OZ023240.1, forward strand.
GGGATCTAACCTCAGACCTCCCATACCGAAGTCGATGCTAATACGGAAAAAACTTTGAAGCTTAATACATCAAAGTGACAAATAGTTACGCTCAGCAATACCATATTTGACATTACAGAGGTTGGAAAAAGTGTTGAAGTTATAAAAAGATTTAATATCTAAGATAAGTAATTAACGATTGCCTTCTTATTTACGTTGATTAGGATGCATGTAATTGTACAGCAGATAATATCAGAACTGTCAAATGCGCAAAAACATTCACTAAAAAATTATATTATAAAACTGTTAGCAATTTCAAACACACGTAGTTAATTAGAAACACTTTTTACAACCTCTGTAATGTCAAATATGGTATTGCTGAGCGTAACTATTCATTACTTCGATGTATTAAGCTTCAAATTTTTTCCGCATTAGCATCGACTTCGGTATGGGAGGTCTGGGGTTTGATCCCCGGGCTGTTCAAATTGGACACAGTGCACCTACAGCTCGCCACCTCAGCAACGTTTCTCCTCCATGGTTCGAAGCAGTGTTGGCCAGGCCTTTAGCAGAGCCCTTACAGAGCTCTGGTGTATATTTTTCTTAGCCTCCTAAAAATTCCTCCCCTAAAAAACGAAAAATTGCATGTGTCAAGTTTAGAACGTTATGCGTAGACATATTAATAGAGCTGGCGCCTAACCGTCTCGGCAACTAATCGCTTGCCACTAACCGTCTGTGCCTAAAAGTCATGGACCGTACTTTGCAGGCCTACTGCAGTACAATGAAAAATTTAAGAACACACTGGCATTTACATGATCTGTGATGTTAGTTCAATTTTTGTTTCAGTAATCGAACACTAAATCGAGTACATTAAAAGTTCTGTAACAGAAATTTTGAAAAGTTGTTTTAATAAATAGTGTAACAAAATTGCTAATGATTACTTCAATGTGAAACAATTTTTCATTGAAGTAGACTAGGATAAACAAGAATATGATTTAGACTACAAACTTCAATACTTGGTACCGGCAACAAATGCACTGGGCAACAAACAATACCTCTGCTCTGATGCACCAATCTACCATACTGCATAGACCAAAGGTTTGAGCTCAGCACAATATTAGCATCATTTCATTCCTTATTTAATAATAAAATCGGGTGCTACTAAACCTGTAAACACCGCTAAGGACCTGAGGACTGAAACACCGCAAAGGAGTAACAAAAGACTTGCTAAACAAAAGGACTTCAAATTGATCTACTAAACGCCGCAAAGAACGACAAAGAACTTGGAATCATACCATAACAACGAACAACAAAGGACTTTAAATTAGGGTAAGGCTTGGGGTTATCAGGTGCTTTGTTGTACTTTGCAGAGTTTAGTAAGTTCTTAGTTGCTCCTTTGCGGTGTTTAGTAAGACCCAATAAAATTTGCCAGTCAAAACATCAAGTTTACCTGTTTACATATTTCGTGTTCTGCAACTTTTACTCATAGCTCAAAAAATTTTCTTAAGTACCGGTACAGATCAGTTACTGTAAGTACGAGAAACCCGTAGTCTATACACTGAACATTATAGTCTACTACAGCCAACTCACCTGCAATGGAAACACAGCTGATCGATTGCCAACATAACCTCGTACCACGTGACTCTGTATGGACAAAACACGAGGGCTTGACTTATTCATGCTACCAATGGCAAATTGACTGCTGTACAGTGTATCAATGATCAGAAGGAAAATGCTTTTATTTTTTCCAAGACTGTGCAAGCTTTACGATAAAATGACACTAGAACATACACAGATACACAAAAAAAAGAACGCGATCTTGAAGTGCTGAGAGGAAGTAGTGAAAGACGATGAGATCAATGAGTCAAGCTACTCCCAACTCATTCATGAGGATAATTCAGGAGACTGATTGGATTAATGCCTAGTCTTTTCTGAATTACAGTACCGGTATATACTGAGTACAATAATCAGTCTGTCATCGACTCACAGCCACTAGCGACCTGACTAGTCCAGGTACCTAATTAACAGATCAAGCACAAAAATGATCAACCCAGTGATGAGCAATGCTGAATGCCACTTTGTGTATTCAACAAACTATTAGCACCGTACCATACAAGTGGTTGCCGGAACAGGCTATAAAATCAAATACAACGGTACCTGTTTAATTTTTACGGTAATCGTAAAAAAATTACAACTATTAAATAATACCAGTACCGGTAATGAAGTTCAAAGTTAGACTAGGTACGATGCTGTAGCTTAACCAGTTAACTGTAACTGGTCGACTATCAACTAGTCTAGACCTGCGAAACATGGCAAATATGAAAACCAGTTTTGTAGGCCTATACTGTAAACAGATACTGGTACACCATACACAGATAGTCAGATACAGGTGACAGGCGTAATCACAGCTATCCCAAATTCCCAATTATGAGACCGCATGGGATTGGATGAACCATAGAGGGACCGAATGGGACTGCATGGAACCGCGTGGGGACGAATGAAATTGTATGGCACCACTGACTTTGATGGCACCTGTAATATGAAATCGTATGGAATCATAAGCGGACTGTAAAGGACCGAATGGAATCGGATAGGACTGAATGGAATCGGATCGGTCGGCAGCGTGGCGTAGTGGTTCGGAGCGTCGTTTTTACGACGACCATGATCGCAAGATTGATGGTTCACCTCCCAACCTAGTCTCGTTGTTGCGTCCTTGGATAAGATGCTTCACGATGATTATCTCTGCTTGGTGGAATCTGGCAAGCAGCAAATTAAAGAAGTCAGAAGAAAATTCAAGCGGAAAACTTGGAAACAAAGGCAACTCCTAAGCGAGTCTGGATTCGTCCTACGCATAGCGCCTCAGTCGCTTTCTCGTGATAGGAGGATAAAGATGAAGAAATCAATCAAAAAAAAAAAAGGACTGCATGGGAGCAGACGAGGCTAAATGGAACCGCGAGATATCTCTATATGGGAACGTATGGTGCCGAACAATGAGACCGTATGGGATCATATAAGACCGCATGGGATCGTATGGGACCGCATGGAATCATATTGGAGTGTATGGAAACCGAATGCAACCGTATGGGACTGTATGGGAACCGTTCGAGACCATATGGAACCGTACGGAACCTTAATGAGACTACATAAAATATACACCGATCAGATGGCCGAGTGGTATAGAACGTCTGCATCTGGATCGGTAGACTTGGGGTTTGATTCCGAGTCGGGTCAAACCAAAGACTATGTAGCCTAATGACTGGAAACTCTTGTTTGATTTATTACGTCACAGCATCATTTGTGTACAAAAGGTCGTTCACTCCGTTCCGCTCAGATGCATATGAAGAAAAACCGAGATGCTTAGACCTTTTGCATGCATTTTTCGCGCCAAGTTCATTAATTTTGGACAAAATTGGCCATAAAACTTTAAAAAATCACAAAAAAAGGTGTTGCATGCACATTGCAGGTGCAAGAGAGAATTACGAACTTGAACCAGGCGCTTTTAATTAGACGAAGACAAATTTAATGGTATTTATTCTGTTGACTTAGCCTAAGAAACGGGAAAGCTTGAAACCTGCAGTTCAGACTTTTGAAGAGGCTAGAATGTGGTCAAGTTAAAGGTGTAGCAGTCTCGAGAATAAGAAGGAAAATCAGAATTTGATATTTAAAAATAGACAACACGGTATTTTGCAACATTTTAAGTTGATTTTGACTGCGACGAACTTGTTATATCGCTTTCTCGTGATAGGAGGATAAGCATGCAACAAAATATAAAAAAAAAAGAAACAGATTCACAACTGACTAAATTGCTAGTTTTCATTGGTACATTTTATTGTGGTTTCCTTATTTTGCATTTAGCTTTCAGATTACTGGTAGCATGAATGGTGTAATTTTTGTATGTGCCAATTGAAGTTGCAATTTTGATAATTTCTTGTCTCGAAAGACCCCCCAATGTATCTGACATTTGGCCTCAAAGAATTTTCTCTGCAAAACTGTGCGAAACGCCTTTGTTCATGTTAAAATTATAGCCAAACACTATGTATACAAACCTAACCTGCCAGGATGTGTCGTTTACCGATGCAACTTTAAGCAACATTCTCAATGACAAACATATACAGCGAAAAATGCGAAAACCGATTTGTCAGATACAGGAGAAGAGGACAAAAAAGTGTTCCGAAGAGTTTGTCAGAGGAAAGAGCTTTTTTGTCTTGTGACGCTTTACGAATGCTGGTGAAGATATGCTTGACAAAACAAAAAAAACGTGAATCCTACCAAATGACGAATATGCAAAAAGTGTTGGTTTCCGACAATGATCTCATTTTGTAATGGTTTTCTCCCCCTGGCAAACCATATCTCCGCCAACCATTTGAAATTACTCTTAGTCGGCTTCTGAAAGTAGAGTGGAACCTCGTGATATGCATGTTTGGAAGAAAAGCAATTGCAAAAGGGAATATAACAGACATTGGTAACCCACTTAATACTTCCCGTAAAACCACTTACCGCTCTAAAAAAATTTTTTTACTGCCGATTACATGTATTGTGTGTAGGATGATAGTCCTACAGTTTAATAAGCTATGTTATAGTGGTGAATAGTGACGTTGCTTTTTGTGTGCTTTTGTTTGTGCGTAAGATCCTTGGCCTTTATGAAGTAAGAAAACAATAAATTTTAATAATTTTCTTTTCTATTTGTCATTTCATTTGAGCAACAGCTGTGATATGGCTGGATAGTGGATATACAATTAACTATCTAGGCTCGTGCGATTAGAGTGCCCCATATTGACAGCATGTGTATCATTAAAATTCGTTCAATACTGGTTTGTTTGTTTTTTCTAAATTTGACTTCGGTCAATTGATCTGACTCCACAAAAATTTCGGTCATTTCAATTTTTTTCGGTCATGTTTGAAATAACAATACGTTGAACGAAATGTACACCTACTCCTGTGTAACCGCAACACAAATAAAACCTACTTTAATCAGTTTGTTGTCACATCTTCTCGGCCCATTTTTGTAAATCGTGCGAATCCGTTAATTTTTTTTCTGGGGTAGGATAGGGGGCAGACGTGGACCCTCTCCTGGTTTCCTGTCTTTAAAACACAAAAATTTTAACAAATCACTAGATAAAGCGTCAAGGGAACCCAGAAATATATAATTTGACCGCAAGATACTACCTTTTGACCTTTATACGCTTCCCATATTCTGTCAGTGCCATTACTGCTCCGGATGGCAGATGCTTTCCCGTAGCCCGGAGCGTTACTCTGTCTACGCTATTTAATCTGGCTGACAGAAACCGAATCTGCCTTAACGGCGAGACACCTAACGATGTTCAAGCTGGGCAGCGGCAAACGTCCTTTTCAGGACGGGGCGATGCGCATCTTCGGCGCACCGTCAACAAGTTCCAAAGGCCCAGCATTCTCCAACTGAACATCGAAGGCCTCACTGCAAGCAAGATGAGCGTGTTGCATCATCTTGCGTTACAGTGTGAGGCACTCGTCATCCTCTTACAGGAAACCCATTGCACCTCGGTAGAAAGGTTAGATCTTCCGAGCTACCATCTAGCTGGGTTTTCCTTGAGCAGGAAGCATGGTCTTGCTACGTTTGTCCATGAGCGTCTGAAGTGGATCCTAATCGACCAGTCCCCACCAACATCGGAGATCGAGTGGGTGTGCGTGGATGTTGATAACTATAAAATAGTCAACGTCTACAAACCCCCTCCAACACGGATGCAAGCATCTGATCTTCCAGCATTCCCCCATCCCTGCCTCTATGCTGGCGACTTCAACTGCCACCATGTTGACTGGGGCTATAATAATAACAATCCAGATGGTGAATGCCTGGCTGGCTGGGCCAGTGCCAACAACTTCACCCTGCTATATAGCCCCAAGGAGGCCGCCAGTTTCCACTCTGGCCGCTGGAAAACAGACACCAACCCAGATCTTGCATTTGCCAGTGTCGATTTGGACAGTCGCTTACCTGACAGACGTATCTTAGGAAAGTTCCCAAGGTCACAACACCGACCCTCGCTTATAAGTCCACCCAAACTTGCTCATCCAAAACCGAGCAAGCCTGTAAAGCGATGGAACTTCCGCAAGGCCAACTGGGACCACTATTCTAACCTAACCAACAAACTGGCCAAGAGTATACCGCCACCTGAATCTCAAAACATCGATCAGGTTTACCAGTGCTTTTGCAAGGTAATAAGCACTGCGGCGAAGAAATGCATCCCTCGTGGTCGACGATCAAACCACATACCTTGCTGGGATGCGGAGTGTGAAGACCTCTATCGGCATTTCCTGCAGTCACCTGGGGGCCCTGATTCGGATAGGGCTGCCACAGCCCTACTCACAAGGCTCGACGGGAAGCGGAGAAATCGCTGGTCAGAGACGGTCCGCAACATTGACTTTTCGCACTCCAGCCGGCTGGCATGGAATACTATAAACAACTTGACTGGTAGGTCACGACAATCCCCTCGTCAATGTCCCGTTTCAGCTGATGCTATTGCTTCTCAGCTGGTTAAAAACGGGAAATACGCAGGTGTGAATCGACGCTCATCTCGGCTCGTTTTACTGGAAGTGTCTGACCTTTGGAGGGCTGATCCATTACATCCTGCGAATGTCTCCGGGAGTTTTTCCCATCGGGAGTTCGCTGCTGCCCTCCAACATTTAAAACCAGGCAAAGCTCCTGGACCTGATTCCATTTGTCCGGAGCTGATAATCCATGCTGGAGCCAGCTTAAAATCTTGGCTACGTGGCTTCCTATCTTCCTGCCTGCACCACCTCAAAATTCCTAAGATCTGGAGAAGAGCGCTAGTAGTAGCGATCCCAAAGCCTTCGAAACCGGTAGAGGACCCAAAGAGCTATCGTCCGATTTCCTTGCTCTGTGTTCCCTACAAGATTCTCGAGCGACTTATCTACGCCCGCGTCGAACCTCTTATTGACCCTCTGCTCCCACGGGAACAGGCGGGTTTTCGACGCGGAAGATCCACCGTGGATCAAGTCACTTTGCTCACGCAAAGCATTGAGAATGCATTCGAAGCGAAAAAGAAGGCCGGTGCCGTCTTTATCGACCTGACAGCTGCCTATGACACTGTCTGGCACCGTGGCCTCACCTGCAAGCTGTTGCGGCTTCTGCCGGACAAGCACATGGTTCGTATGATTATGGAGCTGATCCGTAACAGAAACTTCACCCTTACAACTGGCGACAGCAAGCCTAGCAGGTTACGACGCCTGAGAAACGGCGTCCCCCAGGGATCGGTCCTGGTCCCCCTCCTTTTCAACATCTATACATATGATATCCCCTCCATAACCTCCAAGAAGTTCGCCTATGCCGACGACCTGGCGATACTTCATACATCTGGAGAATGGAAGGAGTTGGAAAGGACTCTAAGCCAGGACATGACTACACTCTCGGAATATCTCCAGACCTGGCGATTGAAGCTTAGCCACACTAAAACGGTGACGGCGGCCTTTCACCTCCACAATCGAGAGGCTAAGCGTGAGCTTAAGGTCTGTAACATCGGTAAGACCTTACCTTTCAGTCCAGTTCCCACTTATCTTGGGGTCAAACTGGACAGATCGCTCACATATCGTCCTCACCTGGAAGCATTGCGCAAGAAGTTAAGTGCTCGCGTCTCACTGTTGAGGCGACTTGCCGGAACAGGTTGGGGTGCTAGCGCTAAGACATTACGCACAGCTGCCCTGTCTTTGGTCTACTCGACTGCCGAGTACTGCGCACCAGTCTGGTGCCGCAGCGTGCACATACGGCTTATCGACAGTGTAATAAATGACGCCTTGCGCATTGTCACTGGGTGCCTGCGTCCCACTCCATCGGTCTACCTTCCGGTTCTTTCAGACATCCAGCCAGCTGAGCTTCGCCGCCAAGGAGCGACACTCTCCCTAGCCAACCGCAGCTCCCTGGACCCTGACCACATTTTACATGGCCAGTTTCATGAGTCACAGGACGTATGTAGGGAGAGATTGAAATCTAGACGCTCATTTGTACCTGCTGCTCGGAAATTACTAGACAGTCTTTCTGAGATGGACGTCCGTGCAGCCGAGTGGACGAACACGAAATGGGACATGGAGTACTCTGCCAACGCATTGTCACTCCACGCTTTCATTCCCAAGGCTAGCTCCAGACCCTTGGGTATGGGTCTGCCGAGGGCAGCCTGGGTCAAGCTCAACCGTCTGCGTTCTGGTGTTGGACGTTTCTGTTCGTCCATGTACAAATGGGGTCTCGCTCCTCTAGCGAATTGTGAGTGTGGTGCCAGTGAACAAACCGCAGATCACATCATCTCACAGTGTCCCATACATCGAGCACCCCGAGGTATGTTTGGTCTAATGGTTTTGGATGACGAAACAAGATGCTGGCTGAAGTCCCTTACAGTCAGCATCTGACCCAAGCAGTTTGGTGGCCAGGGTGGTAAAAGGATAAACCCTCGGCCTTGGTCTTCCCATCTGTCTTGGAAGAGATGCCCCGCCAAACGACGACGACGACGAGTGCCATTACTTTTTTAACATTTTCAGGATTTCTTAATTTTCGTTTTCATTCTTTGCCGTGATACTGCAATAATACACCATATCTAGGGTTACCATATTTTCACTATGTAAAAGGAGAACAGGTTTTTTGAGGGTCATCACGTCCGCACATGTTCTTTTTTCTGCTCAAAAACAAGCCGTGAAGACCAAAAAAAAGGTCATCACGTCCGCAGACCGTAGTTTTCATTGAAACTTTCCAAAATTTTTCGTGGAGGAATGTTGTGACAGGTTTTCACTGTTCGTAATGTCGAAAAGGAGGACGTATGTTAATTTTTTGGCGTCCTCGGAGGACAATATTTTTTTGGTCAAAAAGGAGGACGTATGGTAACCCTACATATCTTTCACTAAATTTGGTCGAAGATTTGCAGGGTAGACCTTTTTTTTTTTCAATAGCCTACTTTGAAGCACAGTAGCACATTGTACTGCAGAATCGGGCTACTAGGCACAATAACCGAAGGCAATGTCAATTTCTGAACAATTACGCTTACTAGTAATCCTACTTTTACTTCGTACTAAGTCCCCATTTTAACGAAAAATCCTCCTGAATATACGCCAGAATGCACCAAATTAATTTCGAAATTTTCTAGGGGAGGCTTTCCATGCCATACCTTCTTGAAAGAGTCTAAATTTTTGCAAATTTTTGTCGCTTGGTTTGTCCCCCCCCTCTTATTTCTGACTGGCGCCGTCACTGATGTCTGTTAAATCTGACACCGGTAGTCCGTTTGTAATTGTTGCTCGCATATTGGCAAAATATTTACTTGAACCGTTAATTCACAGAAATGGCTTTAATTTTTATCCGTTTTTACAAATTTAATTTGGACTATGACCGAAATTTCAAAATCGAAAAAAAAAAAAAATCAGCCGTTAGCTCAGTTGCTTAGCGCACACGCTATCGGTGCAGGAGGTCTGGGGTTCAAATCCCGATCGGTCTAGTCCGCACAGTGTCTCGAACAGCTCGCCACCGCTGCGGCGTTCTTTCGGAGCTGTGTAGTTCTGGCGCTAAGCCGCGGAGATGAACCACAACACTCGTTACACGCTTCGGCGTAGTACCGCGAGTATAATGAAGATTTGATTTTTTTTATGACCGAAATTTTACCGAAAAAAACAAAGCAGGTTCGATAGGCCTACCGGGTATAGGTTAAAGCAGAGTGGGGAACCGGCAAAGCACAGCGGGCTACATTGATTGCATAATATTTTCAGCGGGCCACATTTACTTTCAATTTGTTTATTTGTTTTAAAAATAAGCAATATTATGTAGTAAATTTATTCAACTTTCACGCTGAGTTGTTTTTTGCCGCAAAATCAGAGACTTTTGCGCGTTTTTTATGCAACAAAATAAAGCATGTAGCAGAAGGTGAAGCAGTTTTTACAAAATCTTGCTATTTCCTATTTTACCCGCGTCGCGAAATAGGAAATGGTATTACTTCGCTGACAGGACGATTGATAAGAATTGTACAGGGTGACCAAAAAAAAAAACGGGCCCCGTGTATTTAGAATAATTAGAATTGGGGCCCGTTTTTTTGGGTCACCCTGGTATGACAAACCGTAGGAATTAATTCGTTCTTAGATCTGACGTCACGAAAAAAACAGGACTTTTTTCACCAAACGAATATAATAATCGACCCAACTGAACTCACTTAGCTACGGTACTCACTGTACTGCTTTCATATAAACACAAGCTCCACTGCTCACTTCAGTAACACTGTACAACAAGGGCTAGACGCTACTATTTAGAAGTCCGTGGCTATACCCTTCAGCATACAACAATATTGCTTACTCTACGCACACTAAATCTACACTCGAATAATAACGCTCGAAAATTCACGCTTACTTATACTTGAAACTCAAGCTCGAGAACGTTCTACAGCATTTTCAAAAAGAAACACGAAGAGAAATCACATGACATGCAAAAACTCACACCAAATCACAGTAAACATGATTGTGATGTCAAGAGAAATCATACAACATGCAAAAATTCACACCAAACTGCAGTAAACACAATTGTGACGTCACAAGCAGTGAAATTACGTAAAGGAGAGATCTGTCGAGAATATTCACGAGAGAATTTACGTCAGTAAAAATTTATGACTTCATAATGCAACCTTACAAAACAATCCCACGAATAAAACTTCGGAAAAACAACGCATCGGTCCAAAATCTACTTGTAGGATTATGCCTAGAGTTTGTACCATCTTTGTGTGTGGTACTTATGACATCACTATCGCTGCCCTACCCTTATATTCTGTTATCGCACTGCGTGCTCAGTTGAGCTCAGCGGTTAAGAGTAACCTGCTTTATTAGTTATTGTGTGGCAGCGTAGTTTCGTTAGTTCACTTATTTATTTATGTTTTTTATTGCAGAGTCGATTCAATCATTTTCGGGTATTGTATTTTATGCTCCGAAAATTGGTGATATTTCTTCACCACTAGCCTACAGTATACAAAGCACATAAAACACATTGAACAGTTATATCGTTACAACCAGTTTGTTGTACGCTTTACAAAGTTCTGACGCGGGCCTCATTCAAAACTTAAGCGGGCCGCATGTGGCCCGCGGACCGCAGGTTCCCCACCCCTGGTCTAAAGTCACATTACTAAAAATATCAAAAAAATAGTAGAGTATGGGGGGACTATTTTTAAATTTTTAGTACCGAAATTTTGCTGAGACCCGAAACAAACCTTGGCTGCTGCTAAGCCTAGTAGAGTAGCATTTACGATTTGGTGTTAACGGGCAAGCCGCAAGGCGGGCCTATTGCATTCCAGCCAGCCATAATATCCGCAAGTTAGTGTCGTATTTGAAACAGCAAGCGACAGTTTGGGCTGGTCGTAGTCATCAAAGAGAGAATAAATTATTCCAGACGCCACCACATTTTTTCCCCAGTTGCTGGGAAGGTATGCTTTTTCCATCTCAAAAAACGTTCGGTGAAACAGTTTCTTGTTGTCTTCTCTATATTTTAAATCTTGAATTTGCACCAAATATTCAGGCAAATTTCAAGTTTATGCAGATTGTGTTGCCAATCAAACTTGCAATGCCTTGCACTGTTGCATATCAGCATTCAGCAATGCATTGAACAAGCACAATCAAAAACATCATCACAAGAGTGTTATTGCCAAAAGACAATTCATCATTTTAATTTAAAATAATGAAACTAAGACAAGTCTACAATTTTATCACTAGACACCAGCCCAGAGACTACACCAAACACTGCCCAGAGCAGAGCCTAGACCATAAACATAAATCTAAACTAGACTATTTTTGCTGAAAATAAATTAGTGGTTAAAACAATTAAATAAATATAGAGTGAGTTCAATCTAAGTAACAATTAAAAAAAATAGACCAAATATACACTTCTTTCCTTTACTGTATTAGCAGCCTTCACTGTATTAGCAGCTTGATTTATCATTGTACAGGTCTCTATTGTCAGCTTACTGGTATGTTTGTCAGCCTATCGCAATCACATAGTTTTACACCTGGAGGGTGAGTTTTTTAGTCTTTTTGAATAAATCGATAAACTGCAAGTACTTGGCAGTTCTTAAAAATTGAAACAACTTTATTGCACAGCTGCGGGCATAGTCTGGAGTTCATAAAAATGTTACTGCACCAGCAAGCCAGGACTAACAAAGTAGCAGAAAAGACTGGCTCATGATTGATTTCATACTTAACTACATAGTCTCAAAAGGTTAAATTATTATTGTTGAAAACGTAATCATTCTTAGTAACCATAGAAACTACACAAGACGTCGATCCACCAAAAAGGCTTCAAAATTAATCCTTGGATTGTTGGGCTAGCTATTTAAACATTTAAGGGCCATCCAAAACTCTTATTATTCAACTTAAAACATATCGCAATATGTCTGTCAGCATTGAAACTCAGAAGTGCAGGATAATACTTACATCCCCACTACCTTCAACTAGCTTAATTCTAGTTTTTATAGATTTAGGAACAGAAACTATGCTAGCAGACTACCAATCTCCTATCTCTGTCCATTATACCGCCCACAAAATTAGTGCTTTTCTTCATATGCATTAGAGCGTGACTGAGTGAACGAGTTTTTCCTGGTATACGGGGAGTTTCCAGTCATTTAGTATATAGTCTTTGGTCAAACCAATGACTCTGAAATTGGTATTCACAGCTTCCCTGTTTGACGCTCTTTTTAGCAAGGATCACTAGGACCACAAGAAACACAAGGATCACAAGGAGCGCAAGGATCACAAGGACCACTAGTGGCGCAATTAGGAACGCATGGAGCACATTAGGGTTAGGTTCGATGAGAGTTAGGTTCAATGGGGGTCAGGTTTAGTTAGGGTTAGATTCGGTTTGGATTAGTTTCCATTAGGGTTCGATTCAGTCAGGGTTAGGTCGGTTAGGTTTGAGTTCCTTGCGCTCCTTGTGTTCCTGCAGCTTTTAGTAATAGCTCAATTGCGCCACTAGCGGTCCTTGTGATCCTTGCGCTCCTTGTGTTCCTTGTGCTCCTTGTGTTCCTTGTGATCCTTGTGCTTTTTGTGATCCTTGTGATCCTTGTACTCCTGCAGGTTTTAGTAGTACCCTAACCTATGATATAAAACTTTAGAAGCCTAACTAGTTGCTCCAGTAGGCTAAATCGCTTTCCACACTACCGGCCTTTTCTTTTTAGTGAAGTATATGCATCATGAACGATGGCTTCATCGAGAGTGAAACCCGCGACAATTCGTCAGCAATTACCCTCCCACTCTGCCCTAACTTGCACAACAATTAGTTAATAACTAGCAACTTCGCTGCTAACCAGCGACATATCCTTTAATAACTAGCACCCTTAGTATTTATATGACTTCGCTAACGGTATCTTTTTTTCTTTCTGCCGAACCACGTGATCGAATTTCAGGTTCGAAGATTCCGGAACCTGAGCCCATTTTAACGAGCGAATTTGCTACGCCAGTGGTCGGCAACCACCGGGTCGCGGCCCGGTGCCGGTCCCTGTGAAGTTTGTTACCGGTCCGTATGCGTTTTCAGAATAAATGCTTTGAGTTTAAAACATTTTTATAACGTGAGACGCAATTTTGGGACGTTTTTGTAAAAATACTTAATAACTCAATTCTGGTGACCCAGTATGGCAAAGTTATTTAATATCACAAAACTAATCAAATTGAAAAGGCAAATCTTTTAATTGAACAGCGAACATTTGATTATGCTGTCATTTTTTCGTAAATCTTTTGTAAATCAAACAGCTCGGTTAAGCGATTGGTTAAGCGAAAGACTAACATCAAGAATCAGATTTGAGAAGCTACTATAAAAAAATTAAGCAATGCTGCTGCAGCAAGATTTAAAAAGTTTAATACTCTGGTCAGAGTAAAACAAGATCGAGGTTTTCAGTCGTGAATAAACATGAGTGTTTTATCGCTTAAACATTTTTGATTTTTTAAAGGCCGGTTTGCAAAAACAATTCACTTTCAAACCGGTCCGCTGCGCGTAAAAGGTTGCCGACCACTGTGCTACGCCATTTTGCCCATTTTAACGAACGCATTCTAATCAATAGGGTGAGACAACACAACGTTCCAGCGCAGATTAAAGGTATTCTTGGAAAAGAATGGATGCAACCGTAGTTCTGCAACGCAGGCAGATGTTCCGCTTACGATGTCAAATTTTTTGAGTTAACCAAACCAGCCAGTTGGGGTTAACCAAAGACATCGCTATCGGCGCGGGAGGTTTTAGGTTCAATTTCTGGGCCGGTACCGGCCATAAGCTTAGTGGTTAAGCGCAAAGACTATCGATGCGAAAGGTCTGGGGCTTGATTTCCGGGCTGGTCAAATCGGCGTTTTTTATTATAACGGCTCGCCATCGCCTCCAACGTTTTTGTGTTCCCTAGGCGCTAAGTCGCGGAGATGGGCCCCAGTGGCGTATGCAAGAGAGGGGCCCGGGAGTCAACTCCCCCTTGACGATTGCAGAAAAAAATTTTTCTTAATTTTGAAACAAACCGACTTTTCTTCGCGTGGAACTTGCTAAAATTGCTGTGTTTTTCTGTTCTGTCCAACTTTCTAATTTAACCTCGAGAAACTTTCATTACGATGCGTCGGATGCCATAGGCCTAATATGCAACAATGCCGGTAGTCCAGTTTTTCTAATGTTATTGATTATTATGCATTTTTGTCATTGATGCTGCTGAGAAGCAGTTGGTAAGCAGGAGTTTCCTTAAACACGGTGTCTCTGCAGTTGGTATCGCTGCACACAAAATTTTTTTTTAATTAAATCAAATCTTTACTGTACTCGTTTTATTAAACTCGCTGTAGTTTCGAAGCGTGGTAGCGAGTAGAGGGGTCCAACCCCGCGTCTTTGCGCTCGGGCAACACAGGTCCGAAGAAACGTCACAGCGGTGGGAGCCGTTGGCTACACTATGTCCGATTTGACCGGCCTAGGAATTGAACCCTAAATCTTTTGCATGGATAGCGACATCTTTAAAACTACCCTTTAACAGCCCGGTTTCATGAAAAAATATTATAAACGTTAAAAATCTAAATTGACACTGCCAGTGACGTCACATCGTGATGACGTGAAATTCTACGTTATCACGATGTGACGTCACTGAAACCTCTCCCATTGAAAAATCCTGCGTACGCCACTGCCTGCTCTTATCACCGTTTGACTAACTTTTTGAAAAATAATTATTTATAGCAGCAGAATTTGCGCGGTTGAAGAAATTTAGTTTATTAAGCAAAACAAAAATTTGGTTTTGGAAAGGCCTTTTCATCTCATTAATGGTGTTAGCTATATTTACGAAAATTTTCTTAAAATTCTTCATCAAAACAGGAGTGTAGCCAGAAAAATAATTGAAGGAGGCCAAACAGTAATTGCGCAACATACGCTGCAGATCGCGATCAAATTTGATTTTTTTAAGACACAATGTTGGAAATTCAAGGAGGGAGCATGGTCCCGGTGCCCCCCTGCATACACCACTGGATGAAATCACCTGTTTTGTTGCCGCTGTTGCACATTTTAATCCAGAAAAAGGCTAACTCTGTGGAGCATGTAATGTTGTACCGAAAACCTGCGCGATCGTTTAGAATGTGAGAAAATTAAGCTTATTCAGGACTTTTGAAAAATCGTCACCAATGCACCAAAATAGCAGGCGGTCCTGGCACTATGGTTGAGTGTGAAAGAGTAAGTTACGGAATTTGTCAAGGATCCTGTTAAGATCCACTTTTTATCTCTAACATATCAATGATTTTTCCCAAAGACCCCAAGCATCCGAAATAATTCAAACTGCTCTATTTGCTGATGATGCCGGTACGTATCGTAGGCCTATATACAGTGGTGTAAAAAGTACTTTGAAACCGTACTTAAGTAAGAGTATTGTTACTGACGGCAAAACTACTCAAAGTAAAGTAGAAAGTATTAACTAAAAAAAGGACTTAAGTAAAAGTAAAAAAGTAGTCATTTAAAAACTACTCAAGTAAAAGTACTCGCATAGCGTTTTCAAACGTTAAAGTGTCAACTACACACTTGCCGCTGCGGCGATGATGGACTTGCTTTGAAGGTGGCAAACTGGTGAAACCAGAGTTTTCTCTATAAGAGTTGTCCGACTCTTTCTCATTTTTGTTTCTTTATTATAATGGTTACGCTTCAATACTAATAGATCAATTGTGTCACAGAAACGTTGCAGTGCATAAGATACAATAGCAGCAGCATAAGAATGCAGCAATCCAGCAGCTCTGAAAGTCTGAATCCAGTCTTGTAGCTTGCAGCAGCATTATTTTATTTGCTTTGAAATCATAACATGAAATGCACGAATTTGTTTTTAAAAACTTAGTGCCAACAACTAGCAATGCTCTGCTACTGCGCCAAAGAAAAGCAAACTTATAGCCTACCCTGATATTTCGCCACTACTTTTCTTAGCATATTTAGCAAAAAATGCTTAACGCAGGTAGGCTAATACGCAGTGGTGTAAAAGAAAGCAACAGTAGACTTTTACACGAGCAGCTTTTTCGATAACGAATAAGCCTAGCATTTTCGATAACGAGTATTTTCAGCATAAAGTAACGCTACCCGAGCAGTTTTTTCTGCAAAGTAGGTTAGTTTCAAATTTTGAGCCTTAATGTCAATTTTTTTAGTTAAAAGAAAAAAAATTGCGCTGGATAATTTGAGATCTTTGGAAGCTTGCACAGCACACATTATTAATATTTGACGAGCGCGTCACAAAAAATTTCTGGTATACAACAGCTTTTTTCAAAGCTATCGAGAGTATTTATGATAGAGGTTTTTCCAAATGCGAAAACCAGGGAGTCGAACCGAAGCCGAACCGAAGTTTTATCAACCGGTTTTACGCTAATTTGGTCGAACCTGAACCGTATTTTTCAAAATTGCAAAGAGCGAACCGGAACTGAACCGAATAATGTGAGTACTTGCGAACCTTAATCGAACCGATTAAAAAAGCGGCTCGCTCCGTGAGGTCACACGCGTCACTTTGATCGGCGTAACCGACTGACACTTTGAAGGTGGCTTACATTTAAAGAAATACAGTACTTGCACAGCACTACAAGCTGTGCATTGGCCCGTCAATGTGAAGATATGTTTCTTTATCAAAGATTAGGCCGCCGGCGTCGGAGCATAGTAGCAATTTAATTATCTCGAAACTGGTTTTACTACTAGTATTTTATGCATTATAGTGGCCTGTCAATGCGAAGAAAAATTGCTTTGTACGTTTCATTTTTTAAAATATGTTACTAGAATTATACCATTTTTAACTGCGAACTTGAACCGGAACTTTATAAACCGGTTTGAAATATTTTTTACTGGAGCGAACCCAAACCAGAGCGTTTCAATTTATCTGAACCTTAACCAGAACTGAACCGAAATTTGAAACCGCTGTTGAACCCAAACCGATTCTGAACCGTACAAATTAAACGGTTGGACTCCCTGGCGAAAACAGCTTTTTCAAAGCTATTCTGATGTTCCGTACTGATAACCTATTGTTCAAAATACTTGGCTAATTTTTCATTTGCACTGGCAGTGATGGGCACGATAGGCTAAAATTTTCTGTACTTAAGCAATAACGATAACCGATAATTTCAAAAAATCCCTGGGCGATACCGATTATAATCGGTAAATTTCAATTTCTTGAAGTGATATCGGTAATCGATAAATTCTTCCGATATATGTTGCATTAAATTTTCGATGTGTTTGACGAAGCTTTTTTGGAGTCAAATTGCAAAAATATTTTTCTAGATTTTTAAGAAAAGAAAGCAGTTCACGAACTCTGCCGTGGCAACAAAACAAAGAGACTTATTTTGAAATCGCAACAAGACTTTATGAACGCTGCGTATTTTTCCACAGCACCACCTCACTAACTTTGAACACTGTGTGCATGAAGAATCGTTTATCTCGATAATTCATCGGCGATAACAAAATGTACTAAGTTACAAAAGCGATATCGGTAATCAACAAATCAAAACTATATCACCGATAAATGCCCATCTCTGTGCACTGGTGGTTAAGCGAGTCTACTATTAAGATTTCAACATTCGTTTCATATGAATAAACATTCGTTCGTTTTCCGATTACAGCAACAATTTTTAAGAGACATTTGAAGGTCCCCGTGGGGACGTTTGAGTGACATTTTTTAACTGCAAATAAATTTACCGTGAGCATTTCGAATTTTTTCGTTTTGGTACAGAAGAGTTTCATCACAAAATAAAATCCAAAAAAATCAAGCCGTCATTATACTCGCGGTATTCCGCCAAAGCGTGTAACAAGTAGCGGGACCCGTTTTCGCCGCTGAGCGCCCAGGCAACACAGCTTCAAAGTTCGAAGAAAACAGCGCGGTGACGAGTCCTTGGCGATACTTTGTCCGATTTGACCGGCCCAGGGCGCAAACTCCAGACCTCCCGCATCGATAGCGATGTCGTTACAACTAAGTCCAACAAACTAAAAAGCATTTGGCCTAATATATTGTCCAACCAGTTGGACAAAAAATTGAATTCAGTAAAACTTGTGCGATAGGTCCCCTACTTTCCCTGCTTTTAATGAGATCCATAAGCTTTAATGGTTATTTTTACAGCTAAGGTCTGATAAAAAATCAAAAAACAATTAATGTAAAATATTTTGCATTCAGAAAAATGTCGAATTTAATTTGGATCAAATTCCTGAAAATATTACTCCAAAAGTTTTAATGATAGAAATCAATTTCGATTTGAAATGACATTTAGACTGGAACTCTAGTCTATCACTAAATGCAGTTTGTGTCCAACAAAGGGTGTCTTAGTAACCCATGCTAATGTACAGCTATATAGACTACCTAATCACTAAAACTATCCTTCACGTTATTTAAATCAGTTTTTGCTAACTAGGCTACATAATCACAAAAAATTCTCTTGCAAATGTCTGTAAAACTATCCTTCACGTAATTGAAATCAAATTTAGCTAATTCGTTAGCTTAACTCCGGCGTTTGAAGGCTTTAGTCACTTTTCACAATGCAAGCTGACTGTAGTCTGCTGAAATCGATCTATAAGTACTCATGCGTAAAAACGAAATCACGTGATAGAGTCGGACAACTCTAATAAACAAAACTCTGGTGAAACAAAAGAAATTATTACCACCCAGATGGCCGATTGGATAGAGCGTCTGCTTCTGGAACGGTAGACTCGGGGTTCGATTCAGAGTTGGGTTAAACCAATGACTTAAACGGGCAATAAACCCTACATTTTCACTTTAGCTTAAAAAATTTATAAAAAATTATAGTTTTGAATGGTATTTGATTTACATCCAGAAACGCCTTCTTTCAAAAGTTATTGCAGCTTTCCGACCTCCATGGAATGGATAGTCCTCTGAGGAGTTGGTTTCGGCGGCCATTTTGTTTTTCATCACTACGGTAACCATGGTCGTTTGGTCCAGCTAGCCTTATCAAGCAAAGTGCTAAAGTACCGTAGGATAGACTATTACTGCACTTCTACCACACCCTGACTGGCGCAGGCTCTCTCAACCAGTAGGCATACCTCTTGGTTGATAGACTATTAAGACTGAAACTTCCAAACTGTAAAGTTTGAAAAGGAATTTTGGTCCATATTTACATATTTTGGACAGTAGCACCATCCTTCTTTTCTACCCGGATCAGAGTATACCGGTACAGTGGTACACCCTGCCTAAGGGGAGTTTTCTCAAACAGTAACTGGGTTTGCAGAGATAATTTATTTTGAATGCAAAATTTTGATTGGACCATAGACTACACATAACTTTATCCATTTTGCCAGAAAAGCAGATTCTTAGGTGGGAATTTATTTCTGTTTGAGTTGGATTTGTTAGGCATAAACAGATAAATGGGCTAGTCTACATTTTGTTACGTTTGATTTTTTATTGCTATTATTGATGAGCCTAGGCCTATGCTGTTTTAAGTCCTGGCTAAATTTGTAAAATGTTTTTCAATTTATTAGTTTATCACACAGACATCATATCCTACTGTTTCCTATAGCCTACCGGTAGCCTACCAGTGTACCGGTAAGCAATATTTATGATGATCTCTTGATTAATTATACATTTATTCATATATTATTTTTCAGCTTTCATGCTGGTTTGCTTACAATATTTTTCTATAAATTTGACTGTTATTTGAAACTTCCATTTTCAAACTCGGAAACCCTAGGAGTCTTTGCTGTACAAAATGATACAACCATGCAAAAATTGGATATTTATTCCAAACAACACTTTATTAAAACCACTTTGTAAAGTAGAGGACAGAACTGCAGTTTGTGATGCTTGTGTAACGAGTCTGAGGGAACCTATTGCAAAGCATGCTGCTATAGGATGTGGAAACAATGATTGCATCATTCAGGGATGCTGTGTAAATTTCCAGCTAGCTCACAGGAAGGAGTGCACGTTTGATGATTTGGAACAGTGTTTACAATATTCATATTCGTGGAAGACTGCTCCAAATAAAATCATTGCTTTCAGTTTGGCTATTGTTTTTTCTTGATTTAGTTTTGTGTTTTTGGTCGTGGAATAAAATAAACCCAAACTCGAATGCTTCATGAAAGTTTATGTCGCGCATTCATTAACGTTCTATCCGCAGAATATGTTGGCAGCCTAGGTCTCCAAAAATTGCGGGGCTACGTTGGCAGATTCCAGATACATAGGCTCCAGCTCATACGCTGCTGCGGGTCAGCCCAAAGGCTAACGCTAGCGTTTTATCTGCCTACATTGTTCATTCGTTTTCGGCCATAAGCAGCTGCTTCTTGCAGTCTGCTCTTAGTTGATATCACGTGACTTTTAGCATGTTGCGGAAATGGACGACGTCATATTCTCAGAGGACTCTCAAATTTTTAAAGTTCAATATCTTCGGAATTACGCAATTAAAATGCACCGGGTCAACGCGAAAAAATTTCAAAAATTTTTCTCTAAGGATTTGTTTTATAGAATAAACAACGATTCTGACTTTATTGCCCCTTTAAGAATTGGTATTTATAGCTTCCCTGCATGACGTTTAGTATCAAAGGCGACAGCGTAATTCTTATCGCATGGAGGGAAGTTTCCATGGCGATGACGAGACCGAGTGTTATGGAGTTGAATAATGGAGAATTGGAGAGTAAATACAGATTTTAGGCGCAACGAGGGATTTCAAGGCGAGACTGTAACTCAATTGCCACAATAGTAAAGTACTTCTACTTTTCTAAAATAAAAACTACCCAAGTAGAGTTACTTTATACTAAAAGTAATTAAGTAAACGTAAAAGTAGCCAACAAAAAAACTACTCAAAAAAGTACTCGTTACCGAAAAAAACTACTCAAGTAATCTACTCAAGTAAAAGTATTTCGTTACTTTACACCACTGCCTATATACCTTCATCTCTCAAAAAAAAACCTAAGAAAGATGAACGTTTTCGATACTTTGAACAAAGTTCTCACGCAACGCACATTAAAAAAATTAAGCACATTAAAAAAATTAAACGGTAGGCTGATTTTCTATATCACACCTCTGCGATAGCCTAACACATCAAAATTTTCAAATGAATTTCTTGTATGTTGCATCGGCCTGTAAAAACGCAGCTTAAATGTTTAATCAAGCACAGATAAACAATAACGTCTAGGCGTATTCGTCGTTCATGTAACATTATAATAAAAAACAGTAGGCTATGTGGTTTCATTCGGCTCCATAGCCTACGGTTTCATGCTGTCGCATTTTTTTTATTTATTTAGTCGCATATTTATCCTCCTATCACGAGAAAGCGATCAATGCGCTATACGAGTTCGCTTAGGAGTTGCCAGCCATCTGTCTACCACACCAAGACGGGGGAATCCCGTTAGGTGCCATTCCCAACGGCACAACAAGCAAACTTGCCGGCTTGTTCTTCACACTGTCCCTTTAGTGCTGAGCGTCAAGCCGGGAAGCTGTAAATACCGATTTCAGAATCA
Source organism: Trididemnum miniatum (assembly GCA_964006365.1). Taxonomy (NCBI): domain Eukaryota; kingdom Metazoa; phylum Chordata; class Ascidiacea; order Aplousobranchia; family Didemnidae; genus Trididemnum; species Trididemnum miniatum. The sequence goes on from OZ023240.1 coordinate 19,510,417, forward strand.
TTGGTTTGACCCGACTCGGAATCAAACCCCAAGTCTACCGATCCAGATGCAGACGCTCTATACCACTCGGCCATCTGATCGGTATATGGTTTATGTAGTTCGATTAAGGTTTCGTACGGTTCCATATGGTCTCGTACGGTTCCCATACAGTCCCATGCGGTCCCATACGATCCCATGCGGTCTTATGTGATCCCATACGGTCTCATTATTCGGCACCATACGTTCCCATATAGAGATATCACGCGGTTCCATTTAGCCTCGTCTGCTCCCATACAGTCCTATCCGATTCCATTCGGTCCTTTACAGTCCGCTTATGGTTCCATACGATTTCATATTATAGGTGCCATCAAAGTCAGCGGTGCCATACAATTTCATTCGTCCCCATGCGGTTCCATGCAGTCCCATTCGGTCCCTCTATGGTTCATCCAATCCCATGCGGTCCCATAATTGGGATAGCTGTGATTACGCCTGTCACCTGTATCTGACTATCTGTGTATGGTGTACCAGTACCTGTTTACAGTATACAAAACTGGTTTTCAAAAATTTTCCGGAGGAGCATGCCCCCGGACCCCCTTAAAGCCTCTTCTGTGTCTCAATCAGCTTCAAATTAGTTCTACCGAACAAAAATACGCTTGAAAAAAAAGTGTGGAAATTATTGCCCTCCCCCTTCAAAATTTCTCGCTTCGCTACTGTGTAGAGATGAGTCTGATCGTTGCTCTCTAGGGCCTCATTGATCAAATAGCCTATATAGGGTCTCTCATTGTCTAAATCCGGCCCTGATTGCGATCATCCATGCTTTAATAATCGTTAACTGTTTCGATCTGTCGGTTACCATCAGCAAAATACACAATTCTGATAGTTGCTTGCTATCAGTAAAATGAAAAAATTAAGAATCCATAATCATGACGAAAGTGATGGATGATTTAAAGTATGTTGTTCAGTAATTAAAATGAAAATTTGGACATCCTTAGCTATGTAAGCGACAGTTGTTCGTTTGTTTGCACAGGTGATTCGTTAAGAAATGTGTTAACATTGTTGCGTCACAATATGAGAAATTTAACAACAATTACAGCGGGAAAGAACGACATTAAGAGGAAAGCTACTGTGCATCTTGCTAAAAAGCAAGTTTAATTGCCTGCCTAATTAGCTAGTTAACAGCGAGTTATTTAAGGAGCAGGTGAAAATTTAATCCAGTTGTAAGGAGATTAGCTGCTTTTGAGCTCAAACAAATCATGGATTTTTCAAACTTTCTCATCCTAGGGATTTTACTGTAATTATTCACTAAAAATGTCGCAATTAGGTTGCAAACCAATACCATGACGTCTCGAAGCTGCATTTCGCAATGCAATTTATTGCTAGTTATGCTGTTTGCTACGGATTTACCAATAGGCTAGGCAGGCTGAAGCCTAGGGCCTCGGAGAAATAAAAGGCCTCGTCACGAACAACGAAGACCTTTTTATCAAGACTTTTTTTTTTGGAAATCGACCATCAAAACCTTTATTGGCCTAAACGTAGAGACAAGAGCGTATTTAGGGGTAGAGGGGCATTGTGCTTTGCCCCCACCTCTTTTGACTCCGCCTTTTAGTAAAAAAAAACAAAATTAATGGTGCCAAGTGACTGAAATAGGCCAGACTCTTTTGATGGTTTCTGTAGCTTATGGCCAGGGGTTAGGATGAGGGGCATGCATTCTCCCACCAGCCATTTCAAAAATGTTTTTGATGTATACAATTTTTCCATAATTTCGAACCTCTTCCGTAGCAATAAGCCTTACGCCTTTAGCACGTACCTCGAAAACGTGCGAACAAAATGCATCATATTTGGCGAAGCACTCAGAATTAGGGTCAAAAAATTTGAACAAAATTTGCGTGAAAATTATTTAGAAAGCACTAAAATAACCATTACAGTATGTAAATTTTCAAAACATTTTCGGGGGAGCATGCCCCCGGACCCCCTTAAAGCCTCTTCTGTGTCTCAATCAGCTTCAAATTAGTTCTGCCGAACAAAAATACGCTTGAAAAAAAAAAAGTGTGGAAATTATTGCGCCCCCCCCCTTCAAAATTTCTCGCTTCGCCACTGTGTAGAGATGAGTCTGATCGTTGCTCTCTAGGGCCTCATTGATCAAATAGCCTAGGGTCTCTCATTGTCTAAATCCGGCCCTGATGCTATCCCTTCGGATAGTTCATCAAAAAATGTTTCTGTTTTCTTTGTTCTCTTGTTTGAAAACTGTCTTGGCAAACTCCATTGTGACGAAATACTGGAAGCTTCGTTCATTACCGCGTCAAAACTCGTTCTGAGTTCAGCAATGTTCTGAGCAACATTTTGCATAAGTTTACGCGCAGAAATTAAGTTAATTGTTTTACATTGCATAGCTTTCAAAGGAATATTGACGATCTCCAAAATCTTACACTGGACAACCGGCATAAACACAAAGTCAAAGTTTTCTATCTGCTTCTTTATTGCCATAGCTTCATCTCTTTCTTTAGGTTTCGTGCTGGTAAGTATTATGTGAGTCAAGCATTTCATAATGTCAGAAAAATTTTCCTTCAACGCATAGACAGCATCATATCGACCGGACCACCGAGTTGGATTTAAGACTTTCAATGTAGGATTTGAGGAAGAACGATCATGGATATTCTGAAGCTTTTGCCACCGCACAATGCTATGTCCGAAAAAAATATATACTGACTCAATCGTGTCGTAGAAATGACGGGTCTCAGTCACCCCTTCCATGGAATCTTTTAACGCCAAATTTAAATTGTGCGAAGCACAATGCACGTAGTAAGCATGTGGAGCAACATCTTGGATCTTCTTTTGCAAGCCGGAGTACTTCCCGCTCATCACTGCAGCGCCATCATATCCTTGTCCGCGGCAGTTTTTTATATCAAGCCCTTTTTCCGGAATGGAGTTAGTTATTAGTTTGTGTAATCCGATCGCAGATGAATCTTCGACTTCGGTAAATGAGGTAAACGCTTCAACAACTTGCAATTCGCGTGGCGTTCCATCATCATGGTAAGCAATCTTGACGTAACGAAATACTTCACTTAATTGGTCTTTTTTGCTGACATCCTGCATGGTATCAAAAACGGAGCGCTTTGGAGTTCGACTTTAATTTCTTGGAGGACTTGTCCAGCCAGTAATGAGATTAGTTCGTTTTGTATCGACGGACTTAGATATTTTGGAGAACCTTTAGGAAGTTGTAAAAGTTTGTCTAATACACTGTCATATTTGGCGATGAGCTGAATGATAGAGAGAAAGTTGCCCTTGTTTTCGTTCGACAGTTCTTCAGTGGACCCACGAAAAGGTAAATTACACATTGCAAGCATCAAAGTAATATTTAATAATCCTTTTCAAAACCTTTTGCCAAAAATTTATTTTTTCTAGTAAGGACACGTGCAATGTTGCTTCGATTGTCTTGTTGTTTCGCCATTACTCGTATACGACACATGCCTCCGCATGACTTGCGGAGGTTTCGTGACTTCGAATCCGCTGCGATAAATGCCCCCAGTCATTCAAACCTGTTGTGTCCCATGGGTTTTGGAGAGAAAAGGAAGTCCCTGGACGGCTTTGAGGGGCAGTTTTACACGAAAATAACCAACAGGGCTGACAATACACACGGTTGATGCTTCGTGAATAACACAACCAAAATCTCCGTAATATTACACCGGATTGCGTTATAAAGCTGTAGTAAGAATTAGAAAATGAACGACCGGTTTGGGGTGGATCTTTTGGGAAAGGTCCTTCAGGTTGCGTCGGACCTGCCGCAATTATCGCTCTTTTGATTTCCGGGTTTGTAATAGTGGTAGGAAAGTCACTATCATTAAGACTCACTAAAGCTTCATGAATACAACTTTTTTGTGGAACAGTTTCTGATTCTGTGCTTTGCGTTGCTGTTGTGCTTATATCTTCGTTAACCGGCTCGGCCTCCGCTGTTGCCGAACTAACTTGCTCGGCCTCTGCTGTTGCCGAACTAACCCAATCGGCCTCTGCTGTTGCCGAACTAACCCAATCAGCCTCCGCTGCTGTCGAACAGTCTCTATTACGCGCAGCTTTTTCGGATGTTTCTGATTGAATGCGGCGACTCTGATGTCCTAACCACGAGCTCAAGCTCCGAGAACCTCTGGCAGCCTCAGCTAATTTCTTCTTCTTATCACGCTGTTTTTGTGCGCCACTTTTGTAAGTTCTTTTCATGACTAGAGTATTCTAATACAGTATTTTATGTTACTCCAAATCTAAAAAGTTTAATGAAATTTAGTCAATAATTAGTAAAGTCTTGAAACTTCATGAACTTTATTCATGCAGCGTCACTTTGCTGGTCTATACTCTGCGACCTGTACTAACTCAAAATGAAAACGTAGCTTACGCGTGTTGCAACTGATTCTTGTGATCGTTTATTTCGTCACAAAGTATTAATCGCAATATTGTTAAGTACATATTACAGTAATGGCAAACAATCTAACGTTCCAAGGGGCCCCGTCAGAAGGCAACGAGTCGACTAATGGCATTACTCAAGACGCAATAAACTCAAGTGCTGGGCGAAAAAATTACAAGTGCAAACTAAATGAAAAATAAGTTTTACTTAAATAAAAGAATAGATGAAAAAAATAAGTTTTACTTGTTCAACGTAATATTATTGTTGCAGTAAGGGGCCCCTTGCGGGGCCCCGGTGCGCTGCACCGCCTGCACCGGTGGTAGTTACGGCCCTGAACGTGACCTTGTTGAGCATCGAGCCCACGAGGTCAGTTTCGCAGCCCAACGCACCAACCATACGACCAACTCCATTACACCACTTGACCATCACATGGAGTTGGCCGAGTGGTTGGTGCATTGGGCTCCAAAGCTGGCTTCGCGGGTTCGATGCTCAACTAGGTCATCTCCATGATGCATGTAGCCTACTTCACTACCACAAAAATTCTAAGCTGCAATTAAGTGGCTTGAAATATAAAATAAATAAAAATAAAAAAATATGGGCTCTTACCACTAGGCCTTGCTTTTTTTTCTTTTTTCAAATTTTAATAATGTTTTGCTACATCAAAAATTTCGCCCTTTAAAGAAAATTTTAAGGTTATAGCCATACACCAGAGGATATAAACTTGTAAGAGTCAAGAAGCAGATGGCCTGATCAGAGCATGAACTATGAATTTTACTGCATTGTTGAATGACGTCAAATATTTATACATTTTCTCAATACGATTTTGTGCGGATAAAAATGTATGGTAGCGATAACACCGTAATGCGACATGGCCTAGCGGGACCGCGCGCAGGTGACAGATCCTACGTGACGGGTTCGATTCGCGGCTGGAGCCGATCGCAATTGACATATTTAACGGGTGGCTGCTGACTCGAAGAGCGCAAGCTCACTTCGCAGTCTCCCTCACTTACCGTTGAATTTTCTGTTTAATATAATTTGAAATAACTTCAGTAACTCCGAAACAGATCAGAATCAGCTCGCTGACGTGACGTCACCAACAAAGAAACGTGGGTCGGTAAGCCACTGAGCCACGACTCACGAGGCAGTAGGCTACTTTCATCTCGCGCGAAACCTGGCACCATTCTCGGATTGTAGAAGCAGTGTAGAAGTGATAAGATTGTAGTGATTGAAGATGAAGCTCTCGCGCGAAACTTGGCACCATTCTCAGATTCTAGAAGTGATAAGATTGTTATGACTGAAGATGAAATAGTATGCTGGTATGGGGCCTAGGTTATGAAAGTTTTCGTTTCAGCAGACTATATTGTCATCCAAAGCCATAAGTTACAGTACCAGTACCTTATTTATACCGTACCTTGTGAATCAGTCAGAAAAGCAAATAACAAAATACAGTATGTTTTATTGTCTAGTCTTGGCCTGCATAGCTATGTAGACCTAAGCTTCTGGTATAGCTTATTGTATTCAACTGGTAAGCTGTACCGGTACTACCATAATATAAATGCTGAAATTACCATACAACGTAGACTACATTTTGTGCAAATGCCAAGTTGTTACCTGTGTGGCCTATAGATTTTAGATGTACCAGTATGATACCGGCATTAGATGGCAGTAGACAAGGCCTGCCTAGCTCTGTAGACTTGAGATGCAATACCGGTGGGTAGACTAAGATCACATTGATTCTAGGATAGGCCATATCGTACCCAATACGGCATGGTATTATACTGTCAGACTGTTACCTATAAGCTACCACCTACGGCCTGTATCAGCCTGCCGGTACAGTGGTAGGCCTACATTGGTGTCTGTAAGGAACTGGGAATAGTTTAGATCAGCTTAGCGCTGTAACAGCAGTAGTCGGGTGGTGCAGTAGTGGGCACGTTACTTGTAAAACAGTAAAAAAAAACTACGGTAGTTATAGTTACCTGGTTACAAGTTGCTTTGCAAAAATAATCGGTACCGGTATATACCGGTAACTAAGTTACAAGTCTCATCTAGAATAAACCGTCACTAGAATAAGCTGTCGAAACGAGCGGTCATTATACTACGTGCTCGCTTCGCTTGCTCAGCGATCAGCTGCTCGCTTCGACGGCTTATTTCTGCGACGACTTATTCTAGATTTGACCCAAAGTTACCGGTAAGTTGTTTAACTTACCATATCGTATCCTTTACAGCTATAAGCGTACAAGAAAGCTAGCTAAAACCAGTGAGTTTTTGTCACATACTGGTATGAATTACTGATTACCATATATAATTTATCAACCATACAACAATAAATGGATCACTGGTACTGTATATAGTTTAACTGAAATCAATAAAGCATGATTGCTGCAATCGCTTTCTCAGAGTGATTAGTTTTCTTAGGAAAAAAAGATGCTGAATGGGCAGTTAGCACAGTAGCACTGAGCAGTTCTGCACACCTTCACCATCAAACCATACTCTTACTAGTCTGTTCAGCTGTTCAGTGTTGAACAAGATCCTTTGAAACAGTTGAAATGATCTAAGTTATTTTAACAGTTTAATGGGCATGTAGATACAAGCTCCATGATACATGCATAGGTACAACTTCCATACAGGTCTAAATACAGTAATGGCATGTAGTCTAGTACTAAAAAAAGTTCAAAAAGCTACTTATTGAGGATTAGTGAAATTAGATTAGCTATTCAATCAGCAGATCACTGCTCATTTACACTGTGTAAGATCAGTGTTCCCTCTAAGGTGCGAAATTTGAAAAAAATGAGAAGTTTTGGGCAAAATTTTTGCGCATAGCTATAATGATTTAAAAGCAAATTAGTTGAAAGTGTAAATTTTTTTTGTGTCAAATGAAAGAGTTTTACCATAGAAACTCTTATTTTAAACAAAAATTATTCCATACCTTGAATACACCCTTAAATGTTTGGGCAAATTTTTAGTGAATTTCATATTTTGGCAAATTTGCACTAGTTAAACTCTTAAAGAGAACAGTGGTTAAGAGTAGTCTATATATCCAGATATCTTTTCTTTTTTAAATTGTATTTTGTTTACACTATTGTTTCCTTTTCCTCTGTTCCTTTTGTTAACCCAGAACCCGAATTCATAGATGTAATAATATCAAGCCAAGCTAAATTTATGGTAGCTGTGGAATCTAGGGTGGCTGCTTGACTCAAAAACTCTATGGTCCCTTTGCAATCTTCCTGTCCTTTAATTTATTTTGATACATTACCGGGTATGGACAGATAATTTCTAGTCTACAAACAAACATGGTATATTTTTAAACTAATGTCATTCTTCGTACTAAAATCATACCTCAGCCAAACAGCACAATTCTGATACAACACATACCGGTATGCTACAGTAATTAATATCAATTGCATTTCGAAAAAGCTAACATTTCAAAGTGAGTAACTGTGAACCCACAGCACTGCAGCTTGAAAATGTCTTCTATAGTATTGCTAAAACCTGCAGGAGCACGTGGACTGCTCTTGCAAGTGAGTTAAGAGCACAAGGACCGCTAGGGGCGCAAATGAGTTATTACTAGAGCCCTTAGTAATAACTCACTTGTGCCCCTAGCGATCCTTGTGCTTCTCACTCAATTGCAAGGTCCTTGTGCTACTGCAGGTTTTGGCAGGACCCTTTTTTCATGGTAAAAATTCATTCTACTGCAGCACTACGCAGAAGAGCAGTAGTGTATATACTCTATAAAAAGTTGCTTCAGTTCTTCATGTTCAAAAGTAACTGTAACTTTTAAAGCTTCAAAGTGGTAACTAGTTGCAAATTTCGTTACTTTTGCGGAAAAGTAACTTAGTTGCAGTTACTGAAAAAGTAGCCAACTGGTCATTTCTCACCACTGCTTAGCAGTCACCAATCTCGCTTGGCAAATTAGTGTTTTACAGTTTATTCTGTATTCTAGGAGTGCAAAATATTGTATTACCATACTGGTACTGTGTATCCTGTATGGTACAGTACAAGGCAATCTTATCAGCGCAATAGGCTATGGTACCTAGATACTGCTCTTAGAAAGCATGAGATTAACTTTGTAACGATTCCAGTGACTCAGAACAGCAGTTTTTACTGTTTTATATCAAATAATCTATATGCTGTGCACAGGTACTGTGTATGCATATGCCAGTATTGCTTTATAGTTCTGAGCCCAAAACGAATGGTGACATGTATGATCATTGTAAATTTAAGCTAGTCTATTAGGCTTATCAGGAAGCTTACAGCTTATTATCATGGTCTGTGGTACTGAATATTGTATGACACAGAACTGTGCGGAAGAAGATTGGGTTTATGTCGTGATGGATAAGTTTGAGTTTTTTTGTTACTTTGATCAAAAAACTTTAGTGAAATATGAACTGCAACTGTGAACATCATAATCCTAGCCTAACCATGTAACCAACTATATGTTTTTTTTGATTTACAGAAGTTGCTTTGGATAAACTGAAGTGTATGTTGAGTAAAACTATTGATGCAGTTAAAATAGTAAAATTTTAATTGCCCACCGGTATTGAAAATTCAGCCTGATATCTAAAATTGTGTGACGAAAGATTGAGTGAATTTGCTTGAACAAAGTAAGCAGTTATCAGTATGACACTTTTCGTTCTATAGATAAGGCAAAATTTTAGAAAATAAAAATTTTCATTGGGCAAATTTTTCTTTTTTTTCTTAAAGTTTTCTTACTGGAATACTGATTTTGGGCCATCGAAATCATGATGTTCAATATTTTCTGATTTAGTGCTAAACGAACATTTCATGCTCTGTAAACTCAACCAACTTTACGGCAAGAATTGGATCAACCTTTCTTTAGACTTCTGAATCATTAGACAGATTTTTAATTTAAATACAAATTTGCTCTTACTGAAAACTTGAAGAGAACCATGCTATTGCATACATTAGCATGTTTGAATTTTATGTTATTAAGGTGATATTTTTAGGAACAGCTTTTCTTGCTTTCTCTTGTCTGAAACTAAACTTCGGTACTGAACTCATACTATGTAATTGCTTGGCGTGTTTGGATGTAGGTTACTGGTCACTGGTTTAAATGTGGGAAAGTCGACTGTGGGTATAGGGGGTGGGCAAGCTTTTCACACAAAGGGCCAGATTTGGAAAAACTGTGGATACTGTGGGCTGCACGCTGATTGGAAAACAAGCTGAAGACTTTTAATTTTTTTTTGGTGATCGCAGTCCATGTACGAATGTGATCTCTAAAATACAAACAATTTTACCTCGTTTTTCTCGTTTTTTATTCCAATTTTGCATCGCTGAGGCTTATTTTTTTGAAAATCACTGCCATCCATGATCTCCTAAAGGAAGAGAAGGTCTTTTGCTTAATTCACGGTGGGAGTTTAAGTTTGTGTAAGTGCTGGCTGGATTTGGCCCGCGGGTCGTAGTTTGCCCATGGCTGGTATAGACAGTTGCGGTTGTTACGTTGAAGCGTAGCAATGTCAACAGTTACTACGAAACATTACATGGTTTATAGTGGCAGTATTTATGTTCATCAAAATTTTAATTTCAGTTTCATTTGAAGTTACGTGCCTGTCTTTTATGTTGATAATGTTTTTATTTATTTAGATTTTGTTTTTTGTTGAAAATGGCTGGAGAAGAATCTGAAAGTCTGTCTCCTAATTCCACTCCCGATGAGATTGATAAGAGGGTAAGTTTTCTCTAAAATGTTGAATTTTTATAAAAGAGTTATCTTTATTTTAAGAAGTACTGTAGTTACAGAGTAGAATAAATGTTTACGAAGCATTTTGGCATTACAGCTTTTGCTATCTTACCTGTAACGCAAGTCCAGCTACCAAATGTGTGTATATGACGCAAACTCATTTTTGTGATTTAAAGTCAAATCTTGAAATCAAGGCTAACTTGTGGTGCTGGCTCAGTGTAAAACTTCTCATAGGATCAAATTTTGGTATTTTTATTAAAAGGGTTGTAGGAAAATTGCCAGTTTTCAAACGATGTTAACTTTGGGATGGGATTTTGATAGATACTGGTATTACATACATATTTGTACTCTTTGTCAAATGGACATAGGAGGAGCAGCAAAATTTGCCACAAGACGAAAACCAGGATGATGGACCCAACCGCCCAACGACATCTACTGATGTGAGAAGTGGTAACATGAATGATGATGGTCGAAGAAACATACCTGCCTTCGTACTTCGTTTCAGTGATAGGTAACATTGTAAAGTGTATATTTGAATCTTTTGCCAAACATATGGGTTTACATTTTTTTCAGAGATCGCAATCTGGGAAGTCGCTGGACGCGTTATGTGCCTAGTGCTTATACGTCCACACCATCTGCAAGGCTTGCTTCGTTGCTGTTTTTTCCACATGGGCATCGACTTCATCTGAGACTTCTTGCTCATAATGGGATACGATTTTGTGGTTTTCGAGATTATGTATCTTGCGACTTTTGTGGCCGAGTAACTCAAAATTGGGCTGATCAGGACGACCTTTCCTCTGTGCAATGGCACGAAACTACTTGCCGGAATTATTTCAGTTCTCTTAGTAAGATAAGCTGTTTTAGTTTAATGTATACATCAAAACCTTAAGCGACATTGCTTGGGTGTGAGAATGGAGTGCAGAAATTATAGCGTGCCTCACTATTCTTTCTAAGGTGCAAAATTCGAAAAAATGAGAACCCGTAGACAATTTTTTCTTCAGCTGCGATTTGTTCTTTGCTTAATTTGAATCAAATAGCGTACCGGTAATACTTTTGGTGTAAATTGGAAGACTCATATTCTGCACACTTAAATTCAAGTAAAAAACTTGAATCCAACTTTCTTTTAACCTTTGGAAAACTTAGAGCAAATTCACACTTCCCAAAATCTTTTATGGAACAGCGGTGTGCAACTGTGCAAGTTGCTGACTAAATATTCTACATTTTCAAAGTTTGAGTTGAGCTGTCGAGTTAGCGTTTCAAGACAAAAAATGCGTATTTTTTAAGTGACGTAGTTCTCAGTACGGTGCGCCTGTTTAGTTTCTTGTTCAAAACGCTGTGAATTGGGGAAGTGCTGTAGTTTGTTTGAACCGATGTGGTTAATTAGTAACTTTTTTGATGCGAGTAGAACTGCCAAGCGAGCTTGAATTCATCGATTTTGTCCGTATTTTTTTAAAAGTCAATATTAATAGTCATTGCTATCATATTACACATCGTGCCTTAAAGCACACATTTCCGCTGCGAAAGCCAACAATTACTGTGGGCTACCGATAAACTTGATGTCATTTCGGTGTAACAGCAGTTGAATAAGATTTTTATTAGTATTTTTTTTTAGTCAAAGCAGACTAAGAAAAAAAATAAAAACCCGGCCTCCCTCACCGAAAGCTTTCCTAGACTTACCGGCCGGTTAGTCGATCATACTACGTCATTAATTTCCCAACGAGATAGCATAAATTATGCCATAAGTCACTAAGACGTCACAGAAGCTATCGATGCTTTTAACGTTGCAAAATTGCATCGATGACACTAAAGTTACATAAATACTTGGGTAAAGTTTTTGAATATTTTGCTCTTACGGATATGGTTTCATTGTTTTGTTTTTGTGCTTGCGATTAGCTTAACAAAAGTTCAAGCTGTGTAGTCGTTGATTTAGATGAGTCAAGTGGTGCTGTGAGATATGTGCGTTGTGTCTAGCAAGCCGTATGACTTGGTTTCAAATTTCATTATTGTTTTATAGGGTATGACGTACTGTCCGATTCTCGATATCGTAGAGAAGGTACGCAAAGTTCTCGATCTACTTCAAGAGATGAGGTACTTGCATAAAGGTTGCAGAGAATTTCCCGTTGTATCGCCTTGCGTTTCTCGCATCATTTTTTTTTTTGTTTTACCCTAAATGTTTTTAAGTCTAGCAGGTTATGCTCGCCACGATTTATTAGGAAACTAAAGACCCAGGCTCAATTGCAACTTTGTCTGCATTCTGTTCTTCGTTGGCGAAGCTTGTGAATGCTTTATGTGGTGAGGATACCTTAGTCTAAATCAGAATCAATGTGATTATTGCTAATTACATTTTTCATGCACTTTTTCAGTGTAATTGCCGTATCGTTCGTTGGTCACGGCTTCCGTGACCCGATTCATGGCTAGAGCCAAGCGCTTTTCATGCGTGCTTTGTGCGACTCGAAGAGCGTCTTCGCAGTCTCTCGTTATCACTGCAGAATTTTTAATTCACACCTCACTTTAAAATAAAACTTTTTAATTTTGTGCAATCGTACTTGATTTTAAGAACTGTAGGATGATTACGACCACTTACTAATTTTCAAAAAGTTGACGGAAGTTCTACCTCGTTCAATTTTCTGTACTCTTTTTGTTAATCAAACTACTTTGCGAAGCACTTTGTGTTCCTGTTTGGAAAGTGAGATTTTATTTTTTCGTTTCTACCCTAGTTCTACATTTGTTTTAATGAGTATTTTGCTGTTCATCAAAAGGTTATTAGTGTGACACTCGTACTTAGGTTGTTAGTTGATTCAACACTGGAATCTTATTGTTATTTTTTTTAAAAGTCAGTTTCATTTAGATTCTCGTTATTCCGTTTTACCGGTATAACAAAACGCGGTGTTAATTGAAGAAAATTGGCATAACCTTATTTACTATGAAAGTTTGTCAAGAATGGGCTGATACTGCATGTTACGTTATTCGCTTTCGTAGTATCAAAGTGCTTATTGGCCGAAAACTTGATGTTTAAAATATCGTTGTGCCTACAAGCGGATATTTGTATGATAATCTAGCATTAAGCTACAATCAACGCCGGGAAATAACTGTAATTTAGTGTATTAAGTTTTTACCAAAATGCAAGTACTTGATAATTTTTATAGAGCACTGGTCATCCTACCCCTGGTGTAATACCGGAAGCAGCTCGTACATCGGTGTTCGATTTCAGCAGCTCGTCAGGTATCTGCAATGCTTACGATTGAGTGTTTTTAATGTGGCTATCAACGTGCTTATTAATTTTGCAGGAAGTGATACGGAATTATTCAGCACAGTGTCGCGGTCCTCGTCTCGAACTTCGCTGAAAGATGTAAGTGAATGACTCGTATGTAACTGTCACAATGTGGCTGTGACGTAGCTACCCGGCGCAGTCGATTTGATCTTTCCCCTCGATTCAATGATGGTCATTTTTTCTTGACACAAACAGAAAAGGCAAGGGCTTTGCTAGCTACTAGCTGGCATGCTTGCCGAATTCAGTTCAATAAAAATCCTACGCGTTTTGTTGTAAATATTTGTTTAATCGAAATGAAATTTGACGCTACTACATGCTTTTTAATGTTTTTAAGACTTTTTAAGCGCGTACCCATACTGATTTTTAGTTAAAATGTGAGCATATGCTATATCTACTGCGAAGCTCATTGTTCAATTTTTAACAATAACATATTGGATGTAATTCACTAAGTTGGATCAGACTTGAAGCCTTTTGATGCTTCTTTGCTCTTGTGTTGTACTGGACTACTAGCACTGTGCCATTGCTTGCATATCGTATTGTTTATGAAATTTAGATGATTTGTTTTTGTACTATAATTGACTATTTAGTTTAGCATATGTTGAGGTAACAGACCGGAAAGCATAATCTAGCTTAATCCATAAAAATAATGTATTACAACAGCTTACAAGGAAACCTCACTTTGTAAATGTAAATACAAATATTTCTGAACGCCAATAAATGCTAATTTGTTGTTGGGTTAGCTTATTAAGAGTTACGAAACGTATTGCAATTGTTCCGAGTTCATAACGATAAATGATTGCCTTTTACTTGCTTGCAATGTAGTAGGCTCAGTGCAGAGTTGTTTAAAATGCATTAACTTGTTAGCCTACATTCTTTTTTTCAGCGCTCGTTTTTGCCGCGTGATAGTCATAGTTCTGCAGGAAGGTAAGGAAGAAAGTGCTGTTTTAAACGTTCTGTTGTTTTTTTTTGCAATTTTTCAAACGCTGCGTAATTTCGTTTGCTGGTCCAAGGGAATTGTGGCCAAGGGAGCTCAACCAACCTCTTCTCTAAACTTTTGGATGTATGTTTGTACTAATGCATTAGTACCGATACTGTTTCTTCAATGTTCAGCCCCCTCCTAAAATTTATGGATCGGCCTTTCAAGTTTTTTTTTGTTTGCATGTCAACTGTATGATTATAGATGAGTGAGTTGTTCGTCCACAAAATGTCGTAATCGAGGGGAGTCATGATCAGCATGAGGGTCATTCTAGTTGTTTTGGCATTGCTTTATCCTAGTCGTGTTTATTTGTAACCCTATGACACTTTGGCGTCTGAAAAGTTGGTGTCAAAGATATGAAATGTCGAAATGAGATGGCGTTGTGGGCGTGATTTTAATTCCTAAAAATTGGCATCGTTACGCTTCATGCACCAGCACTTAATGTTTTTGTTAATGACCAATTTGTGCGATAGCGAGTTGGCTTCATAGAGCATAGGCTGCTATCTTCATTTAATGTGTAACAATGTAATACATTGCTTTTGGTGACGTGCAATACTCTTACCCTAGTGCCTCACAGGTTATGCTACTAATATTAGAAGTTAATTTTTGAATATATTCCTAGATCCTTTCGCAGCGACCATAATCACGTAGTGGATAGACCTAGTCCCGAAGAAGTACATATAGTTCCAGCAGAGCCTCCTGATAATAGTCACCAGGCGTTGCAGGTAAATTTTTGGAAAGATTTTATGGTTATATGATTTGGTATGATGACGAATAGCAGAGTTAGTGAATTTCATATTTTATTCGTTTTAGCAAAATCCCTGTATATCTTTTACAGTATATTCTTGCGTCTGTTTGTACAATTTAATTGTAATTCCGTTTAATTTCTTGAATTAGGAGGCCATAGTTTTGTGCGATGCGATGAGGTTTTAAATTGACTAGAAAATTCTTGAGGCTGGGTAAATTGTCAAAACATCATTGTCTGATATCTTCATGTCTTATCGGAGTTAAAGAATTGTAACAATTCTAGTTATAATCTTTTCGCAATTCTCAGCTTAAGGTTTTTTTGTTTTTTCTTTCATGAACTTGTAGATCTTTTTTAAATTTAGCGTTAGCGGTGCAAGTAATTAAAACTTGCCAGAATTTGTGTGGCAAATACTTTTTCATTGCTGCATTAAAGGGTATTCCCCTTTTAGAATTTTTTCCCGGTCTTGTGCTTTGAAGATATTGCGTAATGTGTGCGTACAATGCAATGGCGTCGTGTGGTTGGATGAAAAATAGGCGTTGGGCGGCTATCTGCTGTGGTTTTTAATAATGACTGGGCTTGACAACGTCAGAATTATAACGCTACGATTCAGAGCGTTTCCTTATTTGGATATGTTGTTATCAGTCGCCTGCTACGCTTCGTTTCATTCGACCAATCAGATCACTTGCTGTTAAATTTGTGAGCACAGAACTGTTATGTTATATAAATACCGCAGGACCGTTTCCGTATTTGGCAATATTGTCTTCGGCCGGCTGCGTTACGCTGTATTTCTTTCGACCAATCAAGTCACTTGGTTCAGTAAAATTACAGCGCACACGTGCTTCGTTTGACCTCTTGATTTGACCTTTCAGGAAAGCGTATACACTTGAACTGAGAAGCAAAATTGACTGAAGTAAGTGGAACTTCTATTATGTTTTAGGTCAGCCCGGCCCGTCGGTTTCCTTGTCAATATCCGGTTTATCGTCGTTTTAGAAGAAGAAATGCCAGGCTTAAGACTTTCAAACGTTGGCGTGCCCATCGAGATGCCCCTAGTGTCAGGAGCATCGCGGAAGCCGGATTTTATTTTTGTGGCGGTGAAGGCGATGTTACAAAATGTTTCTACTGTGGTGTGGTCATGAGGAACTGGAAAAAGAGCAATAATCCGTGGGTGGAACACGCGATATTGTACCCCGAGTAAGTGATTAGACTGCATTGTTTAAACCATAAAACCTAACGTATAGCGGTGGTTCTTGATGGGGTCCCCAACGATTGCCCAGACAAGGGATCCCCAAGCCAGTATCGTTAAAAATATGGGTTCCAGGCACTGGGAATATTAAGAACCACTGACGTATATATGCGACATAAAACTTCCATTTGCTGTTTCATACGATTTCACATTCACACCCTGTAATACTGCCTTTTAAGCAGACATGAAATGCTTCTCTATAGTTTGTTTCGTCACAAGTTAACTCAATGCCACTAGGCAATTTTTGAGTGCTTAATAATTGTCGAATGGCATTGAGCTAGGGATTATATATGTTGCATTGTAGGTTTATGTTGTAGGCCTACTGGTTTTTCGTGCCTTCGTTAGTAATTATGCCCGGTTAGCATAGTTCCTAAAGACATTGTTATCGGTGCGGGAGGTGTTGTGTTCAATTTTTCCGGCCCGTTTCAATCGAACAGAGTCGCCGACGGCTCGACACCGTTGCTGCGTTTCTTCATTGCTGTGTTGCCCTGGCGTTAAGCCGTTGAGATGGGCCCCGCCACTCGTTACACGCATCGGCGTACTAGTGCGAGTGTGATGAAGATAGAATTCTTTTTTTGATTTGCTCACAATCAGATAGCACTTACCGAGATCCGCCGTGTTTCAAGTGACCTTCTTGTAGTGCCTTGGTATTATTTATTGAACATTCTATCGACATTAATATTTCAATGAAATGTGAAAATCACTGTGTGAAACATTTTGCGCAGTTGCGAGTTTCTGAATCGGGAGAAAGGACCAACGTTTGTACAGAACGTGCAAGGTTCCGCACCCAATCAAGCATTGGGGCGAAATGGACCTGGTGACCCTGGTCCGTCTGGTGTTAACGCACCCATTCTTTCACCTTACCCTCGTAGCACTGATTCCGAGGTAAACATCAGGATTTGTATTTAGTTGCATAATGATTAGGGTGTGTCGTTTTTTCACCATTTTTGAAATTATAAATGCTTGGGTCGCATGTGATGGAGTTTTGGGTATTGATTACAGATAAAAAAAAAAAATCAGAATGACGTCATTTAGGGGGGACAGGCTGCGCTTTTAAGCTTTTTTACAGGTCGATTTCCCTAACTTGAGAACGGGGAGAAGATAGCGCTTGGAGATTGGTGTCAAAATGCGCAGAATTGTCGATTTCCCATATCCTTCTTAGAGACTACATTGCTCTAACTTTATCCAGTAACAAGTTATATTGAAAAAACACATTTTACGTTATTTTTGACCTTAAAATCGTATATTTTATAATCAAACCCAGCTCTAAATACTTACTTTGTACTATTACGCGTAATAACAATGGGTTGAAAAGCAATCAAACTCCTGTCAACAGCACTAATAAAAACATTGAAAAACATTGAACTCCGTGCTGCACAAAAATACCCTCAAACCATGATCTGTGCAATCCATTTTAGTTAGCTTGTCCGTAATTTTGGTGTTACGATCATCTTTGATTTCTCAATTCTTCGTTCATTGGATCTGTTATTGTTTTGAATGGACTTCCAGAGTATTGGGTTGATTGTGGAAGGCAAAATGCGAGGTGCCTTCTTGCTTTCGATTCTAAAAAAATACTAATGGCAAGAAATGCATTGTTTGTACAGTATTTTTGAACGAGGGCCGAAGCTTGAAAATGCTGCTAGGGAAGGGAATCCTTGCATAAGATAGGAAAAGTCATAAATTAATCAGCATTCACGATCTAAGAGTTGCGAGTGAAAGCTAGTTTGTTCATTAAGTGTAGATGCAGAGAGCACTCAAGGCGCTTAAAAGATCTGATGCTGTGAAGTTTTTGATGAAATCGAGGAAGTTGAAGGGGAATGTTCTACCATTAAATGGTAAAGTTATCAGTCATTATTACTTCTAGCTGGACTGCTTAGTGGCAAACAATCAGAAATTTTTAACAGTAGTTCCAGGGTTTAGTGACTTAAAAGAATGACGCAGTAAATGATGTGGCCAATACGTTTGGGAGAAAGCGAGTCTACCAATTGTCAGTGAAAATCGAATACAAACTAAACCCAAGGATATCATTACAAAGTTCGATTCGATGTTCGATATATCCAAGTGCAAGTGTGTTGTTGCTAAGTTTGTGAAGGAATGGAAAAGAAAAGCTTTGTGTAACTGTCGATGGCAGAATTGTATTCCGGAGAAGAAAATCGAATTTATCAACGACATGAAAAACGAAAGAAGAATGATAATAACAAAAAGAAGCAAACAGCATTGCAAAAACTCAAGCGAAGACATGAGCCGGGTTATTTAGATCACCCAACGACTAGTAGCACTTCCTTACTTGAAAACAGTTTTGTTTTACCTCTGAAATTGAGAAGCTTGAAATCCGATGTTTCATACGAGAATATCAGCCATTGTGATAAGCGTGCTTCTGACTACGAACCTAAACCAGTAAGAGGAGGGAAAACTACCAGAAATGACGCCCATTTACAATTAATAAGAGCTGTAATCTAGCTGGTCGACGTTTGGCGTCTATCCGTCAACAGTCCGATCAGCTATTGTCAGCATTTGGTGACAAGATTGTTGCCTCCCCAACCGCTGTTTATCGCAAAAGAGAAAGATTTTGGATGAAAGCTCTTGAAAGTTTTAATGGTAGTTTGAAAAAGGCAAATGCACTGCAACTCTGCTATGATGGCTAAGTAATTAATAAAATGGACAGGTATGTCTTTCTGGCTCAAATGGTTGCAGATCATTCATCAACTGGTGAGCACGTTGTTGATGTCAAATCGAATTCCGAAGGCAAATTCCTAACATCTGAAGTGGTGTTCAACATATCAAATGGAAAAGCTAATAAAAATTGTGTTGTATATGCTGTCGGTATATGCTCCATCGTTTATTCAGATTCACTTGAAACCGACAGCTCCCGGGTCTCGAAGGACCCTGACCCTCTCTTATCCTCTTCCAAAGAGGTCTTTAGTTTGCTCGTCGTAAAATAAATCCAGAATTGACAGAAGTAGCGTTGGAATGCTACTATGAACACGCTTCACAATGGTCTACCCCAAAAATGTTGCTTTAAGTGTATTTGGTGAAGTGCCTCCATTATCGCTGCCAGCATCTGTGAATATCTTCATTGAAAGATCAAAGCTCCCGTTACCGGCATTTTTTTACAATCGAAAGCAAGAAGGCACCTCGCATTTTGCATTCCACAGTCAACCCAATATTCTGGAAGTCCATTCAAAACAATAACAGATCCAATGAACGAAGAATTGAGAAATCAAAGATGATCGTAACACCAAAATTACGGACAAGCTAACTAAAATGGATTGCGCAGATCATCGTTTGAGGGTATTTTTGTGCAGCACGGAGTTCAATGTTTTTCAATGTTTTTATTAGTGCTGTTGACAGGAGTTTGATTGCTTTTCAACCCATTGTTATTACGCGTAATAGTACAAAGTAAGTATTTAGAGCTGGGTTTGATTATAAAATATACGATTTTAAGGTCAAAAATAACGTAAAATGTGTTTTTTCAATATAACTTGTTATTGGATAAAGTTAGAGCAATGTAGTCTCTAAGAAGGATATGGGAAATCGACAATTCTGCGCATTTTGACACCAATCTCCAAGCGCTATCTTCTCCCCGTTCTCAAGTTAGGGAAATCGACCAGAAAAAAAGCTTAAAAGCGCAGCCTGTCCCCCCTAAGTGACGTCATTCTTTTTTCATATTTGTCATCAGCACCCAAAACTCCATCACATGCTACCCCAAGCAATTTTAATTAAAAAATGATGAAAAAATGACACATTCTAATATTTATCCTCTTATCACGAGAAAGCGATCAAAGCTGCTTAGGAGTTGCCGGCCACATATCTACCACTGGATACGGCTGAATGCCTTTTTTCGCTGCGTCACAACAAGCAAACTGGACATCTTGTCCTCCACACTGTCCCTTTAATGTTGAGCGTCGAGCAGGGAAGACGTGGTACCAATTTTAAAGTCATTGGTTTAACCGAAACCCGAGTCTACAGCTCCAGAGGCATGTCTTACCACTCATGCCGTCGGAGCTGACAGTTTGCGAACTTACTCTATGTTGCTTAGTTACTTCATGGAAATCTGTTTCTTATTTTTTTTTTAAGCTATGGGCCAGAGTCTGTCGTTTCAGCAATTTTTGGTATGCAGGAATTGTTGTTAATTCGAGAATTTGCGTTATCGTCGAATGTTGGATAGTTCAATACCTTATTGGCAAATCTATGGCTGAGATTTAAACTATGGTTTTCACAGCCCTTAATAGCTCAACAGTAAAAAGAGTTCATGCAGTCTTCCTCTAAGTAGAGCGGAGTTTTTTTGTAAATACTGCGGTTTACTTACTCTGTGTGCTAGTCACGTTTTATGAAAATAATAAAGTAAATAATTTTAAAAAGTGTTTTTTATTGTTGCTACTGGGCTGCTATACGTTTGAAGATATTATGCATTAAAGCCCTTGCGCGTAAATTAATCGTGGAGGCTTCAGCAAGTTTAACCAGAAAAATGTAGCATCATTTGCATTGTAAATTTGTCTATGTATTTCAGGGAGACTCGCGTTTTGCTGAGGTTGGTCATGTCGATGCAGCGATGGATTGTGAAGTCGTATCCAAGGCGAAAGATATGGGCTTCAAAAAGCATAAGATTCGAAAAGCAGTGGCTAGGTAAGAAAAATTTACACGAAATTTGTTAATATTCTTGCTTTGTATTGTACTCGATTCATGTGAAGTGTCGCAGTTGCCCTAACAATGTCAAGTATTTCATATAAACTTAAATAGTAACTGGTAAGACCGTATTTTATGTATGTAAGTTTTAAATAGTGCACTGCACGCTGAATTGTACAAGAGTTTATCTTACATTTACGCGTGAAATGACTTGACCTTTGTTTTGAGCTTGGATGTTCGCTTTAACCTGTGTTCATTTGAAGATAGGGCTGCGGCGTAGCCACCGGGTGGAGACGCCCTTAGGTCTGTAAAGAAGCCTTTTATCTGATGGTTGTCGCTTTGACCCTAACTTGTTAGATTTCCGAATCTGTAACCCCTCCGTTAACTTTTTCGCTGCCTACTACGTGCCTCGAAGCGTAATTACTAAGTTGTCGTTTTTGTGCGACTTCGCAGGAAAATTAGACTCGGGTCCTTTCCTGACTGGAATTTCGTCCTTTGATTTCAAAAATGACGTGATTTGTTCATTATGACGTCACCTTGAGATGCCACCAAGCGAATATCTTGCAATTTTGACAATATTTCCAATATCGTGAGAGCTACGGAGTTGAAACTTGCACTAAAATGCTCATAAAGTATGCTTTCCTATCTGTGGTCAACACATCATAAAACGCTAACTGTAACAGAAAACGAGTTATATATTTTGAAAACACATGATTTTTGATGATTTTCGCGTCAAAAAGTGACGAACACTAGGAATATGCTGTTTATCACATTGTTTTTAATAACTGCTGACAGTGAACTCTGTTTCGACCTTTCAAATTTCTCTGTTCATACCAATGTTTTTTCTGATTACTGCGATTAATAAACACTGTTTCGACTTTTTAGATCTTATCAGTGTATTCGAGTTGAGAGACCGTCATTTACTCAAGGCAATAATTGTGTTTTCCGAAAGATTTCTATTTATGATTGGTAATTTCTAAGTGCACTAAATAACCACCAATTTTCACCAGCACACGTGACGCGTGTTGGTTTCCAGAAAGTCGCAAAAACAGTGTTCACTGTCTCCAGTTACATAAGCATGCTAGTGCTTTTACGCTTACAATAATGTTTTTTACGGTACTTGTTTAATTAATGAACTTCGACGCATAAGTCATTTTTCTTCCGTTTTTAAAGCATGTACGTATCGTACTAGTACAATTTATATTCAATGAGAGGAAAAAAGCAAAGCTTGATTGAAACAATATTGGTCATCCTGTTGTTGGAGAAAAAATGACACGCCGATCCTGAAGCACGCATTTGTTTTGATTACATATTTTGCCCAGTATTAAATTTTTTTGTACGGCTTGCAGCAGTTAAGGCACACGCTAATTCTTCATCCTTGTCCTCCGTTGCTGCTGAACACTACTTCATTGATTACCATAGTAGTTAGCTGTTTCTTTAAGCTGATATCTTTTCCTGGCTTTTTCATTTTTTTAGCCTTTGATGTTTCTCTTCTAAAGCTTTTTTTTTTGAAGCTGTTGCTTCTGCTTGTTTTTATGAAGTAAGAAGTTTCTTGAATGTTGATATTATTTTTCTGCTGATCTTGAAAGTGCAAACTTCAAAACGTTTTTTTGCTATCCAAAATGTACAGGCATTTTTTTGCTATTTAATGAGATTGTGGTTGATGTACGTTTGCATTAAGATACTGTGTCAAAATGTTCCTACAAACACTTCCTGTTAAAAATGTTGATTTTTGTTCGCTCGCTTTTTTGCTGCTCTCAGTTTTTTGCGATTTAAAATGGCCGAGTTTTATTCCGACTTTGTGAATGTAGGGTAAGCTTGATTTGACGTAAAAGCTTTAGTATGCTAATATAACTAGAGACAGTGAACACTGTTTTTGCGACTTTCTAGAAACCAACACATGTGCTGGGGAGGGTTGGTGGTTATTTAGTGTACTCATGAAATCACCAATCACAAACAAGAATCATTCGGAAAATACATTTATTGCCTTGAGTAAATGACGGTCTCTCAATTAGGATACACTGATGAGATCTGAAACAGTGTTCATTGATCGCAGTAATCACAAAAAACATTGGTATAAACAGAGAGAAACTTGAAAGGTCGAAACAGAGTTCACTGTCAGCTATTATGAAAAACTGAGCGATAATCAGCAGCCACATTTCCAGTGTTCGTCACTTTTTGGCGCGAAAATCATCAAAAATCATGTGTTTTCGAAATAACTCGTTTTCAGTTACAGTTAGCGTTTTATGATGTGTTGACCACAGATAGGAAAGCATACTTTGTGAGCATTTTAGTGCAAGTTTCAACTCCGTAGCTCTCACGATATTGGAAATATTGTCAAAACTGCAAGATAATCGTTTGGTGGCACCTCAAGATGATGTCATAATGAAAAAATGAGGTCATTTTTGAAATCAAAGGACGAAATTCCAGTCAGGAAAGGACCCGAGTCTAATTTTCCTGACGAGTCGCCCCAAAATGGGATACCCTAACCTGTCGACCGCATTCTCATTATTCGTAATCTACCTGTTGTTGCATTATAAACTTCCTTTGTGCAAAGGCGTTGGGAGAAGCAGCGACAGCGTTTTAATATGGTAGAAGACCTGTTGGAAGAGATTTCTTCGGATACTGCCAGTTCCAGTGGTACTGACCCGGAAACTACAGGTTGGTGATTAGCGTAAGTTGGTCAATTGAAGCTCAAGCAGCATAACTTCGGGATTTTGAAAATTTTTCCATATAAGCTTTATGCAATTGAAGTTTGTTTTAAGAGGTGCGTAAAACGCCGGTAGCAAACTGCCTGATGCTTAATGTTGCGACGGTGGTTTGCAAAGCATTGAACGCAGAATATAAAGAGAAATTGCCGAATATTGCTGCATTGTAACACTCGGCAGTTGAAGCAATGTAACATTCCGACAATAGCTCTTTTTCCGTCGTCATTTTTTTTATTCTTGGGCATTGTTGCTCTCCTGGATTTCTTAGCAAAACTGTGCAACTTGTTGCCTTTTTTTTCGCCACTCCCATTTTTTTCGGCCACTTGTGTACATTTATTATTCTTCTGCCTTTCGCGCTTGTAGGTTTGCTTTATGGTGGCCAGTTCGTCAAACAGCTTGGCGTTTGGAAGCAATGAATCACTCCAAACTTTTAATTTTGTTGATTTCAGAACCAAACGTTGCATTGTTTGATGAGAAACCATCGCGACTGACTCTAACCCTCAGAATATCCAGAGGTAAGTAAGAAACTAACTGGATTTGATCGATTGTCACGCAAAGCACCTTTTTGGCTTTAATTTTATTGTGGTGAAGAATCGCATATTTCGAAATGGCTGTATCGAAAAAGATAGAGCTTGGTTCTAATGGTGGTAGATAAAAAAATTGCACTCCAACCTGCAGCAGTGGCGTGGTGTGCGTGACATTGCATTGTGTTTCTTTTTAACGGTCCTAGGTTTGATGCGGCTGTAGTTTTGATTGTATTTTTATGGTACGTGGTTTCTTACGTAAACTTTAAGGCAATGGTGAATAAACGAAGATAGCAGTGTAATCAAAATTATTCATTACGAAATGTGGAGCCAGTCTGATGAAAATGGGCTTCCAAATGATGTTTAGTACCCTGTTCGAAGTTTTTTTTCGAGTGGTCAAAAAATCGGACCTTAGGCTAACCATTATGGTGTTAATTTTTTTCACTTTTTTTGAATTTGCACGAGTTTTAATGATTTACAGGGTACAAATCATCGCAGAAACTCGATGCAAAAAATTTTTTTGAAATATTAATGTTTCGATACCCTGGGGGGGCGCAAAGATTTTTCAGGGGGCACGAAGCCAACTTTTTTACGCAACTGGAAAACTACAGCGAATATAAAGTCGAGTTTGGTGTCAAACGATGCAGAACACCTGATTTCCTATCTGTTCTCAATACATTTTTATTGTCTATCTGCAACAGAAAAAATGTTATGAGCAAAAACCGTGATTTAGCAAAAATATACATAACAATTTTTTTTTTCTAAATGCAACTCTATTACGGACTTTCGTTACTTTTATTGAAAAACTTAAGCGCTGTTTATAGTGAAAATTGGCGAGACACAACGAAGCGAGATAAATGGTATTATTTGGAGAAAAAACGCATAGTCAACTCTAATTTTAATGCCGCACTATTTCACGAATAATTTTTGTTGACCAAAAGTTTTATTTCGCGTTAAAAAACCGATGATATCTCATTAAAATAACAAATAAACCAAGTGTATAGAATATTGAACATGCTCTTTTTTGTTCATTGTTTCGCCAAGCTGTCTTGCATTTTTTACCTAAAGCTCAAAATGACTAGCTAGCAAACAGTGAAACATTGCGTCGTTATACGCTTTGATGAACGTGCTGAATCGCAACCGCGCGTCGTCAATCATAAGTGACGAGGCATTTTCTTCGTCAATTATATGTGACGAGGCGTTAATCGTAACGGCGCTTTTCAATCAAAGAGAGAAAGGAATTCAATCAAAGAGAGAAAGGAAACGACTAGCTAGCAAACAGTGAGACATTGCGTCGTTATACGCTTTGATGAACGTGCTGAATCGCAACCGCGCGTCGTCAATCATAAGTGACGAGGCATTTTCTTCGTCAATTATAAGTGACGAGGCGTTAATCCTAACGGCGCTTTTTAATCAAAGAGAGAAAGGAAACTCAATTTTCACTATAAACAGCGCTTTGGAATCAGGGCGTCGAACCAAATCGGAACGTAAACCGAAACCCCTATTAACCACTCTCTTTCAGTGAACCAAAACCAAAGGTTGTAGCAAGGGTTCGGCCAAGATCAGGATACGTGTACACAAAAAAGGCATAAAGTTGTTGCAAATATGTATTTCTGTGTGGAATTCATGTTTTGTCAGATTTGTTTCATTGTATAAAGAGATTTCATGAGCAACAAAGCATACTTCACTGTTGGCTAAGGTTTGCACTAAGTTTTAGAATTATAAGTAGGGCGATTTTTGGTTACAAAAGTTACTTTTTTTTGCTAGCTCCAATTAACGTAAAAAGCGTTTAACCAAAATTTCACAGCTATAGGGTCAGTATTTGAAAAGTTATAAGGTTACAAAAAGTTACTTTTTGTCTTTAAGGTTACATTTTGGTTTTCGTGCTTTTTTGCACAATTTTTCTAGTTTTTTGTCTTGGATTGATGCAAGAAAGATAAATTTACAATCTACAAACACTAAGGTGCCTCTTTGGTGCCAGCCAACAACTGCTTCTTTGGAAAGAAGTTTTTCTATGCTTAACAAATTACTTGCAAAGGACAGAAACTTTCTACCACAGAATGTAAAACACTACATGTGTGTTTACTATAACTTAAGCACGAGGTAGAACTGGGCCTTCATATTTGGCTGCAACTATTTTCGTTTTAATTTTATTCGTTTAATAAAGTTACTTTTTTACAAAAATAAAGTTGCATTTTTTAGTTTTTTAGGTTACAAAAAAATCGCCCTAATTAATTATAAGTTATAACCAGGGTCGGATCGGAGGTGGGTGTGGGCGTGCATTCCCCCCCACCCAACATTTTCAACAATATTTTTAATCAATACAATTTACAATTTTTCCATTTTTTTTAAAACTTCTTTGATGACAGTGATCCTTACGCCTTAAGCACGTATAAATCGAAGATGAGCAAAAAATGTATCATATTTGGCGAAAGACACTGGGCTAGGGGTGAAAAAAATTAAGGAAAATTTGCCGTAAAAATTGCTCGAAAAGCACTAAAATGGCCAGTACAGCATTTGCATTTTCAAAAATTATCCGGGAAGCATGCCCCCGGACCCCCATAGAGCCATATTTTTGTTCCACAATTTGCTTCAAATTAACTTGGCCAGGAAAAAAATACGCTTAAAAATGTAAAAATTTGGTGATCTATTTCTTTGATTACTGCCGATCTAAAAATAAGGTGTACGCGCGAAGTGACCAACTATTTTACGGTCGTGCTGATCGGCCCAGAACCCATGGAAGCTCTCGTATGTCATTTTCGAGCTTTGAAAACAGCTGTGCTGCCAACTTCTTTTTGAAATCCTAACGCTTTTGCTGTGTTATTGACCATCACTTGCTGCTGTTTACATCTATTTCATCAGCACGCATCTTTGCAGTAAGCTTTCGTCAATGAGTGAGAAACTTTTTCTTGTAGAGCTTGTTGATTGTTTTTCTGGGGGGGAGGTGCGTACAAACTATATCCATCGTCTTCCAATCTCTAGGTCTCAATTTTGTAAGTTAATGCGGAGAACAAGTCTACAAAACTTGTGACCTACCTAAAAATGACGTCGATGGCGGCTGAGATGTAGATGGCAGTTGAGTAGCGATTCCTTTCTTTCGATTTTGGCAGCTGCAGTCTAGTAACGCACTGTACCTAACCAATCTCGCTGACCGAAACTCATTTTACGACAACCTCTTTGGTCTCTCAAAAACTACAACTCTACGTGTAAGTAGTAAACATTAACAAAACTTTGGTCACAGCCATCGGTCATACTATATCTCACCTGAAGACGGGATCCTGTAACTCGGAGCACAGCTGCAACTGATCTTTCCGTATTGCCCAAGAGGGTTTTGATAAAGACACTTGCATGAGCAAATATCGAATTAACAAATTCTAATTTTGGTATTCCATCTTGTTAAGTGTTAGCCTTCGCATAATCAGTAATCAAGTTCTTCAATTTTGTTTCGAGAAACCTTTGATCAATTGTCGGCAAGCTGCTCTTGCTCCATAAATTGAGAGAAGTTCTTAATACTTCTATCTTGCAAAGATAAAATGGTGGCCTCTTTTTTAAGTATTCTTTTTAGGTAACCATTACAAATTTTGGACATAAAAATAGTGCCCAATAACTTCCTTTTTATTCGGTAAATCGTGATCCTTCATTTTCTGCGCAAACTCACATTCCTTGATCAGTTCTTTTATGCTCATTTTGATTCTCGACTCTCCTGCTCACTGCTCAGCTACACACAATCAACCCTATACTCTTGCTCGAATGTCAAAAACTTAATTTCTTGAAACTCTTGCAAAAGCACCGTGAATTGGTGATATCATAGTCCATGTGATATCATGATAGTCGTGATAGGCTTACACTGTTACATACCGGTAGGCAAAATGTTCGTAATTTTAGTTTTTTGCTCATAACATTTTTTCTGTTGCAGATAGACAATAAAAATGTATTGAGAGCAGATAGGAAATCAGGTGTTCTGCATCGTTTGACACCAAACTCTACTTTCTATTCCCTGTAGTTCCAGTTGCGTCAAAAGTTGGTTTCGTGCCCCCTGAAAAATCTTTGCGGCCCCCCTCCCCCCCCGAGAGTATCGAAACTTAATATTTCAAAAAAAATTGTTGCATTGAGTTTCTGCGATGATTTGTACCCTGTAAATCATATAAACTCGTGCAAATTCAAAAAAAGTGAAAAAAGTTAACACCCTACTAACCATACAACTTGAGCTGGTTAGATTTCGATCTGCGACTTGAATGCAGTTAGAAGATTTTCTAATCAGCACCACAGTAAACGTTGTTATGAAAAGTTATTCATTACGATATTTTTGCAGAGGAATTCTCTGTTTTTGAGGAAGCAAAGAAAAATAATTGGTCGGAGCATTGCCTGCATGAGGCTTTTTTCAAGTTTTTGGACATGCTCTTCAAGCTATTTCAGCGTCATCCTCATGTGTGTAATGACATCGGGGATGTTCACGTTCTCCGATTCCTATTCATTGTCAACTTCCAAAGAGTCGGTGCCAGATTTTTCCGCTTGATAACCGATGCAAATGGTATTCCGGCGTTTCCTATTTCCCAGGCTGGCTATTTCTCTGCAGCTTTCTACGTTATCTTTCTGCCTGAAATAGAGTTTCGGCTCTTCCTGCATAAGATACCCCAGTGTCCGCAGCTTTTTTCTACCATTTGCTGCATGTTGAGCCCAAGAAATAGGCCCTGTTTGAATAACTTGGCCAGCATTAGTTCCCAATTGAGTCTCCACCAGCGGTCCGATCGGGACGACTTCATCGCTGATCGATTTTATATCGTTCAAGAATGGATTGCTACAATGGTTACAGGTAATATGTTTGTTGTTTTTTTATCGTGTTTTATTGTGAACCAACTGAGTGCGCCATTAATGCACATGTCAAGCGGAGAAGCCCTGTTTTGAACGTAACGAGCTGCTCCCAAATTAACGAGATGTTGTGTAAAGTTGCCTTGTTTTCATCCAGCACCAAATCTTGCGATTTCTTATTTCAGCATCCAGCCATCAATGCTCATTAAAATCATGTTTGTGGTACTGCTGCCTAGCGTTCTTACAAACAGCCCCTCTTGTGTAAGCCGCAATGCTTTTTTACTCTTGAAAAGAATCGAGAAGATACATACTATGGAAATAATTCCAAAAAGTTAGCTCAGTTGCCAAGTGCACACGCTGTCTATGCGGGAGGTCTGTGGTTCGATTCCCGGGCTGGTCAAATCGGCTCAGTGTCGTACAACAGTTCGCCAACGCGACGTTTTTTTGGAGCTGTGTAGCTCTTGCGCGGAGACAGGCTCCGCCGCTCGTTACACGCTTCGGCGTAATACCACATGTATGATGAAGATTTGATTTTTTTGATGCTTTTTAAATGAGTATTAGCGATACCGTACACTATTTTCGGGTTTTTTGCATGCTCACCAAATTACTGACGGCCGAGTACCGGTTGGCGTAATGGTCGGAGCGACGACTTTGCTATCGGTGTACTTGTTTGATTACTAGGCCGGTCGAATCGGATGCAGTGTCGTCAGTAGCGCTCCACCGCTGAGACGTTTCTTTGGAGTTCAAAGTTGCAATGCCCAGGCACTGAGCCGCGTAGGCGTAGTCCATCACTCGTTGTACCTGCTTTGGCGCGAGGCAGGACTATTCGGCGTGACCGACTCGTCGTTGAGACGTTTCGGCGTTGTGACGAATCGGCGTGGAAAGGTGTGATTTGTGAGCGGACGTAATCGCGCTAAAATGTGCGAAAAGACGTAATCATCACGTTTTGGAAGTACTAAAAGTAAACAATAAGCGACTTTATATCTACGGCTTTACAAAAGTTTTGCGAGATATTATTTTAAAAGAGATTCATAATTGTTCAACGTTAGTTTAATCAAAAAGTGGTGAAAAAATTGCCTTTACAACTTTTATTATTTGATTTCGTTTTATAACATAAAATACAATTGCGCGTTTAACAAGAAATTGATAAGTGCTGCGACTGCACTTTGATTTTCATTTTTTGATCAATATGCAGCAAAAATGTGTATCAACTGAACGTGAAAAAGATTAAGTAAACACAAGAAATTTTTGTTAACGAAAAATATACCCGCGTAAAGGTCAAGGTCTCGGCTTGGTCGGCTGTGGTTTACTGAAGTAAACTAAATCGGAAGCAAAATGCTTGATTATTATGCGAGTAGCCCTTCACGGCATTTAATTTTAATCGCCAACATGTGGTTTCTTACCTACCAAGCATAAGAGTGATAGAGCTGCACCCATGATCGATTGATGTTCAAGTCTTCTTTTACCACGTTTCATTAAAAGATCAAGGATTGACATTTTATGATTGCAAACAATGTTTCAATCCGAACCAGGCAATTATTTTTTGACTACATCTTCAAAAGCTTTTCAACGTAAAAAAGTAAGCAGCTGCAGTGCCGCCGTCGTTTATATGAAATAGTAAATGACGCGGCACTGCAGCTGCTTACCCGCGGTCTCCTTGCGATCTGCAAAGCAGTTTCAGGGGGGCCGCAAGAAGGTCGCGGATTTCGGATGAATCATCCCATTGAATCGTGCTTGATTGGGACATCTGCGGACGTGACTACCTTTTTTTTGCTCTTCATTTGATTTTGTGTGGAAATTTATGCTTACAAATAAAGGACCGTGAGTAATAGAAAAAAATGTTGGGGGACCGTAAAGTCCGAAATTTTTAAAAAGTTTTAGGAGCTGCTGCGCTAGATAAAGTTTTGCTAAATTGATTATTCAGGAAAATTAATATTATTAATCGATTACTTGAACCGATGTTTAGGCACATTGCTGTATGGGCACAGACGTTTTTATTGTGTAAGAGTTTCGTGAAATGTTCTCCAAACCTCTCACATTGCTGTATGGGCAAAGACGTTTTTATTGTGTAAGAGTTTCGTGAAATGTTCTCCAAACCTCTCACAGCTTCGTTCATGTAGATTTGCATTTTTGTGTTGCACCAATTTGTAGTTTTCCGCTTACTAAATTGTCACTCCGTCTTAATTAGTAGCTTGAAACGTTTAGCAAGCTAGTCGGCGCTTGGTTTTATAAAAGATATATAGTCGTTTGTTGTTTACTTTTAGCACTTTTAAAACGTGATGATTACGTCTTTTCGCGCATTCTAGGGCGAAACGCAATGTCCGCTCACAAATCTCACCTTTGCTCGCCGATTCGTCTCAAAGTCGAAACGTCCCAACGACGAGTCGGTCACGCCGAATAGTCGCGTACTACTTCGGCAATCGTTGTATTACAGATAGTATAATGAAGGTTTGATTTTGGTGTTGCAGTTAAAACTGCTTTTATTTCAGGAAACCACGCTGCAGTCCCATTTTTCTGCGATTGCAGTGTGCTGCTTACTTCCAACCCCCGCATATTTCTTCCATGCCCGTGCGAGAGATGCCGTTTTCGAGTTTAGATTGAGGCAACATTAATCTTCCAGCAAGTGCCTTTAGGATTTTTTTCGAAGTGCACTTCTTGTAGTTGATTCTTCTCTTTTGTATTTTGATCTCGCGTGTAACCAAGAATTATATTTGTACGCTCTCTACCTGTTGAGAGAGCAATTGGTTTTTGTAATTGTGATAGTTATGTTTGTACAGTTGAATGCCTTGCATCGGTTGTCTGGATGCTAGACTCAATTTTGTTAGTTTTAACAACATGATCGTTTTCATAGAGAATGTCAAAAATAATAGTGAACAACTGAACATATATTAATGACGTCATATTTCCCATTACGTCTTATACGTGTTTGGTCAATATACTCAGTGTGTATGTGTAATTAGCAAGTGTATCTTTATGTATGTAACGTAAAAATAAAAAAATTTGAAATAAAAAACAAAAACTAAAAAACCTAAGATTAAAAAACATAGAATTTGTGTAATTGCATAATGCATATGCGTGTATTTTTCGCTTAAGCATTAATCTCTGTCGCATCAATGTTTGAGCGATCTGCTTGCTTTTTTCTGTTTGTTATGCTTTAACAAGAGTTTGACGAAAAACCTTTGGTAATATTTGTGGCAAAGCATCCCTGGAGTGGGCTAATATTATTATTGAAATTGCTAAGGGCTTCACAGACAGCTTTTGGTTTATTTTTACCCTGGCAAATCTCATTTCGTGAGGTGAAAATTTCGTTTTCATGTAACTTCAGACAACGTTCTTGTTTGTTGTTGTTTTTTTTTTTGTTTTTTTTTCAGCAATACTGCTCTTGGTAGCCTTGCGTTTAGCATTAACAATTGAGACCTGTTCATTTTTCCTTTTTTTTTTTTTTTTTGAAAAACTATAATTAGAACACATTTGGTTAAATTTCAGTATGCATGCGTTCAGTAATATATGCAATTCTTATGCATACGTTTTTCAACGTTTTGCCACTATTGCAGTAGGTGTCCAAGTTTAAAGTGCTTTGCACAATGACGGTTCATTTGGCTATTTCAGGTTTGAGTTTTTTATAAGTGGATAGTGGATAATTTTATTTCGGACCATTCCATGTGGCCCATCTTATTAGATAAGAATAAAGATGCGTTTTCTCTCAAAATTCAATTAGCATGCTAGGCCACATTGTGTTTGGACTATTTTCTACTTCATAATATGCAAAGTAATTATTGCAGTGTCTTGCAAGTCAAGGTTTTGTTGTTGACTAGCAGAAATTGCTGAACCTGACTATTTCAAATAATTGTGAATTTGTCAACTTTCATTTAATATTTTTGTTGTGATTGTAGCTTCATGCATTTTGTTTTCGTGAACAATACCATTTTATCGGTAGAAAAATTACCAACCACGTAGTTTATTTGTGACGTGCAAATTTTAGGGATCAAAATTTTTGTAATTGCGAAAGAGAGTTAAATAATTTGCACCGACAGCCTGATTTTTGAGTTTTTTTAACGCTCTTAAAAACATCAAATGAACTGGGTTAATTTTTTGTTTTTTTCGAACAAAACCTGACAAAAACTTACTAGCGTAAGGTTTTGCACAAATTAAAAATCAGTATTTTTGCGAAGAACTAATGCTTTTTCGTTGCACATATGCGCTTGGTACTGGCTCCGTTTTTCGGTTTGATTCGCTCTGAGATAATACCTTGATCGCCTTGTCAGTCATCTATTTAGTGTGATTATAATGAACATAAAGTAATAATACATCAACTTGTTCCGAGTCCTGCAGTCAGGTAATTTTCTGGCAAATCTCATTTCGTGTAATTTTCCTCAGGTATATATCAGGTAATTTTCCTTGCTTCCAAATTTACGCACTTTTCTGGACCAAAAATTCACTTTCGATGTATTTTTTAACCAGTAGCGCTATGTTGTGGCATGTATCTGGATGTAAAGTTTCGTTCGTTTAAGAAATATAGTTGTCAACGTGTCACTAGCTGCTTTGTCAAAACAAACCCATTGAAAATGCATTTGATTGTGTATATGGTACCTAATCTGTGAAATAGTAGGCAATATTTATAATTTTCTAGTCCAGTGTTGCCAGTGCTCTCTTACTAAAATAGACATAGTACTTGTCATTGCAGACTGGAACTATTGAGTGGGAGAAAATACTTGTATTTGCAACGTATATAGGAAAACACCAGTTCACTAACAGTGTTGTCATAGTAGTAAATACTGTACCAGATTTATCAATTTATACGTGATCTTGGTTGGTACTTCTTTTTCGGGGCTAGCAATTCATTTGTATTATTACTCATATAGCTTGGTATTGCATAATAATGTTAGTGCATTAACTTTGAGGTAAGTAAAAGCGAATTTTACTGTGGGGTTGTTACTTCGTGTTACTGAATTTAGATTTTCTTTTCTTTCATATTTTAATGTGTTCTGCTTATAACAAAAATTGAATTTAGTACCGTAGTTAAAATAAGGGATGTACCGATTCCGAAATTTTTGCCGATGCCGATTCTTCGAATGAAGTGACTAAAAAGCAGCTTTACAATGAGACCTACCCGTGTTTCATTTCTAAGATTGCGTTCACTTCATTTAAAACCACAGAAATTGTTTTGTAACGAAAACATTGTGGTGCAATAAACTTCTCTTATTATCGTGTTGCTGTTGCACAGTAAGCTTCTGAGCAAAACAATAAACAATGCGCTCGCAAAGCAATAGAAACTTCTTTGTTTCTTTCTCCCAACGCTTGTATTTTTTCGCTTCACTTAGCGTGTGTAAACGCTTTCGTAAAAAGAAAATTGTTTCTGGCTAGTAAAAAACGTAAATATAACACTATCTTATTGGGAAAAATTAGCAAGCTTGTTATGTACATAGAATCAGTAAGTATCGGCTATATTTTACCCATGCCGATTCCAAAAAAATTGCCGATACTTGTCGATGCCGATTGCGATTACTCGGCACATCCCTAGTTAAAGTTATACTGGACCTCTGGCTTGAGAACTGTTCAATGTTTGGTTGTTAACATTGCCAAATCATGTTACTTTGCATTTTGTATCAATTTAACGTTAGAGTTAAAGCCGTTTGTGCCTGGCAGGACGTCTGCTTAATTTAGGATTGCTCTTTGTGTATTATATTTTTGAATGTAGCTGAAGTTGGACTACGTTTATGAGTAAATTTGACACATATGACAGTAGTTTTATTAAAAATTGCTTCATCACATAAGGCGTGACGTCATTTTGAAATTTGTCTGATTTCGCTTTTTTGAAAATTTTGAGGGTGCATATAGAGTTGAGCCAATAACTACGCATTTCCACAGAAGTACCGAAAAAGTTGTCAATTTGTTTATTTGTAATTATCCTGTTCTATGGTAAATGTTGAAATTTTTCAGAACTTGTAGTTTTCGAGAAATTGTATTTGAAATATTGGCGTCCTACATACAGGTCGCTAGGCACACGTGATAAAATGTGCGTCGCTGCAATACAGTGTATGTGCAAGCACAGTTTGCAAGTCGCGATTCTCACGCGCTATAAACCATAATCTCCAGCAGCGATCCCACGCTACTGCATTTACTAAAACAATCAAATAGATCATTAAATTTTTAAATAGATGATAAAGACTTGCAAGTACGTGCTTGCAAGTTTCTAATCAAAATCTTTCATCTGATTCTGCTCTTGAACTCCTTTTAAATCCCACTTGCGCTCTTCATCTACAAGTTTATCAGTCTTGCCAAAGATAGCACCGCTTTTCATCTTTCCGCCATATAAGCCATCAATCTAACCCTTATCATAGACGCCTACTTGTCTATTCAGCTCTCCTATGTAGTTTGAAAATATTGAATTGCTATGAGAGGTAGAAAATGGTACAGGTGTCTGATTTCATATATACTCGATGTTTCTGTCAACAACCCCTGGCAAGTGCCAACTACAGAAAATTTGCAATCATTGAAAATCCAATGGATATGCTTCAATTTTGACGATATATATTGTTAGAACGTATTGGTCTCAGTATGGCAAGCCGTTTAAAAAAGTAGTGCAAGGAAAACATCAAAATGTTTTATCGGACATTGGGTATGATGGATATAGCATTGGGTAATACCGCTAAGTGGACAAACCAAATGCCGCCGTTGTCCCATAAAAACTACAACAAGATGTAAAAAATGCAATGTTGGCCTGCATGTAAAATGCTTCAGAGATTATCATAGTCTGTAATGTCTTTGTGATTTTCGCACATAAAGAAATGTTTTGAGAACTCTAAAATGTTATAATCATTTTCATGTTTAGTAGAAACTTTGTCATGCTTATTTTGGTTATTCATCGAAATCAGACTTCAATAAAATACGCTGATGATTGCAACATTATTGCTTCGAGCGAAACATACAAAGCAAACAATAAAACCTGATTACACAACACGTACGCATTACGCTCTCGCATCTTCAAACTTTGCTAACGGATTTACCTAGCGTCCTACATGTAGGACAGCTTTATCTCAAAAAGTACGCAGTAAATTTTTAAAAAATTAATTGACAAAAAATTTTTATAGATGTTCACAAAAAAATCTACAAGCTTTTATAAAAATATTTTTGAGTATTTCGACCTTCGGCATAAATGAGTTATGCTGCTGTTAGGGGTGGGCATCTACATTAGAAACATTTCAAGTTCTAACTTATTTTGGGGGATTAGCCTTTTCCAATTTTTTTGGTCAGCTTTTTTAAACATTACGAAACAAACTAGACATTTTCCGAAAACCCGACGAAAATAACTCACAAAATGTAGAAGTAGATACTTCCCACACAAATTCGTAGTTAATTCCGTGTGGGTATATCAAGTGCTGTAACCGGTATTCGAATTCTTTAACCAATTAGTGCCTTGCTGCTCTGTGGTGTCTGTGCCCACCTCTTCGTGCAGCAATTTTTTGATTTATTTACGATGATCAATAATTTATTTACGATGATAACAAAATGTTGAAGTTTCTAAAATCGGTTTACAAGTTCATAAATTTGAAATATTTTTCTTCGTAATATTTGCTTTAAATTTTTGTTCGTAAATAGAATTTATTTGAAAAATGTCTGAAATCTTCGTAAAAAATAACCAAGTTTATGAAAAACCTTCGTGTTTTTGCTAACAAAATCTTCGTTTGCGTATTTATTGAATAATATTGCTTTCGGTTTTCGAGTGCATATTCGTCAATGGAGGGTGCGATATTCATCGTGTGGGGGTAACAACATAGCGGGGATTTACTACTTAGTAGTGGGTGCGGGCTAGTCAGTAGGTCTAACCTATACTCTTTTAAATGTGTCCCACTTGCGAAAGCGCAACTTCGGCTGTAGCCGCGGGTAAACACTCTCGATGAAAATGGATGGAAGGATCGATAGGTAGCAGTCACCCTTTGGTGGACTAGCTGCTGCGCAGTAGTCTACCAAACTCGTTTAGGGTTGCTGGGGAAAATGGATTGCTGGAAAACTTCTAAATCTTCAATTTTCAAGCGGTAGTTTATCAACAACTTTTAATTAAAATTTAACCAAAAAGACAATAAATCAGAACATATAGAGCACCCCTACAAGCTAGATTTGCTGAATGTCGCCAGCTACCTCTATTTATAGTTTTCTTGAACATCGAAATGGACATTGACGTCAGACACGACATTGACCAATTACAGCGAAGCGGGAAATATTAATATTTGCGCGGTAAATTAATGTTTTCGTAAAGATGTAATCTGAAGTAAGTTGCAAGAAAAGCATGGTCGCACTGAGGCGCCAGCGAGCCGCTGCGGGATATCAATCAATTAATTTTCTGTACCCGCTTATCCTTGGGGGGTCGCGGAGGCAGCAGCTCAAGTTGGAGCCTCCAAGCATCTCGATCCTCTGCAGCAAAGGATAGATGCTCTGCTGGGATGCCAAGGCGAGACCAACTAAGATCTACGTAATCTCGCTATCGAGTTCTGGGACGGCCTCTAGGCCTTCGACCAATCGGTGTTGAACAGAGCATTTTTTTGGCTGTTCTTTCCTGAGACATTCGTGTCACATGTCCATACCAACGCAGTTGCGATCTTTCTAGTCGGAGAAGTAGCGATTCGATGTTTAGAGATTCACGAATATCTGCACTTTTAACCTTGTCCAACAAGGTCAAACCGCTAATTCTTTGCAAGAATCCCATTTCGGCTGCTTGAACTCGAGATCTCACTTTCTCATTCATGATCCAACACTCATGGCCATAAGTCAGAATAGGAACATAGACTGATCTGAAAATGGATAGCTTTGCGTTGGTGCAAAGCTCCCGTTTCAGTACCACAGATCGGTGGAGCTGGCGCATTACTGCACTAGCTTTGCCGATGCGGATATCCAGTTCGCTATTTTGTCTGCCATCACTTGTGAATGAGACGCCGAGGTACTTGAATTTCTCTGATTGTTTTAGTAGTACTCCATCAATCTGGAGAGAGCACTGCTTTGGTTGTCTGGACAGGCACATGGTTTCTGTTTTTGTTGTACTGATTTTCATTCTGCCAACAGAGCATGCATCCGAAAACCTGTCAAGAGCTTGCTGGAGACTATTTTGGGTAGAGTCGAGTAACACAAGATCATTTACAAATAACAGACGTTGTACAGTGCAACTATTGATCTTTACTCCGCCACAAGACTCACTTTTCTTAACTATTCTATCCATATAAATAAGGAATAGAATAGGTGAAAGAGAGCAGCCTTGCCGTAGTCCCACACTTACTCTAAAACGTTTCGTCATTGCGCTGTTAACACGAACACAGACCTCAGAATGCATGTACAGCGACTTAATAGCAGTTAGTAACTGGCCATCAATGCCATACTGTAACAACACCGCCCAAAGCTTGTCTCTGGGAATGCGATCATATGCTTTTTCAAGATCAACAAAACATGCATGGACCTCTTTTGCATATTCCCACGACTTCTCAAAGATTAGCTGCAAGGCAAAGATCTGGTCCATTGTGCTTCGGCCAGGACGAAAGCCACACTGCGCATCCATTAGTTTAGGCTCGACTATTTCACGGCATTTCTTTTCAAGGCATTTGGCATAGACCTTACCCAGGACACTGATGAGAGAGATGCCCCTATAATTGGTGCAGGGCCGAAACTAGGCAATGCGGGCCCCCCCCGAAATCATCTTTCGGGACCCCCAAAATTTTTTTTCTTGGATGGTGATACAAAAGAGCGAGCCCCGAAGGGGCGATGCCAAGCTAAGGGGGTCTGGGGGCATGCCCCCCCAGAAAATTTTGCGAAATTTGACCTTCGTTTGGAGGCTTTTTGGGCGCTTTGAGCCTTTAAGATACCTCAGTTTTAACAAGATTTATAGTCTGTTTTACTCGGATTTAATCCAGTCAGTAGGCTACCGGCTACGTAAGACACTTATAGCCTTTTTTTGGCTGTAGGCTACTTACGCAAAAAAATGTTAGTAAAGGCTTGCACCATTTACTTGCATGAGGCTGGGGGACCTTTCCTATGCTACTTGAACGGTTCAAGTAGCATAGGAGGTTGAACGTAGTTTTGCGTGTTGTTAGTATTGTTGCGTAACCGACCGCAAAATAAGAGCCCGGAGGAATTCCAAGGCCTTACTAGCAAAGCATCTAATGTTTCCACCAAACTTAAAATATCTTGAATTTATTCTTGAATCTTTCTGACAAGGCCAAACTTGAATCCAAAACAAAGCAGTTTCACGAAAGAAAGGGTCAATAACATTGAATAAAATTATTTGCCAACTGCAGGCTTTGCCTGTAATAAAACTGAGATTTCTTCTCTCGATAAAATGGCGACATAAAATAATAAGTTAAAATTGGTCCGAACCACAACTAAACAATAACGAATCTGAGGATTAAAGGTGCTATGTGCCACAAGAAAACAAATCACGTGAACAGTTGCGCAACACATTTTTAGGGCGTTTCTTAAAAATTGCAATAAAATTACAAACTGTGGAAACAAAATGATTATCTGCTAGCCAAAGGCGGTGACTAGCGGCATAACAGTTTCAAACCAATTAATAGGAGACACACACGTTGGATCGAACCCGGCCCAGGTCCAGATGACGAAAATAGCAAAGCCGGTGCGTGAACATAGCGGCCCCTTTGAAACAGAACATAAGAGTGAAGTTTCAAATAAAACACAAGAGTAAAGCAACGGCGACAAATGGTCAAATCATTCAAATCGCAAAGTGCAACAGTATTTTCAAGTATTTTCAAAGATATAGTGAATCCTCAGAAGCAAATTAATTCGAGTCAACTTGTCAAATTTAAAAGTAAAACACACTTTCATCAGTTAGTTAAACACACTAAAACAAATTTTATTTTGCGCATAAACACAGTAAACAAACAATTACTAGATGGGAGCAATCTTGGAAATATCCCTCAAAACATATTCGATATCACCAGAGCCGGAATTTTTTTAACACTGCAATAGTAGCTCTGCTAACAATCTCGCGTCCTTTATACATTTGAGGATGAACGCGATGAACGCGCCCCAAACGGTACGCTCCACGTTTCGAGATGTCATCCGCATCTCCGACTAAGACCAATTGACCAACAAAAAGGTTCTCCTGGGTCACCCGCCATTTATTTCTACCTTGTAAGGTGGGAAGATAACCCTTAATCCAACACAACCAGAATTTATGAGCTAAAGTAGCATTGTAATGACAGTCTCGTCTTAGATCCCCTGTGTTGTGAAAAGCCCCTACAGGTGTATTAGGAGCAAGCTGTTGACCAAGAAAACATGCTGGAGTCAAGGGAGATAAATCATTAGGAGCACTGCTCACTGCAGTCAGGGGTCTATCATTCACAATTCTTACAGCATCAGAGACAAAAGTCTGCAGTTCGATTAATGAAGGCTTTCGTCGAACCCCCTCTAAGACTCTGCCCAGGGAATTCTTAATAAGCTTGACCATGCTTTCCCAACTCCCTCCTTGACTAGGGGCATAGGGTGGAATTTTAACCCAATTTATGTTTCGTTTACGAAGGGAATTATGAAGTTCAGTGGAATTAATTAGCTTAGGAAGCTGTTCTGCCGCGGCGCAGAAGGTAGAACCATTATCAGAATAAACAGTGCTGACAGCTCCCCGAAGATTAGTAAACCTAGAAAAGGCCAGAAGAAAATTATTCAAGTCTAAGCTGGTGACTATTTCAACATGAACAGCCCGCGTGCACATACACGTAAAAAGCAAACCCCAAGCCTTACAGTCACTACGTCCCTGACGGTATATATAGGGGCCAAAATAATCAACCCCGCAAAACTTAAAAGGTTTCTTACAGGCGGTGACTCGACAAGCAGGCAGATCAGCCATAAGTTGACGTATCGGAGTAGCCCTACGGCGCGCACATTTATTGCATTCACATAAGATACTTTTCACACTTGATATTCCAAAAATAATCCAAAATCTCAATCTAGTTTTCATCAGTGTATAGCTAGGTCCAGCATGTCCCGATTCAGCATGTTTATCGAGAACAATTAACCTCGTAAGAGGGTGTCTATTCGGTAAAATCATAGGGTGCTTCGCGTCGACAGGAAGTTCCGCATTTTCGAGGCGCCCATCGATGCGTAAAATTAACTCGTCATCTACACAAGGGCGTAAATTGCGTAATGATTTTAGTTCAGCCAAGCGGCGCATCTCTTCCGTACAAGTAGTTTTGGCGCTTAATTTCTTTAATATCGATTCGAAAGCGTCAGGAGACTCATTTTTCAATAAATCGATAGCGGCCCCGAAGCGATTCTGCTGAACATATCTAATAATATCAATAAAGGCCTCGTCCAGTTTTTTAGCATTAAGCACGGGAACAGAGAACGCAAGCTTTTTATGCATCGCCCAAAGATATTGTTTAAAAGTGACAAAATAAGCTACCCGTTTCTTTAGAGTGTATAAGTCACGAGAGG
Organism: Trididemnum miniatum; assembly: GCA_964006365.1. NCBI lineage: Eukaryota > Metazoa > Chordata > Ascidiacea > Aplousobranchia > Didemnidae > Trididemnum > Trididemnum miniatum. The sequence continues at coordinate 19,551,818 of OZ023240.1, forward strand.
TCTCAATCAGGTTGTCCAAACCGCCCCTAGCGGAAACCAAAAGCGGGTCCACGGTAATCCCTGTCTTCTTCACAACAACTTCAGCTGGCGGACCAGGTACTAATCCCACCAAAAACTTGGGACCCTCTAGCCAAGTTGAAAGACCAGATTTTTTAACGCTCTGCCAGCGTGTCCCAACGTCAGCTGGATTTAACGACGTATTCACATATTTCCAAGCGCTTGCTGGAGCAACCAGATGTATTCTATCAACCCGGCGTTTTACAAACCGTGGCAAATGAAGATCAGGATTTATGATCCATTTCAACACCACTTGGGAATCCGACCAGAAGTGCAGACCACAGGCAAGATGTCGCAGCGAACCAGATACTTGAAGCATCAACTCTGCGCACATCTTCGCAGCCTCCAACTCCTTGCGTGAGATTACCCAATTTACCTGATTAACCAAAATCACTTTTGCCTTGCCTTGAATGAAGGAAACACATACATGTCCGTTTACTATACGTTTTAAGTAAATAACGCAAGACAGCGCACTATCAGAAGCGTCACAGAACCCGTGAAGTTCGTAAACAATTTTGTCGTTAGTTGCATTACCAATATAACCATGTTCATTTGCAAAACAATATCGTGGAATAGAAAACTCGGAATAGTCTCTCATAAATTCAACCCATTTGCACCATTCTTTATACAAGACTTCTGGAATCTTATCTTCCCAGTCTATACTCATTATAGTAAGTTTTTGGAGAATTAGTTTACCTCCCAACAAACAAGGTGCTAGCATTCCCAAAGGGTCAAATTGGCCAGCAAGAGCACTTAACATCTCACGCCTAGTAGATACTTCCACCAAACTCTTTTTTGGACAAAGTCTCAATTCATCATTTTCAACGTCCCATGTGATACCCAGCGCCTTAGAATCGGGCATGGGCTGGGCACCCAAGTCTACCTCACCAAGGCCAGGACCAAGGTCCTCTTTAGGAATGTCCGATAAAATAGATCTAGATTGTCTATTCGCTACCCACTTGCGCAATTTAAAACCTCTGCTTCGAAACAACAAAGCCGATTCTCGAGAAACGGTTTCAAGATCATTAAGCGAATCAGCGGTCAACAATAAATCGTCCATATATCGATTATTTTCGATTGCAGATAAAGTTAACTGACCAGCGTTAGTAGGGTTTTCATTACCAGACGTTCCATAGCAAAGAGAGCAATATAGGGGCTAGAATTAATTCCCCAGACATGACGAGTAAACTGAAAAAGTTGAAGTTCGCCACTATCGAAATTATTATCCTTAAACCAAATCAAGCGAAACAAATCTCGTTGCTTTTCAGGAATAGCAACTTGAAAAAAGCACTTGCTTAAATCAGCCATGCACGCATACTTTCCGATTCGAAATCTAGTTAAAACTTCAACCAAACCATTCAGTAAATTACTCCCGGCAAAAACAGCGTCATTAAGAGATAAGCCCTTAAACGTAGCGGCGCCATCGAAGACCACTCTCGCCTTATCTTGTTTGGTCACAAAAAAGGGCAAGTACCAACAACCACTGTCCTCCGGTGTACCATAAACTGGTGTTATCCAACCCTCAGAAATCATTTCGTCAAATTTATCAATAAGCAAGTTTTTCAAGGAAACATCCGATAGAGCCTTACGGCGCAAAGACGACGTTCTATGTAATGCACACGAGTAGTTATTAGGTAAAGACTCCACAACGTTGGACTTAAGCGGAACCGGAATCTCATACCGGTTATTTACCACATTAACCGAAGATTCCACCAACTCGCGCACAATTTCATCATTCTTAGATGGTTGAATGACTTCGTCCTCTAATTCGTAATTTCTCAAAGATTCTTTTAAGCCCAAATTTTCTAATTTAAGTTGTTGACAATTGCACACACCAACACATTCGCTCACCTTTAAGCTCTGCGGAGGATGAGAACCGGAGCTCGCATAGCCCCCACTAGCGATAGGACCAAGACGAGTAAGAACATAATTCGGCTCGTCTGGATTCAAACCTTCACGTTCTTCTAGAACGGTGAGCAGTAGTTTATCCGATTGACCGATCAAAACATCAATACTTTTTCGCTTAGAAATCACTGGAATTTTCACACCTCTGAAATGCTCCAAACGTGTAACGTTAACACTGTGAGGAAGGGTACTCTCTTCATCCGTAAATTCCTGAACAATCAACGCCCTTTCAATATCAAACTTCTCGTCATTTGTTAAAGATTGAATGGTAAATTGTGTTAAACCCTCACTGTTAGTTGTCTGTTCAGCAAGAGTGCGAATAGTTACACCAGAATCGCTATTTACTTCAAGATTCAACTCATCTTTGAGCCTTTTAGAAATTAAAGTTATAGGCCTTGTTACGCTATCACAAAAAACGCCTAGAAAATGGATTTCGTGATACCCACCGAAGAACTAGATGAAACTTCGTAAATTTGAAGATTAAGAAATGCTGAATTTAAATCTCGTGTCTTCCGTGTCCAACAGGTGCCGTTACGTCATAATGACATCATAAAGACAAAAATAGCTCTTTCAAAGATGCAGAAATTCCACACACTTAAAAGCCTCTAAATTTTTTTGTGGTTGATGTAAATGCATCAGACCACTTTCAAAGTAATCTTTGGTTGACAGACTATGTCCATGCTAAACTGGGACGTCATGAGTTGATGACGTCATAACCTACAAGTAAAAAATTTTGTAAAAACAATTATTTTTTCTGGATGGGGTGTATACAGTTCCTTGTAACTTCGGTTGTAGTACGTTTAACAAGCTAAAAATTGGTGTGAAAAATTCAAATATACATATTACCACATCTGCAAAATTTCGACCAGTTTTATTCAGTAGTTTTTTTGCTATTGACCTACAATGATTACATATTAACCATTAGCTTAAACCGCAACCAGACCAGAAAATAAATAATCCTATTGAGTAATTGCTTCCAACTTCTTGCGTTAGTAATACAAACACTTTAAAATAGTTTGGAGACATCTCTAGTCAATAATTTGCATCTATTTCAAATACTGACGTCATAAGTTGATGGCGTCATAACTCACAAACAAGATTTTGCAAAAAATATATTTTTGCTAGACAGGGTGTATATACAGTTCCTTATAACTTCTTATATAGTAAGTTTAAAAAGCTGAATTTTGGCTGGGAAAATCTAAGTATACATATTAACACATCTGCAAAACTTTGACTAGTTTGATGGAGTATTTTTTTTTTCTTCTATAGACGTACAACAATTAGTTATTTACCGCTAGCTTAACGCGCAATCATACAAGATAGTAAATAATTGTATCGAGTAATTGCTGCAAACACTTAAAAATAGTTTGGGACATTTTCAGTCAATAATTTGCTTTTGTGCCAAACACTGACGTCATAAGTTGATGACGTCATATCACCCAGAAGTAAAAACTTTTTCTGAACAGAGTGTACATAAATTTTTTAACCACTATTTTCATTGAAAAACAATGTGAAACTTGACGTGGATAAATTAAGCATACGGTACATACTGGCACACTTGCAAATTTTGTCCGGTTTTATCAAATACTTTCTAAATTACGAGACGATTATCCTACTCTCTAACAGCTGATAACTTTACAATACTTCACGTATTTCAACTACTGCATCAAGTTAACGCTAAGGAATTCAATTGGTATAAATTAAGCACTTCAAACTATTTTTTTAATGTAACCAAAAACAACATACCGGTACCCTTTGCGTCAGTTTTGTGCAATTAAATAATGGCATCATAATTCTCGAAAGAAATATATTTTACGAAAAAGAATTTTATTGGATCAGCAAATTAATTTTATTAGTTAGTGTTCGTTGCTGCCAATCTACTTTAAAAAGATATAAACATAAACTTTTACGCCGTAATATATTTTCATTGACTAAATTTCGTATCTAGCTAAAACACCTATAGGCTACATTGATAAGCAGGTCTTATTACGTGAAAAACAAAGAGAAATTTGGTGTGAATAAGCTATATTAAATTTCGTTACATTAAAATAAAACCTTTAGTTACGACAAACACATTTTAACATTTTTCAACTAGCTACAAATTGGTTGTCATCACTATCATCGTCGTCATTACTGACATCATTCACTAGTTCTACTTCAATTACGGTCTCCGAATCATTTTCACAAACAACGCAAGAGCAGAGTTCGGTGCATGATACGCCGTTTCCAACGCAAGAACACTGATTTATTGTCTCTGTTAACAGTCTGCTCAATCACTTGATCTGCGGCTGTTGCGAAAAATCCGTATCGCTCTTGTTGCTGAATTGCAAATTCACCAGCACGTAAATGCTCAAGAGCAAATGGGTGTGCTTTTTCAAATTCATGCAAATAGACAGGAACGTAGCGAGAATAATTCACACAATCGTAGGCAAGCAGCCAAGGAGTTATCTTCTCCAAAGTATTTAAATGACCTTCCCAATCTAATCGACGGGTACAGCTAATAAAGTGTAATAAAGTAGACACCAAATGGCTGCAACAGGGCAAAAGTAGGGAAAGCAGAGGCTTGCGTAGCACAGAACATGTCGTAATTGCTTACAAAATATTGAAAGACATCTTCCTGAAGTGGATGGAAAAGCAGAGATCATCGCCTCTGTCAAGTCACTAATTTCTTTTTTTTTCACATATGTTGAATGAACTTGATGACCGCAACGCTTGTATGGACAAACTTTCAATTCTTTCAGGAGAATCATCTTCTGGAAATATTCTTTTAGAATTCGAACATACGCGCCTTTCAATACTTCTTTCATTGGTAAATCGAAAATAGCATTATTGATGAAAACCATGTCTATGGGCGCTTGGTGACAGATCAGTTAATGAATTTATATCCCATATAATTGTTAATTTTTAGCAGCAATAATTTTTTCAGTACAATCCAAACTCAGCCATTTATAAGCACATTACTTCAGAGTGCTGAAACTTGTTGCAGTAAACTTTTTTGAATCACTGTAATAGACGTCATCATAGTGAACAATTATGCATTTCATCAAATCAAAATCAAATCTTCGTTATACTTGCGGTATTACGCCGAAGCGTGTAACGAGTTGCGGGGCCCATCTCCGTGGCTTAGCGCCTGGGCTACACAGCTCCGAAGAAACGTCGCAGCCGTGGCGAGCCGTTGGCGACACTGTGCCGATTTGACCGGTCCGGGAATCGAACCCCAGACCTACCGCACCGAGAGCGTGCGCTTGACAACTAAGCTAACGGCCATTGATTCTCTAAATTATTACTCACCGATAACTGAAAATGATAAGCGCCAAGCTGAATGAGATCTATTAGCACCAATAGCATTGGTAGACTATTTTTGTATTTAGTCGCATATTTATCCTCCTATCGCGAGAAAGCGATCAAAGCGCTATACGAGCTCGCTGAGGAGTTGCCGGCCATCTGTCAACAACACCAAGATGGGGGAATCCCGCTAAGTGCATTTTCAAACGGCACAACAAGTAAACTTGCCGGCTTGTTCTCCACACTGTCCCTTTGATGCTGAGCGTCAAGCAGGGAAGCTGTGAATACCAATTTTAAAGTCATTGGTTTGACCCGACCTGGAATCAAACCCAAGTCTACAGCTCCCAAGGCGGACGCTCTAATCACTCGCCTATCTGAGGAGTATGGAAAACTAGTCTGTCCGTAGGAATTGCACCCAGATACTGGATTACCACAAAAAGCACGTAACTGTAGCCTGACTTTTTATCATTATTTCCTCACAAACCTATCCAGCAACAGAGTATACAGATACGTAGGTTATATGACGTTTCTGTAAGTAAACCTATAAGTCATTTCGATAAGCTACGCTAACTGACTTTTAAAAAGGTATAATAATACCGCTTCAACTTTTTAATTTTATCTATCTCTACACTTCAGCAGCTAAACCTACCTAAGTTTGTGCCACTAGCACTTGTAGACTGCCAGGTCCACTATTTCGTTGTTTTACCTTGATCAGCTGTTTGGCGTAACTATGACGAAACAGCTGATAAGAACATGTTTCCAAATTTTAACTTGCATAAGTTAATTTTTTATGAGTTAGATGCTGTCACTTCATTTAAAAATTATACAAAAATAATTAAATTCAGCTTACAATTTAACTTAAAAATCAATATGTTCGATATTTTTTTCTACTTCAGTTTAAAATGTTATCGAACACTGAGCAAAAAACATTTAGAAACTAATACGGCAACACCTAATGACGAAAAAGCAGTGATGCGCTTTAAGGGCAATAGTATTCATCCGCTCAAATATTTCAATATTCAAACGGTTATATCTCAAAAACGGCACCTACTTGCACGGGAAGACACTCCAGTTTCGATCTACTACCATAATTATATTTACAGACAATTTTTTACATAGTTCTTCGTTAGGTATCACGAGACGACAAGATAGAGGACAGTGCAACAAGGCCTATTACTTGCGAAGCGGTGTCATGTTGCGCATAAACAAGAGTAGACTTGCCAGTGCGAGGATTTATAACTCTGACCGCACTGGTACGAAGCAATACATTATTTGTAGACGGAATAAGTTTCCGCACCGTGACTCGATCCCTTTCTGATTGACCATCCCCTTCGGCATCACCTTGCGAGCGATTTTCATTCTCAGGTTCAGCTTCAGCGGCCCCAACGTCAACAGAAATGGTCTTGCCATAGCTTGTTTTGCCATAGCTTTCGTGCAATACAGTGGCATGCTTATTTCCGGCTTTCGGTCCACACTTACGACACTTTGACGGGAAAGAACAATTACGAGCGACATGACCTAGTGCGAGACAATTAAGACATCTCCCTGCGTCGATTATACTTCGTTTTTTACACTCGTTACTAAAACTTTTAAACAATTCGCAGTCTCCAATAAAATGTCTAGAATTAGAACCACTACAAATGAAACAGAGAGGAAGTGACTTTGTTTGACCCATACCAGAGGTTACGGCCACTTGTCTAACACGAGCAAAACCACGCCTTCTACCATTTTCACTAGACTTGCTAGTATCCTTCTCGTCATGTTTAAAAAACGTTTGAGCGTAATCGGAAGTCATTACACTCAGCTCATGTACAATAAAATTTCGTAAAGAATCAAAACCTGGACGGTTCAAACTTAACCTCATTCGCGCAAGGTAATCAAGGTATCTTCGCTTCAGTACACCAGGAAGTCTACTCGCCACGTCCAACAATAATTGCCCGGACAGTTTTTCTACTTCGTCATGAGCATAGGCGAAAACCTCCAGAGTATTCAGATCTTCATTAAAAGATTTAAGGGAGGAAACATTAAACACCACCTTAGACCCATGACGAATATCAATTATTTCAGGCTCAGTAGTGAGACCTCCGGATACTCCATACCTTTGACGCAGTCGATCGAGCGCCTTCTCAATTCGCTCTGAAGTAGACAAGCTTTTCATAGGCGCAAGAAATAAATTTACCATTTCCCGAGGTTGGCCCGCACAAGATGCTCTAAGTATTTCAAGTCTACGTTCATTACATGGGCTTTCACTCATAAGTTTACGTATTTGGTTCTCATAAAACACGAACGCAATGTTATGGCCGTCATACCCGATTTGAGAGGCTAGATTAATGTATTCGTTACGCCCTTGGCGGTCAAGATATTCTTTAAACACGGACTTTTCCGACGACACAACGGGACGCTCACACAACTGCGCAGTATTAGACGCAACCCGTGGAAGCGCTTCATTAACATTAATCACGTCAAACACCCCTTTAACTCGAGGACTATAATTTACGTAATTGCCATCATTGACATGGTCTCCTATTTGGCGATTTACTCGATTGCAGTATTGATTTTCAGGGTAAAATTTATCAGTAGGTTCAACAGACCTACTGGGGCCCGCAGTTTCAATATTCTTTACAGTTTCTCTCCTGTTACCGTTAAATGACGTTTTTAAGTACGATTTAGTAACTGCCCCGCCCGCCAGTTTAAGGCAGCTTCCCGAGTGGCTTCCTAGCCACGAGGCTACGGATGCCCCATGTTCCGACAGTGCTATCAGTTTTTCCTCCGCATCCAGCTTTGCCCCCTGAATACGAAACCTAGCTTCAGCGTCAGCTTTCGCTTTGGCAGCAGCCGCGACAGCAGCGGCAGCAGCAGCAGCAGCAGCAGCTGCTTCAGCTTCAGCTTTGGCAAGGTCGCGATCTCGTGCCACCTCAAGTTCAACGCGTTTACGTTCAACCTCTATTTTACGTGCCAGCAGTTTGCTAGTAGTGGAGAGCGTGCTTGCAGGTGCCTTAACCTGCGAAACACTGTCCTCCGGCCCAAGATCATCATCGAACTCGTTCTCGTTCGGAATATCAATTGCACGTCACGTGGTATCATCTAGGGACTTACGACATTGCTCAAAATAAAAGTTAATTTCCTCTAGAAGATGTTCATTCATTCATTCATTCATTCATTCTTTTTATTTCTGGTCGGACAATGTAAAGTTACGTTGAAGATAATGTACAGAAAAAGGAAACGACAAAACGATTACGTTATAACATGCTTAAATGTACAAAAAATAGCCCACTGTTTTTAATATGAGTATTGCATGGTCGTTGCACCTTGTTACAACATCATTATGACGATATAAAAACTAAAATGAAAAACTGAAGAAATTAAAGAGTATATGTACAAAACTTGAGCAAAAGAGTGTAAATGTTGCTTGAATAAAACTGCTGATGAAAGATTTATTTAGGCCTACTAAATTGTCAAAGGTACATACAATTACTGATTATTAATTATTTTCATTATTACACTTTCGTTATTACACTTGTGCATCCAGTATAGAGAAACTTAAGATTATCGCTCAATGTCAGTTCAAGTTTAAAAAATACACCAATAATTTTGATTTGAAAGAGCTTAAAGCTTTACATTTTCTAATAGATGGAGGTACTTCGTTCCAGATTTTGGGACCTACATATCGTATGGACTGTTGGCTTAACGATATTCTGCACGCCATAGGTATTATATTGCTATTGTTTCTGGAGCCGATTGAGTATTTCTTCATTAAAAAAATATCAGAAAAGGCTGAAGGGAGTTGTTTCATGTGAAATTTGAACATAAAGAGAGCTATTTCATATCTGTATAATTTATCAATAGTAAGAAGAGAGTTTTTTGCCATTACAGACTGAGTAGACTCAAACCGCGGTAAATTAAATATCATTCTTATAAATTTATTACAAATACATTGCAGCTGATTTATAATAGTCTTGTTTCCAAAACACCAATTTGTTATACAAAATCTAATATTACTCATCAACAGACTGTGGTACAAAGTTAGCATTGTGTCTTTGTTGAGGTATGGCTTTACTCTTAAAACCGCTCCCAAAACAGACCTAAGTTTAGTTTTTAAAACATTCATGTGATCTTTCCAAGATAAATGCTCGTTTATTGTCAGGCCTAGTACCCTCACAGAAGAAACTTTTTCTAGTACAGTACTCCGGATTGTCAATTTAAGATCAGTGGGGGGTGGTTTAGTATTGGCTGTTCTAAACAATACATATTTTGTTTTATCAGTATTTATTGACATTTTGTTAGCAATTAGCCAATTGTTTATATTGATAAGTTCTTTATTCCCTTTAGTATACAAAGTTCTAAGACTTTTTTCAGATAGGAGAACACTTGTGTCATCTGCAAATGACACACTAGAACTGTAGTGCAAACAACTACTAAAGTCATTTACATATATTATAAAAAGCAAAGGTCCCAAGATTGAACCTTGTGGAATTGAATAGTTGAGAAAATTGATGTCTGACAAAACTCTATCTGATATTTCAACCTGTTGACTTCGACCAGATAAATAACTTTTGAACCATTCAAAAGCTGTTCCTCTGATGCCATAATGGTGAAGTTTGTGTAACATAATGGTATGATCAATGGTGTCGAAGGCTTTGGTGAGGTCCAAAAATATACCTAAGCTTGACTGTTTATTCTCAAAAGCTTCAGTAATTTTATGAATAAGGTAAGTGGTTGCGTGAGAGGTTGAATGACCTCGTCTGAAGCCGAATTGTGTATTTGAAAAAATGTTACATCTAACTAAAAAAGAGTATAAGCGATTGTAAACAATTTTTTCCAAAATTTTTGAAAAGCTTGACAGCAAACTTATTGGTCTGTAATTAGAGACAAGCTTAGGGTCGCCTCTCTTGTAAAGTGGGATAATTTTTGCACGCTTAAAAAAAGAGATAAATTTACCTTGGCTTAAAGACAAGTTGAAGATGTAGCATAAACATTGTACTGCCATGTCAGGTAGGTATTTTAGAATTACAGAGGGCATTTCATCCCATCCTGCGCTAAATTTCGGTTTAATATTACCAATAATCGATTTGATTTCTTGTGGGCTTGTTGGGTAGAGAAATAAAGAAGAAGGGTTTGATGAAGTTAGGTATTGCCTGAAGGAAGCTGTTGTTTGCGGCAATTTTTGCACTAGCTTAGAAGGGATACTCGAAAAATAGTCATTAAAAATGTTTGCTGCTTGTTTATTGTCTGTGATGACTTGGCCAGCGTGTTCTAGAGTGATCAAATTAGTTCGCCTGTTTGCAGATCTACCAAGCAAGTAATTAATGCAGTTCCATGTTTTTTTAATATCTTGTCGAAGACTGTAGAACTTTTTTGTAAAATAATTTTTCTTTTTGTCGTTAACACAGCGGAAATAAAAATTTCTGTACTTATGATATGTATTTTTAGAAGCTTCATCTTTTCGAATTATATATCTTTTATAAAGTTTGTCTTTTTTATGGAGTAATTGTTTCAAGTTTACATCAAACCATGGGGATTTATTACCTTTGATAGGACAGTTAGTCTTTGGAAAAGAGTTATTAAAATGTTTACTAATCGAGTCGCAAAAATTTTTGTAGCATTGATCTGGATCATCAGAGCTAGCAACATTTGCAAAATTAAAATCCATAAGGGACTCCTGAAAGTTACGAAGTGCGTTGAAAGAGAAGTTGATACTAAATTCACTACGTGTGGCGAGTTTTTCCAAAGTACTTATTTGCATAATTGGTAGATGATCTGCAATTGAGGTTACTACAATGTTGCTGTTGATTTTAGTGTTAATAATGTCAGTCCAAATATGATCTACAGCAGAATAGCTCTTTTCAGTGATGCGAGTAGGTTTGTTTATTAAGGGGTAAAAATGATGATCAAACATGGTATCTACCAGCATTTCTGTGGAGTTATCAGAACTATCAAGTAAATTGAAATTGAAATCCCCCATTAGGTATGATTTGTTTTTAGATTTTTTTAATTCACTTAGGACGAATTTTAAATCATCAAAGAATTTGGATACACTTAGGGCATCAATTTTTGGAGATCTGTAAATAGTACCACAAATGATGCTTTTTGTTTCAAAATGCACAGCAATAAACAAAGACTCGAAAATCTGTTCATTCATAATTGTTAGCTCTGGAATTACACTAAACATAATTGTGATGTGATGTGACACATAATTGGGGCCCAAGACGTTATTGTTGGCCCTTTCTTTAAAATCCCCAATAGAGCTTTCAATATCCTCAAATTGCATTACGAGGTCACTTAGCTGAGATGCCGAAGCCGCCTTAAGGCTAATTATCAGGGTTTTCATGTTAACGATTAGCAACCTTTTCGCGGTCAACAGCTTACGGCTCCAGTTGGTCTCAGTACCGGATATAGTATGTAGAGCGGATCTAGTCCCACCCTCGTGATCGTTAATTTCAGACATATTATCAAATAGGTAGACAAAAACAACACATTTAATAATAGTAAATAAATAAAAGTAAAACTTGCCGACAATTCTCAACAGTTCCTTGAATAATCTCGAACACGATCTCCCTTGAAAGACTTCCCGCACAAATGATTCAGCGTTGCTGGAATCTCGAAGTAAAGCAGTAGGTTCAGTAACAGTGCACTGAGCAACGAAATAGTAGTAGAAGTCTTCACGGGATTGGAGTCGAGTGACAGTAACCAGTCGGAAGTATCAATCAGTTTTTAATTCCAATCTAATCCAATCTTGGAGCAGTAGTTAGGCTACTAAATTTACTTTCTTCCTTCTCGCAAGTAATCAACAGTTGAAGTACCAGGAGTTTCTCAGTTTTATTCTTATGTTGCGTAACCGACCGCAAAATAAGAGCCCGGAGGAATTCCAAGGCCTTACTAGCAAAGCATCTAATGTTTCCACCAAACTTAAAATATCTTAAATTTATTCTTGAATCTTTCTGACAAGGCCAAACTTGAATCCAAAACAAAGCAGTTTCACGAAACAAAGGGTCAATAACATTGAATAAAATTATTTGCCAACTGCAGGCTTTGCCTGTAATAAAACTGAGATTTCTTCTCTCGATAAAATGGCGACATAAAATAATAAGTTAAAATTGGTCCGAACCACAACTAAACAATAACGAATCTGAGGATTAAAGGTGCTATGTGCCACAAGAAAACAAATTACGTGAACAGTTGCGCAACACATTTTTAGGGCGTTTCTTAAAAATTGCAATAAAATTACAAACTGTGGAAACAAAATGATTATCTGCTAGCCAAAGGCGGTGACTAGCGGCATAACAGTTTCAAACCAATTAATAGGAGACACACACGTTGGATCGAACCCAGCCCAGGTCCAGATGACGAAAATAGCAAAGCCGGTGCGTGAACAAGTATTGCGAATTATATGCCACCATCACTTCCAGTATGCGCCAGAACGATGCACAAATGTAAGAATCATAAAAGCAGTTGTTCAAAACTACACTCAAAAGAACACGCAGAGCGCCGGAATACACCACAGAGAATAACACGGTTAAAAATACTGACGAGAAAACCTCAGGTAGCTGCTGCACCATGACATCAAATTGAAGAATGAATAACAGACGAAAAGACCAAACAAAACCTACTCCTTCACCCACGGTTATGTTTTCCAAGCTGATTAGAGTTTATAAGGCTAGCTAACTTATTTGCTAGTAAAAAAGAGATACCGTATTGTGAATCAATCACAGATTTTTTGCCATTTTAAAATTTAGAATGAAGTTTGCTCCATAATTCCGGTACAGACCTACCCACAAAAGCAAATGTAGCCTACAATTAACTACACTAAATGGTTGTTTGTTAATTTCGCATAAACAGCCTACAGAAGAAACGGCAGTAAATTGTACGCAGGATAGACAAGATCCACACAAGTATTTGCACGAAAAACATATATCCTACAATAGTATCACAATAAAAGTTTACAATTTCACTCTTCGCGATTTACTCGCAGCAAACTCAGTTATGATGTCATCGTAACTAAGGCTACGAGCAACTTTGTTTTCGATGGAGAGTGTAGCCAAATCATTAAGCCTGTCATCATTCATTGTTGATCGTTGCACCGTTTTGATTAGCTTTAGCTTGCTAAAGCTCCTCTCTGCTCCTGCGACTGTCAGTGGGCACGTTAACACAATTCGGAGTGCTATTGCAAAATTGGGGTAATTGCACTGAATGGTGTTTTTGTGGAGATACTTCAAGAAATAGGCAGCTGTAGTTAAAGTTTCGTTGCGTTTGAGCGTGTAGCCAAAACGTTTGATTTCCAGAAGCATTTCATAGCCATCGATGTCATCAAATTTTTGCTGAAATCCACGGCACTTTTTTTCCAGTTCATTTTTGTCAAGGATTTCGAGAAGATTTTTTCTGTTGAACAAGAAATCTAGGGTGTCATAAGCTTTTGACATCAAAGCAAATCGATCCCTTAAAGAGGTGAGTGCTTGATCCAGTATCTTAAATAACACGTTGACCTTAAAGTCTTCCTCTTCGCTGAGCAGATGAGCTTCATCCCGTGTCTCATAAGCAAAGAGTGCCCTCTTCCGATGACGAGTATTCGATGGGAAAGCGGGTTTTATCCTCAGTGATTCTGCAATGCCTTTTGCTTCAGATACAACACTATCATAACCGGCCTCTCTGAAGTCTTGCAGGAAACTAAGTGAGGCACTGGTTTCCAGCTGCAGCACACTTATGGCGATGTCAGATTTCTGCAGCAACTTGCTTGTTTTGTTTAGTTGATTAAGCACTTCGTGCCAGATTATAACAGAAACAATAAACGACCACTTTTCGATGTTGCTTCGTAATGATTTGGCCTCTGATAGTGTCTTTCCATCTTGTTTTTCTTCAGCGTATTTGCAAAGAGCATCAAGAGCTTTACAAACTTCAGGCAGATGATAGCGAAGTGGTGCTACGCATGCAACATGGCTTTCCCATCTAGTGTCAGAGGGCAGTTTCAGCGACACCGGCAATTTCGACTTTAATATCGCCCATCTGGCAGGTGAAGAAGAAAAAATTGAAAAAAGTCTTGCCACTGTACCAAAAAAAGTTGTGGTATGCAATGATGTTTTGGCAGCGTCGCAGATAACTAAATTCAGTGAATGAGCTGCTCATGGCACATAAAGAGCTTCAGGATTCAACGAGAGAATTCTGGCTTGGACACCGTTGTTCTTCCCACGCATATTTGAACCGTTGTCATACGACTGGCCTCTGCAATCTTGTATACTCAAGTCCCATTCATTCATTTGTTTTAAAAACGTTTCCAATAAGCCTTTTCCGGTGGTGTCCTCTACCACCAAAAAGCCCAAAAACGCTTCTTTAATTTCCACCTCTTCCTCTGTACAGCGAACAAAACGAAGCACAATACTCATTTGCTCTTCATGCGAAATATCCGGAGTGCAGTCCAGAATCACGAAGTAGTACTTTGCTTGTTTAATCAAATCTAAATTCGCCTTCAACACTTCCTTCGCAGCAAGGCCTATCAGCTCATTTTGTATGGAGCTACTGAGATACCTGATGCGACTATTCTCGAATTTGGATGTGCGTTCCTGAAGTGCAGCAAGAACCGGATCATATTTTGCCATCAGCTCGAACAAACCTAAGAAATTGCCATTTGTAGTGCTGCCCAAAACTTCGTTACTTCCTCGAAAGGCCAAATTTCTTTCCGCCAAAAATAACGTGATGTCAATTAACCGTCGTAAAACTGATTTCCAAAAACCTTTTTCCTTGTTAGCGTGTTCTATCGCTGCAGCGTGTTCTATCGCTGCAGCGTCGATAGCGCTTTGCGACGATAGACTTGCAAAAATGTTTAACACTGTTACTTTCAGGTACGTTAAATCATTAGCTTAGATATTTCTCATACACATGTTTTAAATAATAACATGCGCTTGAGATGTACCGAAAATTTAAGAACAAGCTCGGGCTGAGATGAACAGGCAACATTTAAGTACATAGCTGAAATGCACAAAATAAGCTATTTCAAGCGCATTTCAAACCAATCAAGGCGCATCTCATTGACAAGATAGCCGTTCTCGTTCCTTTTTACGCATATTTCTATTAAGTTCAACCTAAATCTTGATGTAAAAAACTCCTTACGTAAGTAAAGTTCCTCCCACTTGGACAAGCAAGACAGATGAGTACTCCCTTTTTCATGCTCTTCTAACTTCTTGGATAGGCCTTCCCATGTACTCATCCCCTGAGTAAAAGGACTTTTCGCAGTAGCAAACAGCTTGCAGCAAAAGCAAACGACGTAGTCCTTTTTCAGTGAATAAACAATCCATTTTCTGAGAACCTTTTCTTCATTTTTCATACAGCGTTTATAATAAAACTTAGAAAATCTTCTTCTTTTTTCATTGTAGGGAAAATCAATGTTCACTTGCTTAGGTCCTTCTTGAACGAGGTCACATCTATGTCTATCAGAAATGCGTTCGGGCCAGTCAGCAGGATCAGAGGACAAAATCCATGACGATGCAGCATTAACAAGATCGTCAGACATAGTGATATCATCGCCTGAAGTGATAACGCTAGCACTTCGTGGAGTTAGCTCATTGAAAGCCTCTGCAGACGGCTGCGCACTAGGCTGCTCTGATGAAGTAGAAGTGAGTACATCCTGACTTCCAACAGTATCCTGAGTATCTGAGGCAGGTTCACCGGATTCTGCAGACCGCGATTGAGTAAAGTAATTCGTTACTTTGGCACAAACCAGCTTTTCTGATTTTTCTTTTAGTGCTTTCGCTTCTTTACGTTTTTGTGCTCCACTTTTACAGGGTGGGGCAAAAAAACCTCCCACATTTTAAATTTTTACTATGGCAATGCTGTTGCAGCCGGACATAAGACCAACCTCGCCTCCACGTGGTGTCCGGTGGAAACAACATTGTAATGTTGGCTAAAGAGGCTCTGGCATTTTTACTTTTTATGTTTGCCAACTTAGTCTTAGCAACGGCCTCACCTGTTGAATTCGCTCCTTGAAGCATTTC
The DNA here is from genome assembly GCA_964006365.1 of Trididemnum miniatum. NCBI lineage: Eukaryota > Metazoa > Chordata > Ascidiacea > Aplousobranchia > Didemnidae > Trididemnum > Trididemnum miniatum. Next base: position 19,568,044 of record OZ023240.1, read on the forward strand.
GGCTTCTTTTCCTGGCGGATGAGAAGTCGAGCTGTGAAGGAGGGAGTGGATAAATCAGGTTTGGCATTAGCGAGGATGCGGGTGGTAGGCACCAAAAATTGTTTATATGGGACATGTCAGGATTGCGTGACTGGAACTCAGATGATTGCAATGGAATCTCATAGTTGTAGAGGGTACCGGTCTAAAACGCGCTCCGTACCGCGGCCGCAAGATAGTTCAGAGGCCCGCCCCTGATCTAGCCAATTGGGGGGGCTGCCTCCGTCAGCTTGTGGAAATCTCCATGCAATTGTAGCTCCAGTTGGCGACTGGGAGGGGGCCTGCAGTTGTATTGGGGGGGCATTCCTGAGGCCACTGCACAGAATGACAAGTCCATTGCACATAGTCGCCTGGGTCCAGCTGCGGGACTTGACGTGGCCTAATAACAATTTTTTTTTTTTTTTTTTTTTTTCAAATCTGGTCTTTAGGTTTTTCCCAGTTATAAAGAAAAACCAAACTTTATGAATGAAAAACAAACGAAAAAAGAAAACAGTACGGTTTGTCCCCCTAACAAGGAAAGAACCACTGTCGCAGCGAACAGTTCTTGAACTATTAAGCGGCAGTGAGAGTACACAGCTAGTCAAAACCTCTACTCCTGCAAGGGTTGAGGTGGAGACAAGTGCGAAAAAATTGCCTTCAGCCTGGACTTCTCTTCTGTTGGATGAGAAGCCTCTGGCAAATCAAGAGGCAACAGTTTCAGCGGCATTGTCGATTGAAAAGTCGAATACCGCTCAAATATCCGGTTCGCTCACTCAGAATCCATCAATGTCTCTGGACGTTGGTAGCACGTCTGAGTGGCGTCGAGGAAAAATTTATGAAAGAAATCAGAAGCGGAAGCAGCGAGAATGGTTGTGGAAGGGGTTAGAGGGTTTGAACATCACTAACCCTGGAGATAATCCTCAAACTGCCTGCAACTCTGCATCAACGAAAAGATCGATGGAGTCTTCTAGCACTCAATCGAGAACGTCAGAGATGCTTCGGAAGGAGCTGAGGAGCCTCAGAACCTTGATCAGGGTTCGAAGGCAACCAGTTCCTACTAAAGTAGACTGACAATCAATACCTTAGAGCAAAATTGTTGTATTTTCAAAATTCATACCGTGTATGAGTAATAGATCTGCAACAAACGCTTTAAGTAATCAAAAACAAATTCCAGCACGAAAAACCAAGTCGAATGGATTTGAATGCTGGCAGATTAATCTTCACAGAAGTAAGGCCGCTAGCTATAACTTATGTGAAGTAACAAAAAACATTCGTTCAGGTATAGTCCTAATTCAGGAACCCTGGACTTATGGAGGTGCAATCAGAAGTAAACTCAGGGGATGGAAACTTTTTCAAGGTAATAAAAAAGATAAACGTCCCCGAGCATGTATTTATGTCACTTCTGATATGACATGCTCTCTCATACCACAATTTTCTAGCGAAGATGTGGTAGCAGTGAGAGTTAAAAATGTAAGACGAGAAGGAGATAGCTTTGTCTTTGCATCGGCTTACATGGCTTTGGAAGAACCAGCTCCACCAGTAATTCTGAAAGAGCTGCTGTCATTCAGTGACAGAGATAAAATTCCTACCGTTATAGGAACTGATGCAAACGCACATCACACAGTATGGGGCTCCTCCAACGTCAATACAAGAGGTATGGATTTGCTTATGTTCTGTGCTAGTGCGAACTTGCACATCTGTAATGTGGGCAGTAAACCCACCTTCAGAACGAAAAAAAGAGAAGAAGTGCTAGATCTGACTCTAATAAACCGAAATGCTGAGAACTGTATAAGTGATTGGCATGTCAGTGATGTGCCATCCTTTTCAGATCACATGTATATTAGGTTTAGAGTTCAAAGTGGCACCAAAAGAACAAAAATGATCAGGAACGTTAGACGTACTTGCTGGAATAAGTATGCAAACGAACTTGATCACAGGTTACATGATTTGAATAGTACACCAGTTAGCATATCATCAGTAGATGATATAGAAAAACTGGCATCAACTGTTCAATCACAGATAATAAAATCTTACAATGTATCTTGCCCTCAGCGTAAGATCCGTCGTAAAACTGAAAATATTTGGTGGAATACAGAGCTAACCTGTCTCCGCAGAGAGGCTCGTAAAGCCCAACGTAAAGCCATCAAATCAAAACTTGGAAGCGATTGGGAAGCTTTCAAGCAGGCCCAATTGATTTTTAAAAATGCCGTAAGAAAAGCCAAGAGAGATTCTTGGCGTCTTTTTACGGAATCGATGAATAGCCACTGTGCAACCGCTCGGCTGGCTAAAATTATGCGTCGAAACGAAACGGTGCAACTAAGCAACGTTTTAAGACCTAATGGTCAATTCACCGAATCTTCTGTTGAGACTATGAATTGCCTTTTAGACACCCTAGCACCGGGAAGTCGAGAGGTAAACTATAGTAAAGCAGCAGAAGAACCAAATGATAACACTGCTGTGTTACCAACGCACGACGAAATTGTTAGCTCCATCTGTTCACTTGAAAAGATGGAAAGAGCAATAAACGAATTTCTGCCATTTAAGGCGCCGGGACCAGACGGTATTTACCCGGTGCTACTACAAAAAGGCTGGAATAGTATTAGAAATATATACCAAACCATTTTCCAAATGTGCTTGAAGTACAGCTATGTGCCGAAAGTATGGAAGGAAGGGACTGGTATCTTTATCCCTAAACCCGGTAAAGAAAACTATCATGAAGTTAAGTCTTTCCGGATGATCACTTTAACTTCCTTTCAACTTAAATGGTTGGAAAGGTTAGTACTGTATCATTTTAATGATGATTCTAATTTGCAAGCAAGGTTTTCTGCATTCCAGTATGGATTCAGAGCAGGAGTTTCAACTGAAACTGCACTGCATGAATTTGTACGACGCATAGAACTAAGCTTGGCAAAGAAACGAACAGCACTAGGAATATTTCTGGATATTGTTGGTGCTTTTGATAATATCACACATAGTGGCATTGCCGATGCTCTGCGAGAATTGAAGGTGTCGCCTTTTCTCGTCCATTGGATTGAGAATTTACTGAGACACCGCACAGTTCAAGTAGAGCTAAATGGTGAAAAGATTAAAAGAGAAGTAGTAAAAGGGAATCCCCAAGGTGGTATTTTGTCCCCTTTTCTATGGAACTGTGTATTAAACTCCTTGTTGGTAGACCTACGCAACAGGGGTTTTCATGTACAAGCCTATGCCGATGATGTAGCAATTTTGGTCACTGGCACCAACATGCTGTGGATCAAAGGTAGGGCTCAAAAAGCGCTAAATATTGCAAGAAATTGGGCTCATAATCAAGAGCTTCAATTCAGCAGTAAAAAGACTGAAATAGTTCTGTTTACTAACAAAAGGAAGCCGGATTTTGGAACCTTGCGTTTAAACGGACGCCAGCTAGAAATTTCCAAAGAAGCAACACTACTAGGTGTAACCCTTGATAGTAAGCTTACCTGGAAACCTCACATAACACGTATTGCTCGCAAGGCGACTGCGGCGTTATTACAATGCAGACAAATAGTGGGCAAAGCGTGGGGATTAAATCCCACCAACATGCGATGGATATACACTGCAATGATACGACCTGTTATCACATATGCGTGTACATCCTGGGTTGGTGGACTAAATAAAAAATATCTAGTGAAAAAGCTTGCTAGAGTACAAAGACTAGCTTGTCTCATGATTTCTTCAGCATTCCCCAGTACCCCCACAGGTGCTCTGGAAGTGCTGTTGAATATCATGCCAATTAATGAATTCATATTGTCAGAGGCGCTAAAAGGTTCATACAGGTTATCCCGTGTGGGCCTTTGGTCAGCCATGACAATCGGATCAACAGGGAAAACTAAAAGTCATGTTGACGTATGCAATGAAGCAAAGGAAAACTTGTCTTTGTTGAGCATGCCCGCAGATTTGATAAACAAAACAAAGGTATTTGGAAAACAGTACAATTGCCTTGTTTTAGAACGCAAGGACGCAGTGCAGTTTGAACGTGCTTTAGAACAAAGCATAATCAGATGCTACACTGACGGGTCCAAATTGAATGGAAGAGCCGGTGCGAGTTTCTATATAGAATACCCATCAGGATCTCACACAGACCAAAGTTTTTTCCATTTGGGAAGATATAGTACAGTCTTTCAGGCAGAGGTCTTCGCTATAGCTGAAGTAGCGAAGAAACTGACCATGGAAAAAACTCTAAATGAAGAAATAATAATTTTAGTGGATAGCCAAGCAGCGATACTGGCAATCCAAAATAATACTGTAAAATCTAGTACAGTATTATCATGTATCAAACACCTAAATAAATTGGGTGAAGACAATCACGTCACTGTTGCATGGACGCCGGGCCACACCGGCATCCACGGTAATGAGAAGGCGGATACACTAGCTAAATCAGGATCAGCATTTAATTGCTTCGGCCCTGAGCCTTTTGTTCCAATCCCATATGCGAGCTGTCGCGCTGCAATAAAGGATTGGAGTGTTGAAAGATGGAAAACATCTTGGATAGAACGAAAGGACTGCCTGAGCACAAAAGAAAACGTGGAGTGGGCCTCGCCCCAATTAACTTGTCGACTTTTGAGTCTCCACAGATCTAGATTAAATGAAGTGTTGCAAGTCCTCACTGGTCACTGCAACTTACAGAAACACAGGAAGACCACTGGACGTGACGAGTCACCGACATGTCCAAAATGTAACCTGGAAGAAGAAACTCCAAATCACCATATTGGAGCATGTACTTATTACCAAGCCCTTCGAAGAAAGGTGTTTGGTAAAGAAAAAACCACAATAAAATCTGTGGTACAAAAGCTAAATATAAATCTACTGGCTAAGTATTTGCAGCAGGCCGGAAGGCTTGCTGAATACGGCCAGTAGACTAATCTGAATAAAACAAAAAAAAAAAAGCGGTGAAAAATTGTAATGGGCCTAATTGATGGCCTACACAATGTGCCAGAGAGGTTTAAACGTTGTTGTTCCTCTTTGGCACCACCGCCCACTAATAATAATAATAATAATGCTGTTGCAGTTATTCGCCTAGTTTAAGTAAATTCATTTATTAATGAAATGCCATTTTGTTTTACAGAATAAAAATTTTGAATTTGGTTAGGGTAATTGGTGAATTATTGAATTTTTTGATGCCTAAATATGACTTGGACAGGAAAACATCGTGCATTTATTGTGGAAAATTTTCTCACCAACGGAAAGTCAGTAACTGCAGCCTTAAGAAATTTGGGGTTATGTTAAGAGTGAGGTGTTCAAGGACCGACCAACAAACATTGATGGACTGAAAGCCGCCATTTGCAAAACGATAAATGAAATTCCACAAGAAATGACTCAGAGGTCGATGGAAAACTTTAGGATACGCTTACAGCGGTGTATTGCAGTTCAAGGGGGCCATCTTGAAGACGTTATTTTTAAAAAATAGTTTGCACAAAATGGCAATCATGTAGCATTGTTAAGTATGTAATAAAATTTTCACAAAAGCTTTTCTTGTCTATTTTTTCGAAAAGTGAAATGTGGGAGGTTTTTTTGCCCCACCCTTGTATAAATACGTTTTATTTCTTCAGTAGCTGACCATTCAAAACTGCGCTCACTGTTTCTAGTGCAAGCTAAACTAAATGTAAGCAAGTAAACCAAGGAATGGAGTCCAGGCAAGGGAGGTTGATTGTTTGTTACGTCATACTATTTGTAATGCGACGGCGGTAATTAATAAAGCTTGCGAAAGCAAGAGAAGAGAAGAGAAAAAACGCACTAGGGTGTCCACGTAATTTTACGACACCAGCTGGAATTTGTTTCGGTATTGTGCATTTTTAGCTCAGTGCGTTTCCCATGGGAGTAGGCATAAGAAGGCCTACGCGTAAAAGCTTACCCAGAGTGCGCTGACCTCATTGCTCATTTTGCTGCCTATAGTCAATCTCACAATTTGAAGCATGTACAGTAGGCTACATGATTTGCTTATAACAACGGACGCTGGATGCAGAGTTTTCTGAACAGATTAAGAGCAATTCCTGGCCGAGCTTAGACGTAAGCCTAAGTAAAAGCTTACGTTTTGTAAAACAGCGCTTTTCCTGCTGAAAAAAACATATCACCTTAAGAAAGTTAGTTTTTTTAGTTGTAGTAGTTTTTATTATTATTTCAGAGCACAAATAATAAGAGGCACACTGGGGGACAACAGCGAAAGAGCGAGGCTCATCAAGTCAACTGTAACCACAATCATGACAATTGAAATTGGCGTTTCCATAAACAGCTGCATACTGACACAATAAAAATAGACGAAAAATTAAGAAATTTAAGAAAGTCAGCCATTATTACTTGAGTGAACTTAAGGTATGACATCTTCCTTCCAAACCCACTAAAATAATGATGCAACTCTGCAAGCAAACCCTACTCAAGCATTTCGCTACCTATGCGAAGAAAAAACGTTTTTAAGGCTTATTTTTGCACTTTTCACTTGAGGATGAGGGGCCCTTGCCTTGGTATGCTACTAAACGTTTGTTTGCTAGTTTTGCGACTGCTATTTTTCGAAAAATTTGCAGGGGCCCCCATGACCAAAACCACAAATATGTTATGTGAGCCACATCGCTCGAGTCAAGACAAAAAATATATTGAATCTTAGAATAGGCCTATTTAAGGCAAATTTATCATCCGTTGAGTAAATAGCACTACGTACTGACTATTTAGGGGCCCCCTTTTTGTGCGGGCCCCCCCCCCCCGGTTGGGGGGTTCGGGGGGCGCTAGTTTCGGCACTGAATTTGTGCATTTTCTCTTGTCTCCTTTCTTGTGGATAGGTATTATCACACTGGTTTCACGAAAAATAATATGCTGAACGTTTTTGGACACGTCGACTGTCCTGTCCTTCTTCAGAGCGTTATTCGGAAACGAAAAGCCTACGCAGGGCAAATTAATACCAGCGAAAAGCAAAGCAGCGGGGATTATACTATCTTCTAACGCTTCACAAAAGCAATGAAAAATGAATGATCAAAATTACGACGGCTAACAAAATCCTCGCTCACTTAGAAACTATCCGCTTGAACAACAAACCAAAATCTTCTCCAGCTTTTTATTTGAGATAGGTGGAAATATTTTAGCAATTTTTGAAAATGAACAAGATTGTTTTGAACTTCTCAATCTTTTGAAAACCAACACTACAATCTTGTTTTTACTGTTGAAAAATCCACAAATTCGCTTGCATTTTCGGACACAGAAATCGCAATAAAAGAAGGCAGTTTACAATCATCAGTCTGGAGAAAACCAACACGCACTGGAGTTCTTTTAAATTATAATGCAATTTGTCCCCTGAAATACAAAACTGGATTAATTCTCTGCCTCTTGAATATGCTCATCTGAATCACTCTTCCCTTTCGAAATTGAAAAGCTAAAAGCAATGCTTTTCAGAGTGGTTATTCTTCTTGTTTTTTTCATGGAATCGATTGCTTCCATAACTCCAATCAGGATGAAAATGAAAGTTAAATGAGTGAAAATGATAACCAAAAAAAATTTTATTTTGAAATACTGTATGTTGGAAAAAGTGCGCGAAAATTTTTCCGAAATAGGCTATCATGGCTATGTCAGAATTAATTTCAAAGGCATCAAGTTTAAAATTAGTGTCCATTTACAAAATCTTTCAAGTTTGTAAATATTTTTACTTAAAGTCAAAGACTCCCTTGAATTTGTGCTCCAATGTCTTGTGTTGTTAAAGATGCCCGTTTGATGCGGGTTTGACAGACATGGGAATGTCTTCCAGACACCTGGACACCAGAGCCAAGGAACATTTGCATTTGTAAACCAATCAAGAAAGAGCGCAATAAAAGACATTTTGGACCGCGCCAAACGTTTAAATTCATCGCATAGTTTGGCTTCGCTTAATATTCTTCGTAACTGCAAAAATGAGTAACTTATGACACAAAAATTCAGGAAGCATTGCTTTTTAAGAAATTTATACCAAAATTAAACAAGCAGGGTTAGGGTTACGCTAATATAACATTCCCTAACCCTATAACCCTTCACATTTATCCTATTAATTTACGCAGTTTGTCGTTCATTTAAGATTTCGCTAACTCAGCTCCAAAATATTCATGCTCACTAAAAAATATTTGCTCATTGCAAAATTTTCTTTGGGGGAATACTGGGTAGCACATAATTAGCACTAAATTTTTATGCTTTCTGCTGGTCTGTTCATTACAGCGAAAGAACTTGCTATTAACAAAATTTTAAGTTCCAAAAATACATTAAAAAATAAAGAATAAAAATACAAATAGCCTGAGTAAACTACGCTAACATTGCATTTAAAGGGACGTCATCACCATCATTGTGACGTCATCATTCCAAGGTACATTCACATGCGTTTTGGAACATTCACATGCACCCCAGTATTGCTAATGCCAAGTTTGATGTCTCTATCGGCTCTTAAACATACTTTTTTACAAAATCTTGTTAAAAATTTGAGATCCAAGTTTGAAATACCGAGCATGGCAGATTGGCAGTTAGCAGTCCTTCTATTTCAGGCGTCTATGGGTAAAGCTGTTAAAGTTGCTTTAACTTTTTAAAATCCAAATTTTGTTGTAGGTTACTGTGTAATTCGTATCTTGTCCGTCTTTTTTGTGATATCGTCAATTGTACATAATTGCAACCAAGCGTGATTTATTGCAACTATCGTAAAGAAATTTGAATTTTAACTGCCCCTGAAGAACTTAAGTGGCGAAAAAGCTCGTTGGTTTTTTTATGATATTTCAAGTATCGGAGACTGATTGTTTTATTCTAGAAAATACATTTATGAGATTAAGTTGATTGGTATAAGGTTAAGTATATCACGTTTTATGCATACATGGCCACTTGAAACTTCTAAGGTAGCATATAAAAGATCTTCCGTTTTTTTTTTTCAGAGTTTTACACGAAAACACGTTAAGTTAGTTTGTGATTATGACAAAATCAATTGCAATGCAGTGTTGCGATAGTTTTGTAAAAGGGCTATATGCGCTATGCGTTGAAAGTTCTACCAACTGTTCAGTCATCCTACGCCACCTTGCGGTAAATACTTATAACCAAAGATCGAGACCTCTGCTCAACAACTGTAATGCAGTCAGCAAATTACTAGAATCAGTTATGACTGTTGTAGCTGCGTAGTAGCGCAACATTTAAACCATTAAATAAAAGAACCGGTTGAATTAAGCATATCGATATTGAGAAAAATAATATAATATACGTTCGTTAGGTCACTCTTCTCTGTTTGTGACCACCCGTCTCTTCTCAAAGTGCAAATAAAATAGACTTCAGAAGACTACGCACGCTGTTTACCATACTGCATATTACTTTTATTACCAAATTGAGTACAAAATACCCTTCAAATTTTGCCCCTTTTTTGAAAACCAATTTTACGTCGTTTTTTTTTTACGTTTTTGCTTTTGCTGCTGTAAAATAAATGAAGTGAAACAACTTTGCACTTTAAAACACTATCAGCATAAATTTTCGAAGCTTAATTATGTTTAAAAATATTCGAAGCTGTCGTGAATATTGTACGTAGTCCTGGAGTGTTGAAAAAAAACTTTATTATGATCATTATCGCCTTTCAACTTTCAAAATATATTATTATATTCCAAAACTATTAAATCTCAAGCTCAATTGAACCCACTCTGTCTCCAAACCGAAAATCAGAAATTTAAAATTTAACTTTAACAGAAAATAAGAGATTTCGATTCAAACTAAAACCATAAAATAGACCTGAACTTCCGATTTCGAGAAAGCTTCACATTTTTGATTTCGATCAAAAACCTTTCTTTTCCTAAATCAGTAACGTGTATTATCCTCGCAGCTATGATATGAAGTTATATAGCATCGTATTGCACTTATCACTACCACCAAAATTGAAAAAAATAAATTATTAGAAGTAAAAATTATTGACATGCTGCTGAGTACAGTCAATAGATATATCTAAAAATATCGTGATTCAAGTTTTTGTATATTTTTAAAAATACCAAAATCATAATGTGGATTACACGTGGTTACAATATCATTTCACCACGTTTCACTGCCACTTTAATTCCACCAAAATTACAATGTGGAATCGACGTGGAGAAAACGTTACCACACCACATTTCACTCACCACCAAATATCTACCAAAATTTAAAAAAATTAATAGAAGTAAAATTTGTTACCATGCATGCTTAAAAAAATAACCAAGGCACATCAATTAATATTGAAATTGGACTTTCATATCAATTCACAAAGCTGCCAATGTTGTGATGTGGATTACACGTGGTTATAACATCGTCTCACTACGTTTCACTGCCACCTTAATTCCACCAAAACTACAACGTGAAATCGACGTGGAGAAAACGTTACCACACCACATTTCACTCACCACCAAATATCCACAAAAATTTAAAACCGCATGGTTAAAAGAAAAATTGTTACCATGCTGCATAGTACGTTTAGTAGGTATAAATATAAATATTGCAATTGAATTGTTTTTCATCTTTTTTAGGGTACCGAAATCATAATGTGGATTACACGTGGTTGTAACATTACTCTGCCACGTTTCAATTTTACCAACATTATAACTTGGAATTACCGTGGACAAAACCATACCATGCCACGTTGCACTCACCACCAAATTTCCACCATTATTCTGCTACGGATTGTAAGCAGCCCTTTAGCTATTATACTGCACAGTGAAGCAAAAATATAATGCTATTGGTATATTTTGTCACTTTGCGATGTTTTTAAAAAATATCGTTGAAAACACGTGGCTACAACATTACCTTGCTACGTTTCGCAGCAACGTAAATTCCACCAAATTTTTTTCGTGAAATCCATGTGATATCCACGTTACCTAGTTTTTGCAGAATGTTCATATTTTTTAATAATTGTTCTAGAATAGATATTTAGGTTTGAAACTGTTTTAAAATTTTTTAAAAATTACTATTTTTATCCAGATTTGAGTGGTGACTTTTACCACATGGTTTCCACCATTTTACCACGTAACAAAAGTTGCAAATAATAAAGGCGATATTTTTTTCCCGAATTTTATTAGTTTACCAGTGCAAATATATCGCTCTGTACATAAGCAGCTTTTTTTAAATCGAAACCTGGTTGTTAACTCTTCTTATTTGATTTGTATCACGTAACTTCCACATGTTTAAAACGTGACTTTTTCCACGTTTTTTTTCCACCTAAATTCCACCAAACGGCCACGTGGAAAACCCGTGGTGTGTTTGTTGGGTCTCCATGATGCATGTACTTCACTACCACAAAAATTCTAAGCTGCAATTAAGTGGCTTGAAATATAAAATAAATAAAAAAAAAATATATATATATATATGGGCTCTTACCACTAGGCCATGCTTTTTTTCTTTTTTCAAATTTTAATTGTGTTTTGCTACATCAAAAATTTCGCCCTTTAAAGAAAATTTTTAGGTTATAGCCATACACCAGAGGATAAAACCTTGTAAGAGTCAAGAAGCAGATGGCCTGATCAGAGCATAAACTATGAATTTTACTGCATTGTTAAATGACGTCACAGATTTATACATTTTCTCAATACGATTTTGTGCGGATGAAAAAGTGTGGTAGCGATAACACCGTAACACCTTGCTGACGTGACGTCACGAACAAAGCAACGTGGGTCGGTAAGCCACAGCCACTGAGCCACGACTCACGAGGCAGTAACAAGTTTACTGTGGCAGTACTTTCATCTCGCGCGAAACCTGGCACCATTCTCGGATTGTAGAAGCAGTGTAGAAGTGATAAGATTGTAGTGACTGAAGATGTAGCTCTCGCGCGAAACTTGGCACCATTCTCAGATTCTAGAAGTGATAAGATTGTAATGACTGAAGATGAAATAGTATGGGGCGTAGGTTATGAAAGTTTTCGTTTCAGCAGACTATATTGTCATCCAAAGCCATAAGTTACAGTACCGGTACCTTATTTATACTATACCTTGTGAATCAGTCAGAAAAGCAAATAACAAAATATGTTTTATCGTCTAGTCTTGGCCTGCATAGCTATGTAGACCTAAGCTTCTGGTATAGCTTATTGTATTCAACGGGTAAGCTGTACCGGTACTACCATAATATAAATGCTGAAATTACCATACAATGTAGACTAGTCTACACTTTGTGCAAATGCCAAGTTGTTACCTGTGTAGCCGGTCCTACTAAACATCGCAAGGAACTACAAGGTACTGAAAACAGTGCAAAGAACTACAAGGAACTACAAGATACTTTCAAACGAAGTACTAAGTAGCCTAGCTGAAAACACTACAAGGAACTACAAGGTACTTTTAAATCTACAAAACGCTTGAAAACACTACAAGGAACTTTTAAACCAACCACAAGGTAATTGGAAACAGCTAAGAGCTGCAAGGTGCTTTTAAACCAACTACAAGGCAGTTAAAAACACCACAAGGAACTTATAGACCAACAACAAGGGCGTTAGGAACATCCCAACGGTTGGAGTGGGGTCGAGGGGTTGGAGTCGGGGGGGTTGGGATCGGGGGGTTGGAGTTGGGGGATGAGGGTGGGGTCGGGGAGGTTGGAGTCAAGGAGATTGGAGTTGGGGGGTTGGAGTGGGAGAGTTGGTGTAAAAGTACCTTGTAGTTCCTTGTGCTGTTTTCAACTACCTTGTAGTAGCTATAAAAGTACCTTGTAGTTCCTTATAGTGTTTTCAGCTACTTTGTACTTGGTTTAAAAGTACCTTGTAGTTTCTTGTGCTGTTTTCAACTACCTTGTAGTAGCTATAAAAGTACCTTGTAGTGTTTTCAAGCATTTTGAAGGTTTAAAAGTACCTTGTAGTTCCTTGCGGTGTTTAGTAGGACCCCTGTGTAGCTATAAATTTTAGATGTACCAGTATCAGAGTATGATACCGGCATTCAGTAGCGGCATTAGATGGCAGTAGACAAGGCCTGCCTAGCTCTGTAGACTTGAGATACAATGCCGGTGGGTAGACTAAGGTCACATTGATTCTAGGATAGGCCATATCGTACCCAATACGGCATGGTATTATACTGTCAGACTGTTACCTATAAGCTACCACCTACGGCCTGTATCAGCCTGCCGGTACAGCAGTACATGGGTGTCTTTAAGGAACTGGGAATAGTTTAGACAGTAGAGTATAATTGTCCAAACCAGAAGTTGCAGCCGCTAATGGCGAAAATCTCCAACTCTGGAAGTTTTCAGGTTTCAAATCGGGCATTTCTTCTATTATGGGGAAAAAATGCCATATCAGGAAGTTTTGCCTCTTCTGAAATTACCCTTTGCTACCATCCAGCGTGAAATTGGGCAGATTTACGTGCGCACTAAAGGGCTATGTTACGACGTAGACTCCTTTATGTGTGTGTACCTATAGCCTACGCGGAAGGCGGCAAAGCAACATCGATTTTATCTCAATGCAAGCTAAATGTACTAACAGCCTATAGCAAGGTTTCGCGTGGCCAATGACCAGAAATGAAATGTAAGGTTGTTTTTTGGCGCTTTTTGACTGCTACGGTTTTGGAGCGCCAGGACTAATAGATAATTAGGGCCTAAACGAAAAATTTGCGATTGACCGTTTATATTTCATCCTCCATACTAACCCTGGTGCTGAGCGCTAAGCCGGTACCCATCAGAGGCGTCTTGCAACCAAAAAATTTGGAGGGGCCCGAGTAACAACGTAAACAGATACTAGTCACAAGTCACAACCCTTGTAAAATCGGTATTTAGCATTGAGTAGTATCACGACAAAAGGAACTTTTTTTTACCGTACCGGAAGAACAAACAGCGCAGAACGACAAAAGGAAGTTAGGGAAAGATACCAACCAAAACATGTCGTGATACTCCAAATTTTGGATAAGAAATCGAATTTCATTTTGATGCCCCTCCGCTTCTTAATTATGGGCATTATGCGCAATCAGTGTGGCATCCACGATTTAGCAAATGAGGCCTAGGTGGGGGAGGTTCGGAGCGAAGCCCCCAGCCTCCGGAGGCTAAGGAGGTCTGGGGGCTGCATACCTAGCCGCCAACAAATTTTCCGATTTTTAAATAAAAAACACTCGTTTCAGCACACTTATTAATCGAAAAAGGACATACCGGTACCTGCAGTGAGTGCAGTCACTATTATACTGTCAGACAATATGAAAATATTTTAGTAGCCTATGTCTAAAAGCAGAAGCTTGGCTAAAATAAATGAAAGGAGACTGCAAACATTATTCGTTTTGGCGAAGGCCTGTTTGATGGGACGACGAATATATATGTGTGTTCTATAATCTTCAACTACGCATGCAAAATGTTTTGTGAATTCTAACTAGCCTATAGATCAAGAAACTAACTTTACTCCTGAGTAGAAGCGATTCATTGAAACAAAAATTTAAAAAACAGAAAATGGAACTTGTAGTACCCAGGGGGGAAGGGTAGGCGGTTGGTTTGAAGGATGAAGACGAAATGGCACTGGCTATAAATTTTTCCTTTTTTAATTTTCAATTTTTAAAACTACAAAATATAACAAATCTCAGAAAATTTGGGGGGCCTTGGCCTTCCGGGCCCCAGTGGTACGACGCCTCTGGTAGCTTTGGGTACCATTTTTTGAGTCTTTGGTGTTCATTTGTTCCCTTCTGCCGCTGAGATTAATTTTGTAAAATACTCTTCTAAACTCTAGACTAGAGTCTAGACTAATTTTTGTGAGCTGAACAGCTTCAAACTCGTAATTGCAACTCGCAGTCGCAAAACCACTGTGTAACTGCGAAGTTAATGACCAGAGCTTCTTCGAAATTGCGCGTTCAAACAATTCGTGAGCGCAGTAGTTATTTGATTGCTTTAATTGTATGACGCAAGTTCAAAAACTAGGTGAGTGAATATTATTCACCAAAGATAGTAGGGGCCTGGCCTACATCATCAGTCAATTGCAAATATTTAAATGTGACACAATATTCTACAATTGTCAATTGATAAGGGCTATTTTCGCAACATTGTGAGATGAGAAGTCGAATGTCCATGCATTATTGCGTGGCATAAAATTATGGAAGTACATCGCCTCCTTAAATACAAATTTTAGAAACGTTCGTAACCTTACAGGAGCTTACGAATATTTAAACAACAAACGTAGCCTACTTCCAGTTCCAGAAAGATCTACAGCTCATTTCTTATTAGAGAGCGGTGGGCTACTGGTACTCAATGTCCGACTATCACACTATGATAGCTATTTCAATCAATCAGTTTTATTTCCGCACAGCAAAACGTTAGAAACAAACACTCGCATCAATTCAGTATACATAGGCAAGCGCGGAAAAGAGCATATGCAGCAAAATCGGTTAACCTTGAAACATGCCAATCAAAAAAATGACTAGGCATTGCTGCATGACCCTATCACTATAATCTAGCTCAGGGTTGGGCAAACTTTTCAAACAAAGGGCCGTATTTCACAAATTGCTGAAGCCTAGGGCAGCACTGTTACGTGAAAGTGGGTGTTCTCTAAAAAAAAATGAATAAAAAATAAGGTCTTCACTTCTTCTATGAATCTGAAAACTCCCCAAAACGTCGCATTTCTCTTAAAAAAAAAAGGGTCTTGACTTCATTTTGAAATTAAAAATTCCCCAAAATTTTGCGTTTCTCTGAAAAAGAAAGGTCTTCACTTCTTTCTGAAGCTAAAAATTCCCAATAAGTGCCGTCGGGCCGCATAGAATAACCTTGCGGGCCGTAGTTTGCCCACCACTGATCTAGCTAAAACTATCACATAACTAGCTGTAACTACTTTCATCAAAATTGAAAAGCAACACAAATGTACTCTTAAGCTATAGCCTACTCATAATCGTTAAAAAGTATTCATTCTTTGTCATCTTTTACAATATTATTCTTTGTACTTTGTGGGCATATAAGCTTTGCGTTTTTTTTTTTTTTGTGAGAGAAATGTTACTAATCTTTGAAAAGATAATTATTATTTGACACTTGGCCATTTGTTGACGAAATACAAAAGTGCAGGGAAGTAATTCCAATAGTAAGACTGATTGGTTTAATTAAAATCGTTTTTTCAGCAATTGTTGACGAATTTAAAGCAAGTTTCGCCCCATTTAGCCCACAAAGCGTTAACTTTAACGGAAAGTCACAAAAACAGTCGCAGGCGTTGGTAAGGAGAAACTTGACATATTCGTGCCACATAAAAGCGCATTTTTACTGGTAACATTGGGCTATCCGCTGACTGCGCTTTCTTGAATAAAAATCATCATTGACTC
This sequence comes from Trididemnum miniatum, assembly GCA_964006365.1. Lineage (NCBI taxonomy): Eukaryota > Metazoa > Chordata > Ascidiacea > Aplousobranchia > Didemnidae > Trididemnum > Trididemnum miniatum. The sequence continues at coordinate 19,584,255 of OZ023240.1, forward strand.
CCCCTGAAAACTTTTCTGCACATATAACTAGTGCAGTATAGTTTGCTTTTCCGTTATATAGGTGATGCGACATGAAATTGGCAGGAAAGGTGACAGCAGAAAATTTGGCAAAATTGCTGCCGATGAATTATTTCTCTTTAGAGGTGCAATACAATGCTAAATTAACAGCAGTAGCCTACCTAAAAAGCGATAAAGCTTTCCAGGTTCCTTTTCTTAACTTGGTCTGCCTGTGCTCATGCCATAACATTAAAATATTTTTTAAATATCAGGATAAAACACTTGATGTTGGTGCTTTACAATTAAGCAGAATGAAAATGTCTGTTATCACAAAAGAAGTACAAGTCCAACATGCTATGTTAGAGTTGAAGACAAATTGACGTAATGGTTGTGTAAAAACAAGCACTCTCGGAAAATACGTGAGTTTCAACCGGAAGCCTACATACACCAAAAAAAAAGCGTTGAAAAGTACATGCAGCCAATGATAACAATGCATGTACATTGCATGGTCATTGGCCACAAATTTTTTTGCAGATCTTGATCAAACTGCGAGGATGCAACACTTGTGGCAAAGGCTAACTTGCGTAATGTAAGCTCATTATCAAACAAAAGTAATCAGTTTTTGCAGATTAAAATCGCTTTTAGCTTAATTGAAATTATAATAATAATGAGAACTTCAAACTTACTAAAACAACTACTTTTTACGTTACTTATAAACAGAGTTGGATTAATTACATGACAGATCAGTCATATATAGTTACTCTTACACCCAAACCTTTTTCAATTAGGCTACTTTACAATTACTTTGTAGCAGGGTTGGCAAAAATCGATTGTAATCGATACTCGATTGCGATATTCTTTACTTTTTGTTTATCGAATGCACTGGAGCCTTTACTTTTTTGAATGAGTGTCGAATAAGCTGATAAGGCCTTGTCTTTACTTTTTTTCGGCGCAATTCGATATTCCATATTTGATTCTTTTTGTCCAGGTAACTTTATCTCACTTTGGCAAATTTAAAATGATCGTCGGTATGTCATTACCTTGGTTTTGCTGATAAATTTTTTTTGTGCCAAAAAGAAACAAAAAAAGAGTTTTAATAGCAAATTTGCTTCGCATATACTATGTCCGTCGTTTGTGTGTAAATTACCGCGTGAATGTATTAAGGACATAACAAAAAAATGCTTGGCGTATACCGCTAAATGCTCAGTGTAATGTCGAATATCGATTACAATACCGGTATTCTTTATTCTTTGCTTTTTTTAAGTACCATCGAAATCGATTATTTCTTTACTTTTTGGTGAACTTTCGAAGATCAATTGCGGTACTTCTTTACTTTTTTGGGTATCGATTTTCAACCCTGCTTTGTAGCAAAAAAACTCAATTTACAACATTACACTCGGTTCGAACTGCAAAATACACGTGAAAACTCTATGGATGGAACAATAGCATAAACAAAAAAAAAAAAGAAAAACTATGTCCTCACTTTTTATTGAAGTAAGATATATCGTGCTTTTCATGATGAATAGTGCAGTCGAGAGTCAAAACTGCTTTTAACCAAGAAAAGAAATTTGAACAAATAAAAGTGATAGAATTTAGATAACGTATTAAATACAAATAGTAATAACTTGGCTTATGATTTTTCTAAACAACAACTACGATTAAAATTACAATCACTCAAAAAAAAACACAATTATAATTACATGAAAAAGTGTAAATAATTACATTCAATCACAATTATAAATTGATTCAACTTTGTTCACAGAAGTAGCCTAAATTACACGCACGCTGTAACACATAAATTTATGTGGAATCAAGGATCTCCAACAGCTGGTAATAATAATCAACATAGTACGATTTTGCTTTGTTTTTCACATCTTTTTCATACAATTCGATGTACAATGCTGAACTTTCTAGTTGACTGGAAAGTTCATAAATCTTATCTTCTATATTTTTTTTTGTTAAATTGGAAATGTTTTCTTCTTCTCTTTCGACTTTAGTAACGTAAATTTTTTCCGGAGTAAAATCAACTTTTTCAAGTTTCGAGTGAATAAACTTAGAAAAGTTTTTAGTGACAATGTCTGTAAAATATATCAAACGATCATCCAAACGGTCTCCGTTTAGGCTTTTATGTTCAGCAGCTACTAATGGATTTGATGCATACGATTTTTCTCTCAATAACATTCTGATGTAAATTACTTCTTTCTGAATATTTCTGACATTTTTCGTTGAACCTTGTGCGTTGTCACTGACTTGAGATTCCACCAAAGTTTTTCGTCTCAGCTGTAAAGATAAACACAAAATTTTGGATTCAGCAAATCACTCCAACTTAAAATGCATACACCGCGTATTTTTTGCTAAATTTTCTAAGTCAATGACGCATTGTTTTATAGTGAAGTGGAGCGCCGCTTATGCTACACTCGCGTGAACTTCACTGCTTGCTCCATACGTAAAATGTTTAGCAATATTAGTAATTAGTTTGCTGAGCAGGTTCTAAGCAAGAATATTAGTAAAATAAAAGGCAATAAAAAATCTAACCGAAACACTTGGAAACAACATTCCTTGACCGAGTGTAGATTCGTCTTGTTTAGCTCTTTCGGCACATTCTCATAACATAACGGTGAATATGTTAATTTCTGCTGGATCGTACACGTACTACAGATTTACATATGATCTTACTAAAACGTACCACAGCAGCTGCGTATATAATGTTGCTCTCAGTAGGTTCAGGGACAGCATACAATTATAGCAAGTGAGATGTGTACCATCAATATGCGAAGTAGAAACTTTTTACTGGGGAGGATGTTTTTGTCAAAAATTATGCTTAAATTCCGAAATAAAATAACAAGAAAATGTTGCAAAAATAGAATTTATCGTTCATGGGACGTGGCCGCCGTTGGTCAACGGCCTAATTAAAACTGTGGCGCAGGGCGTACGACGACGTGTTTGCAAACAATCAGCATGATGCACAAAAACTATCAACGGAAGAAATTCCATAACTTTATTCGCTTTTACTTGCGCAGGTTTTCGTTACATAAATATAGCTAGGGGCAGGGGAAGAGCAGTGAGCTCCCCAGTGGGGTTCGGGGTGGAGCCTCGAAACCTATAACATTTTCTGAATTCATACTCTCAATCCCAAATATGGTCTTAAAATCTGTTTTTCTAAAAACACTATCTCTTACTGGTGTAGCTAACCACGGCGCTTAATGAAAATGAGACTGAATTAACACCTTCAAATTCGATGATGAAAGCAATAGGCCTACGGCAAGGCATACCAACATAAAAACAAACAAACAATACAATTTATGTTAAAAGGTAAGTTAACGATAACAAAAGAAACTCAAAATCAAACTTTCATTATACTCGCGGTATTTCGCCGAAGCGACTAACGAGTAATGTGGCCCATCTACGCAGCTTAGCGCCAGGGCGAAACAGCTTCGAAGTTCAAAAAACATCGCAGCGGTGGCGAGTTGCTTGCGACACTGTGTCCGACTTGACCGGCCCAAGGCGCGATAAACACCAGCCCAGACCTTCCGCACCGATAGCAATGTCTTAACCACTGAGCAATGTCCTAATCAATTCATTAAAGTTAATCTTAGCCTCAGTCAATAAATGCACGTAAAGCTTTCTGATATCATTAAAGTTAAATAATAATTAATAAACTCGCGAATCGTGATAAATGTATGGTATTCATTGTCAATGCCATGTCCAGTTTGTCCACCTTAGGCTAACCAGCGTCTTAAACTATTCTCACTTGATCTCATTTCCTCATTGACTTTAATGCGTTCACGCGCTTTAACAAACACTAGGGGCAGTGATAAAAAATGACCTCGCACCTTACCTGTCCCTTGATCGCACTTTATTTAACATAATTTAGTGCTTTCGCAAATACTTATAAAATATTGCTGACGTGTTTCAGTGCTGATGAAAAATACTCTGTTCTGTTCAATAGGCGCACCGAAAGTGTTTTTCTTGATTGCTTTGTGAACTTCTGTGAAGTCATAATAGCCATAAGATACTCTGGAAAGCATCGCCCGCAGTCCGTACCCACGGGCTACATGCATGAAAAACATTCAACTTCTTACGCTACTTATCACTGTGGGGGGGTTAGGACGTTTCATCATCCCCCCAGGACATTCTACTCTTAACTGGGGGGAACGACTATGTTTACTGGGGGGTACATGTCCCCCCATCCCACCCCCCTACTTTGGACACTATGTAAGATATTTTTCATACTGAGTTTTTAAGCGCATTAAATTTACTGTACACTTGCTAGCATCACAAATTATTCGTGGTTAATTTACTTACCTCAATCAGATTGTCCAAATTGCGAAAACTAGTCAGCCACTGATTCTTGGTGGGAACTCCGACGACCCATTCCTTGGCAGCTTTGTTAATTTCTTCTAATATTGCATCACCTCCTTGATAGTGGCCGACATTGCCTGTTCGACTCAGCGAATAAGAGGAATTTAAAACGTTCTGCAACTCGCTAGGCAAAAGCAAATGCAGTTTGAAATCGTTGTACATTATTTCACGGTAGTTAAGATGATTACCACCAAAAAAGAGCATGCCTAATTTGCTCTTCACTGCGTTGATGGGCAGTGCTGCACCTTTTCTTACACCATTTCGAAACAGCATAAGAGCATGTAAGAAAGTTAAAGTCATCTGTTGTAGATATATATAATTTGAATTTACAGCATCAGTGCAAAAGCTCCAGTAATCATGTGCTGATGGAGTTTTGTTTTTCTTCATGCATTTGCGGACGTATGGTGTAAGAAGTTCATCAAGAGAGGCTAGATACGTAATTTCAAGAATTTCCCATAACTTATGATGATCGCTTCCTTTTTTAGCATATTTCAGAGCATTTTCGGATGTAAAGCCTAAAGTCTTCACTACCTCCTTCATAAATACTTCCCAGTTTAGCGTCATAAACGTTTTGGCGCAATTCATTTCTATGTGTAACAAACCAGGCAATGGTATTATCCAGTCGAATTCGCGAACACCCTGAATGTTTTCGCTTGAGGCACAAGTATGTTGGTCAAAATTGTGAGAACCGTAAAAGCTTACGTCACATTGGGGACAAGTAAGCACATTATCGATCAACTTTAGCATGATGGTGTAAATTGCCCCATCATTTTCGATAAACACCCACTTTCGTTGGCCAGAACCTGGGCAGTATTTTTCAATTCCTGCTCTTTTACCAAAATTTTGCAGCAGTTCACATATGTTTTTGAAGCCGTTGGGATTTAAAAAGTCTGGTTCACCAACTCTAACTTTTACCAAGTTTTTCTTGTTCGCAATGTCAAAATAATCCGCAACTATTGCATCAGTGTTCAAGTCCAGCACATCGTTTAGGTCCAAAGAAAAAACTTTTCGCTTTAGCAATCCTTTGCAATTCGTGCATCTTCGAAATGATGGATCGTTTGCAGCCTGACATTGGGTGCAAACTTTTTCGTTCATGGACCTTATTTTATTTTTCACTAATTCATCAATTTGATCGGAATCCGTTTGTCCACTGCGCTTGTATTCTTTCGAAAGGTATTTTAGTCTCTTTTCGATAACGTAATTGCGAGATCCACGAAAATACTTTTGATAATGGTTGAAATAATTCGAAAGATGATTTGTAGTTTCCAAATTCAAACTAGAAAAATACCAATTTTCAGGGGAAAATATTTTTTCCGTTTGAAGGGTCGAATCATCCTGAATGACTAAGTACGCACTGCTCGTAATTACTGAGTTTTTCACAGTGGAAGTAGAAACACTGATATTGTATTTTTTTCCAATGACTTGTTCGTTGTCAAACACAATGCGCACAATGCCGGATGGAAATAAAATTTCTTGCTTCGCTTGTGCGTTGAGCCATTTCAAAACGTAAGTATAAGAACTTCCTGCAGTGGTGCCTCCGTTCAACCGCGTTAATAATTTGTAATGTGAAAGAGAATAATTAATTAAATTTTGGCGAAACGAAAGAGGTAGAATTAAGTTCTGACTATGACAAGAGTAAATTTGTTCCAAAGTTTTGCATAACATGTAAGCATTTGTTTCTTTTCGAGGATTTAAGTTACACATTATAGATATGTGATTTACTACTTCTTTTGGTCTCTCCAGTATCCATTTCTGCGGTGAATAGTGGAGTAGTGTTTCAAAGTTTAAGTGGTCTTTTTCTTTTCGAAGTTTAGTGATGTCTTCTGCGATTAATTGAAAAACATCACCTTTGGTTTGCTCTGCTTCGTTAAAGCAAATCTTTTCGGAATGATGCGCATCTTCACTTTCGTTTGCAACAGCTTTTGAAAAGGAATCAACAGATTTATCATCTTCACTTGACGAGTTATTGCTTGCATTCAACACTTCAAGATGCATTTGATTTCCATCAGCACTGGTTTTAACTAGGTTGGTATACAACGAAATGCATTCATCACAAACGTATCTGCTACGTGGATTTAAAAGTTTTTTTTTAACCATTTGTGAACGCAGAGAGGCTGTAAGTCTTTTTTTGCCAACTAATTTAAATGACACTTTAAGACTGGGATCATGAGCGTAACATCTACACAATTTTTCAAATTTTCCTTTGGATCTCTGCAGCGTCTTTGTGGAATGTCTTGTTTTCATTTTTAGACCATAAAATCTTTGTATGAGAGACAGTAATGGATGGTATTACATATATTTACCTGAAATACATAAGCCTATACCTAAAATAGCGGCAACATCTGTTAAAAAACACGTGTGCCATCACACGATTTCACCTCATCTGGTAATTTGCGTTGCTTAACTCAACACAACGACTGAATAAGCTATAATACCGTGAAAATCAACAGCACCGCAACTACATTTTTACTTTTTTTTTTTTATTTTGGACTTAATCTAGGTCTATTCATCAATCATTGCATGAAACTTCAACTATCAATTTCCACTCCACTCTTATCCTATTTTTGTAAATTGCAATAACAGCTTAACGTTCGCCTCGCTGTTTTTGTGTTGGAAGTCCTATTGTTGGTATTAAATTTTAAACTAACGTACCGGTAAGTCTAAACGTAAGATAAATTAAAAAATGCTTGAAGCGTTCGTCAGTCACGATAATGATAATGCTTCATCTAATCCAGTGGTTTCCAACCTGTGGCCAATTACCCACTAGTGGGGAATTTAAGGATTTCAGGCGGGGAATTAACCAACAGTACCTAAAGATATATAAATATCAAATATTACTTTCACCAAAAATAAAGTTTTTTTTTAGTAACACTTTCGCTGCGATATGACCCACCGGTGGGTCGCACGTACAAACATGCCACTTTAAAAATTGCTATTTTTTAGTTTTTTTTTTCAAAACTGTTTGGTTTTTAGCGCTTATCCGTTGTTTATTAATCTGGCTAGCTTTAACTAAAACAAAAAAATTGTTTTAATTAACAAAACTAAAACAATAGCAAGCATAATTAACTTTGATATAGTTTTCACAGAACTGCAAAATTGGGCACGAAACATCATTCAAAATGCTTGGTATTTCATTGAAGTATAATTTGTCATTGCACCATTAGCAACAAGCTATGCGAATAACACTCAAAAACAGTAAAGTTTTAATGGTTCATCTTGAATTGGTTTAATTTAAAACATTTATGTTGTGCGCAGTGATGATATTCAGAGGGTTCACGCTTCGTAAGTATTCGTGAGAAGCCCTTGTTAATTATGCAAAAGCAAAATTAATTCTTCCCTTTTCTGTGTCCGTTTGTAGCTGAATTCGTATATTGTTGTGTTCTATTCATTTTGACGGTGGAGAAATAAAAGGCACTACTATAAAAAAACCAAGGGCGTTGGAAGGTGGAAGGTGGGGGCTGAAGCCCCCCTACATTTTTTTAGCCCCCCCATAGAAATTTTGAGCCCCCCTTCAGCCCCCCCTTTCAAAAATTTATAACAACAATAAACCCTATGGCACTTCAACAATGACTTATGGCGTCACTTGTTATATGTTTCTTTTCTTCATTGATACCATCAAAACCAACGTACTAACTTTTGCAATGTTGTGACTAAGGCGAACAAAATCGCAAAAACTGTTGGATTTCCTGGTAACTTCGTGTACAAGCTCTTAGAGTTTTAATATGGTGTCACAAGGAAACTTTCTTTAATTTTAAAAGAAACTTTTGAGCAAATAACAGCAAAACAACAAAATATCAAATTAGAATTAGCTGGCTTACCCTAGGAGCAGTGGCGTAGCGAGAAATTTTTAAAAGGAGGGGGGCATAATTTTCACATTTTTTTCAAGCGTATTTTTGTTTGGGAAGAACAAATTTGAAGTTGATTGAGAAACAAAAAAAAGCTCTAGGGGGGTCCGGGGGCATGCTTCCCCGGAAAAATTTTGAAAATTTACATGCTGTAATGGCTATTTTGGTGCTTTTTGAATAATTTTTAGGCAAATTTTGTTTAAACTTTTTGACCCTAATTCTGAGTGCTTCACCTAATATGATGCATTTTGTTCGCACATTTTCGATGATACGTGCTTAAGACGTATTGCTATCGAAGAGGTTCGAAATTATGAAAAAATAGTTGGCCTATACATCAAAAACATTTTTGGAAATGGCCGGTGGGTGGATGCATACCCTTAACTTACCTATCCGGCTCCGCTCCTAGAATAAGTTACGAAAACCATCAAAAGAGTCTGGCATATTTGTCATTATTAATCTTGAGCTTGAGTTCATCAAGCAATCTCCAAATGACTTTTACTGAAGTAAAGTGCATGATACGTATGTTGTATGTTGCGATAATAAGGAGGGGGGGTTGGTACGGTAACACAAACTTCAGCAGCCCCTACTTAAAAGTCCTTCCAACGCCCTTGAAAAAACCCTCGCTGAAACAGAAAAGTAACTAAATGTGAGGGTCAGTTTCAATGATTTGGCTTTCGGCAGAAAGATATACAAGGATTCTGCTGCTTATACTGAAGCAGAAGGTCAATAGCTATTAAATAACGTCTATTTGTACTTATAGCTCCTACTCAGCAACCCATTTTGCACATCTTATCTGTGCTCATTCTTAGTGTCGGTTATGACGCAATTAAGACGGTTGAGAAGTAAAATGATGCAACGAGATAAGTGATTTTGCCGGAACGTAGTTTTGAACGGTTGACTCGACAAACTTTGTTAAAGCGTGGCTGAGAGCTGGTGATCATACTGCAAGTGACAACAAAATTAAGAGAACTGCTTCCGAAACTATATGTCAAAAGCAACATTGATTAGTCATTGCAGGAGGAATGAGATTGTGTAATGAGTAGAATCAAGAGTGATTTTGCAATGATTGCTTATTTAGTGGCTGGTTGGCGTAGAGGCAAGATTTCTCGCTATTGGTGAGGAAGGTCTAGCGTTCGATCCTCGGACCGGTCAAATCTGACGCAACGTCACCAACGGCTCATCACCGTTGCGACGGTTCTTCGAAGATTGATGCTGTGTTGCCCAGGCGCTAAGCCGCGGAGATGGGCTCCGCCACTCGTTGCTCGCTTCTGCGTAAGATCCCAGTATAATAATGCTTTGATTTTTTTTGCTTATTACAGTATCATTCTGTAGACAAATCCCGGAAATGTAGCTTAATTTCGTGATCAGTGGCCTTATTGGTGTAAAAATTTTCCTGCAATCCTAGGGTATGAAGGCGTTTGAGTGAATCTCTTGTTGTAATGTACAATTGGAAAAGGCCTATCACCACTAGTTGTGGGTAATAAAGGGTCAGTCACATAAAAAGTGGGTAATGAAGAGAAATGGTTGCGAACCACTGATTTAATCTACAGCTATGTCTTCACGTATTAATATCACCTGTTGCAATTTAAAATTTTTTGAAACATTGTGACGTCACATAATACACTGTGTTGCTATGTCCTGCAATAGCGGTATTTTTTCATTAGCGATGAATTGCTGGTAGGCTACGCCCTAAAATAAATGCAATTGGTCAATTCAAAATTCAGTCGTGGCTCGTAAATTTACAAGAACCCTGTAAATTTAAATATTGTTGTGATGTTGCCGTCACGAGCTTTTTTTTATTTATTTTGTTAAAATTTTCGGTCGTATATTTTCGAGTTACAGATATCAGGGTATGGGTGTTGTGTCAATTCCTGCGTGAACAGCAAAAAATAAAAATCTACAGTAATTGACTGCGTTGGAGTTCAACTTCCTCGAGTGACAGACAGCTCACCAGCAAGTTAGCTCAGTGACAACGGCATCGCTATCGGTGCGGGAGTTCTAGGGTTTCTTTGCTGGGTCAGTCAAATCGGACACAGTGTCGCAAACGGCACGCCACCGCTGCACTGTTTCTTCGGAATTCGAAGCTATGTTGCTTAGACGCTAAGCCGCGGAGATAAGGCCGCTGCTCGATCGTGACACGCTTGCGCGCAATGCCACGAGTAATAGCGAAACTTTGATTTTTTTAAGTGACTACTTTTGGGGATTCGAGTGGAAACGAAAAACTACTATTGTGTCGATAAAGGATTTTTCATTATAAATACAAGACTAGATGGCAGTTGCAAGCAACTACTCATGGCTTCCGGTTAACCCTATTATGCCTGTGGGGGGGCAATGCTAAATTTTTGAAAGCTTAGTGTGTTAAAACTGCTCGCAGCATGTCTCTCAAATTTCATGACTTTTCCTAAAAACCGCATTAGTACATTTTCAAAATATTTTTTTTCAATAGATACTACTGCTTTGCGGTATTATTGCAAAACTTGATCAAACTTGTTCATAGTAACGTAAGCGTTAAAAAAAGGCAAAATCAAAAGAAAAAGTTTTACTTTGCGTGACCACGATTCTGTAAGGTTCATTAGCTAGCTGCCACTTAAACAGACAAAATTGCCGCGATCAAGCGATTATTCATAGAACTTTACTGCTGTAGAATCAATCCTCTTGGGAGTGAATTTCGCAGTTCTTTTCAATTCTTTTCCAAGAATGACCGCACTACTCAAATTTACATTCCATCTAATAAATTTCACTTTCCAAGGTTTAAAAATCATTTCTTCTTCAAGGCACTGAGAAATATAAAGTCATTTCAATTTTTGGTCCTCGATAAAATTTTGCATGCTTGTTTCTGGTGAAGTAGCCTAAATTTCATACACAATATTCCTAACTTCTCGAAAATTTTGCTTTTATAGCTATCTACGTAGATATTTTAAATTTACTTCGTTATTTGCCCAAAAGAAATATATAATTCAACACAAATTTGTCGCTTCTGCTTTTTTGAAGTTCCCATTGAGATCTACTATCCCTAAAAATTTCAAATCTCTAGCTTCAGCAGTTCAAAACCTTTAGGCTGCACAAAATTGGTGTTGAAAAAAAAAGAATTTTTTTGGGACAAATAAATTTTTCTTTAGAAAGTGGGGGTTGTTGAGAAAAATTAATGTGACCAGGGTGTAGACCTAGGTGGGACACACATTTGAACTCTAGATCACTTTTGAATTGGAACAGCCATTGAGCAGCAACAGCTGTTAGAAGTTCAAGAATTGAGAAATATGCCAAGCAAAAACAATATGTCTTCTGTTTCGGGAAGCCATAAAAAAAAAAGTAAAAAAAAGAATTTTTTCGAGACAAATAAATTTTTCTCTAGAAAGTGGGGTTGTCGGGAAAAGTTAATGTGACCAAGGTGTAGACCTAGGTAAGACACACTTTCGAACTTTAGGTACCTTTAGAATTGGAACAGCCATTTAGCAGCCACAGCTGTTAAGAAGTTCAAAAATTGAAAAAAATGCCAAGCAAAAACATGTCTTCCCTTTCGGGAAGCCATAATTTAAAAAAAGCAGAAATGGAACGGCACGCGTTTAAACTTGAACTGGTTTTTGTTAGATTTAAGATTGTGCAATTGCGTCATTTCTCATTTTACACCAGTATACACATAGACAAGGGAAAATGTAGCCATTTAGGTCGAAAGCTTGGAATTCAAATACAGCCAAGACATCGCTATCGGTGCGGGAGGTCTAAGGTTAGATCCTCTGGTCGGTCAGATGGGACACAGTGCTGCCAGCGACTCGCCATCGTTGCGATATTTCTTCGAACTTTGAATCTGTGTTGCTCAGTCGCTAAGCTGCGGAGATGGGCGCCACCACTCGTTATGCGCTTCGGCGTAATACCGCGAGTAAGGTATAATGAAGATTTGAATTTTTTTTTTATATTTATGGAATCGATTAAAATTTCAAAATATTTTTGACCAAAATAGTAGACCGTATTTTTGAATATAATACAAAAATTGCTATTTTGCACTTTAAAACTTTTACAGAAGTAGGCTCAATCAAGAGTGGAAACTCAAACCTAAACCGAAACCTGAAAACCCGGTTTTAAAGGAAATTTTGAAAACTTAAACTGTAACTGACACCTACTTAGCCAAAATTTTGAAAACCTAAACTTGAACCAAATCCGTTTTTTCTTAAAACGTCAAAACCGAAACTGAAACTAAAACCTGCACAAAATTTTCTAAGGTTTTAGGTTTCAAAAATTGTCATCACCATCTTTACCAGCACAGTTCCTTTAACGCTGAGCGTCGAATAGAGAAGCTATGAATACTAATTTTTGACTATTTGGTTTCACCGGACTAGAAATCATGCCCAAGTCGACAACTTCTGATGCAATTGCTCCTCTCTTTGGCCATCTGAGCTGCTACTTATCATCGTGATAAAACAAAAACGCTAAGAAGTAGTGGATTTAAATAATCCGCATACACAGTAAAATAATTTTCTTGGATGAAACTTAAACCGAAATTAAAACCCAGAAACCGAAGCTGCCCTTAAGCAAAACTGAAACCGAAACTAGAACCAATTTTTTAACAGCCGTGAAACCAAACCAAAACTGAAACCTGACATTTGGGTTTCAACACACCGAAACTGAAACTGACACCCTTACGCCAAGTAGCCAGGTTTCCACCCTTGGGCTCAATACAGTTATGCTTGAAAAACAATTGCTTATTAAAATATACAATCTGCTACTTGCATCGCTATTGGACAACTTATAGTTTTAAAAAACATACCTAATATTGGAAATAAACGCACATACTAAATGGCGCAGCCAGGGGAAGGGAGAAAGAGTAAAAAACAATGAAAGAATCGACTTGTGATAAAACTTCACAAATATGACCTGTTTGGGTCGGGGCGTTGGCAGACACTCTCCGACCGTACGTCGATATTTGCCTTAAGTTATATTGGTATTCGAGTTTTTCTTAAAGTTATTTTCTTTTTTTCGCCATTTCAATGTTGACACAACCTATAAGTCTACCACCGTTTTGCGATAGAACCTTGTTTTTTAACCTGTACTCGGAGTTTTGGTTTGATTTTAACAACCAGTGAAAAATATTGAAAGACCGAAAATTGCATTGATTAAAAAGTGTACTTGTAATATTTAGACTCCATGGTAAAGAAGCATTATTTTAGAAACTCTACTCGAGGGACTGTTTTGGTTCTTCAAAACGCCTTCTTAAAGAAAACACTGCTTGTATTTGTACGTAAAATCTCGATCCCATTCCACTCTTATGACGTACTAATCTAAGAGCTTTTTGTGAAAAAGTTTCATCGAATTAAGTAGAAATTGCGCAAAAATTACTGTCGTACCGGTAATTGAAAAAACAATAAAAATAAGGGAGCTTTTGCAACAAAGATTATGATAATTTATAAAAATATTTTAAGCTCATTTCAGATTAGGCTTTGTGAAAAAAGGGGTTAGTGCCCCGTTGCTCTCTTCCCAGCCTACGCGACTAATTTTTGCTGAATATTTGCGGGAATGCGAGATAAAGATAAAAGTTGTTTTATCACATAATGGTGCATGAGGTGAGTAGATAAGCACTTTGATCGAAGAGATGGATTCATTTTCAGTCGAAACCGATAATAAAACGACAAAATTTCTCGTACCTACTCCTACAAATCTTACGCAGGGGGGTAACCAGAAAAATAATTAAAGGAGGGCCACAAATTTGTGAAAAATATATAAAAAATAAAGAAAATTTGGCAGGTCACAATTATAATTTGACTTCAAAAACGAAAACTCAGTCGACTGAGAAGCAGAAGTGCTACAGCTTGGTCTCGAAGAATCTGTTCCTTGTTCATGGTCTTTCATTTCTATTGATTCCTTCCTTCTCTGCTTTGCAAAATAACTAAGTATTGAAGCATTTTTTTGCCTTTTCTCATTTTTGCTCTTTCTGATTCTTTCAGAATTATGACTGAAACTATATCTAATCTTGCTCATAAAAATCGCTAAAATCTAATCTTGCTCATAAAACACATGCCCAGCTCAAACTACTGATAAAAACGTAAGGGAATTTTGACGGAAAAGTAAATTAAATGATGCAATCCGCCTGTGCAGTTTGCAATCGTAGCGTTATAATTTAAAAACTCGGGTTGTTAAAATTTAAAAATATATCATAAGCAACGAGTTTGCCTAAGATAACGTCAATTGATTGACAGATCGAAGGAAGGCGGGGCGATATACAAAACGAGCATAATCGTAATAGTATAATAAACAGTAGTTGCGCAGCATACGCAGCAGATTGCGATCAAATTTGATTTCTTTTAAATCACAGTGTTGGAAATCTAAGGAGGGGCCGTGGTCCCGGTGCCCCCCTGACTACGCCACTAATCTTACGCTTTCATACAAACCGATTGTTTTATTAAAAAACGGGTAGTTTCAACAATAAAAATTGTGTTGCCGTCAGCGGAAGATTCGGTCTCAAGGCCAAAGCTTCCATGGCTCCATTCCAAATTTCCCTGGGTAAGCTTACAGCGTTAACCAGAACACCTATAGCTAATGTTGCACCATGCCTTGTGTAACTATGGAAATGCAATAGGGCTAATTATATGAAACTTTGCTTTTCAAATTATTTAGTTCAGCCTTGCACCCCTTAGCAAAATCCAGGTTGCGCTCATGCACATAATTAGAGTAGCTACAGTTTAACGTTATAAATCTCCACTTATCAACGGTGAAAAAACATTCAACCAATAAACCTCTCGACTTTCTCAGCAACAAATACTACATTTCACATCAACAACCCATTAACAAAATCTAGAAGCTTTATATATAGGCCTAACCTTACACATCATCAACAACATACCGAACAAACAAGAAAAAATCAACACATCTTGTTTTTGCACATTATTTATGAATTTTTCTGAATAAAAATTTTGCATTACTTCATCGTCAGATGATTTCTTTTGTAGATTGCGATGATTCATGATCTCAAATAATAAAAAAATTACACTAAAGGAAGTGAAAACATTAAAACTCCCTTGGTTTACGTCGTTGGGTGAATGCGAAAAGAAAAATTTTAATGAAACTGAACAATAAATGTTTTGACTTTAAATTAACAAAAAAATTGTTTTCGACTTGTTCCAAGCAACAAAGCAAATCGAATTGCGAATGTTCATTACCGGTACGTCATTTTCGACAGCGAGAAACTCCAAAAACAAAAGCGTGTGGGAGAAAGTCAAATCAAAATCACTCTATGATACCTAAACATTTGTTTAAAAAACGTGGTAATTTTGTTGAATCATACTTGTATGCCGAGCAAAATGCTGAAATTTATCTGAAAGAAACAGCATGTTTTACAAAACTTTCCATTGAAAAACTGTTTGGAGACGTTTTTCTCAACTTAAATGAGCAATTTTTGGGGGGTGAGGGAATAATTCATAGCATTCATTTTTACCTGTGTTTTTATGGCGCATTTTAGTTATGAAGTTTTGTAACGCTAAAACTAAATTAATTTGATTCCGTTGTTTTATTTTGAAAATTATCTGGTTTCAGGCCCATTCACAAAACGCTTCCGTTGAGAAGAAAATTTAGAACAAGCTTTTTTGCTAGACGAAGGCTCTTCAGGAAAAGTTCTCAAAATTGATAATTAGCTTAACGTAACACTTTGCATTACATTCTGCGCGTCCTTTTTGAGAAGTACCAACGGTGGTTTTGGGTGGAATATCTTCCGCGTATTAGCACTTGCAGTTTATATCATCTATAACACTATACCACGGCGACCACGCTGAAAAAATTCTTCGGTGTGATAGCAAACTAATCACCAACAAAGGTTAACAAGTTTCAAACCAGCAAGAAAACTATGCTTGAAAGCGCTACATGATGCGCCATTTTGCGTAAATTTCGACCTCCATCCATAATCGTGTCTTCAGGAGACATACCTGTACGAGGGAAAATGTGTTTTCAAAAATGTATCTTCTTAAGAGTAAGCGTTTCATCAGGCAATAGTCATAAATAAGGCCAAAAATTCGTATACAAAAATTGATTACAATGTTGCTTACAAAGGCACGAAGATCATAAAAAAATTTCCAGGGTCTGCCCCCAAACACCCCCCCCCCCACCAAGATTAATCGTACTTACGGCAGTTACAAAGCAATACATGCCTTTGCACTTCTGTCTAGTTAATTAGTTAGTTGCATATTTATCGTCCTATCACGAGAAAGCGATCAATGCGCTATACGAGCTCGCTTAGGAGTTGCCGGCCATCTGTCTACCACACCAAGATTGGGGAACCCCGCTAAGTGCCTTTCCCAACGGCACAACAAGTAAACTTGCCGGCTTGTTCTCCACGCTGTCCCTTTAATGCTGAGCGTCAAGCAGGGAAGCTGTGAATAGCAATTATAAAGTCATTGGTTTGACCCGACTTGGAATCAAACCCAAGTCTACAGCTCAAGAGACAGACGCTTTATACCACTTGGCCATCTGAGCTGTTAACTCGGCCATCTGAGCTGGATCTGAGCTCCCACCCTTTTGAAAATTTCTATCGACGTCCCTGTTTAAAACGTTGGTTCTGATGGGGGGAGGCAGTGAAACACTCCAACTTTCAAAAGGGGGTAAAAGTACAAAAAAGTTTGAGAATCACTGAAGTAAACTATATACGGCCTAAATATGAAATAAAAATTCTAAATTTCGATCATTTTTGTACCTTCAAGATTTGCAAATGGAAAATTGTTAAAACAAACTTTCATTTAATGATCAACATTTTCGAGATGGAATTAATTTTGCATTGCCTCTGTATTTCCTCCTAAGGATTTTCAGTAGTATAGGATCGAGATATTCAAGCAAGGCAAGGTCAAGAACGTGCTATTTGTTTCACTAAAAAGATTGAAAAGTTTTACATAAAGGTTTGCGCTGTAGAGCCTATTCTATCATGGGAAGTGATAACACGTGATCACTGTTATCAAGGTTATTTGAGTGTTCCGCCTTCTGGATATTCATGTTTTACTTGCCAGCAGGCACTTGTTAGCAACCAGCCATTGCAATAGTAATGATGAATGACTAACCATATCCTACTTGACCAAGCTAGCCTGCTACATGCAGCTGCAGACGCGTTTCGATCTTTTTAGGTCTCGTCGGTGCAGCATATAGCAACTTCTCCTATTGCCACCTACATCAAATCTATTTTAACCTTTTACTGAATTTTCAAACTCAGTCTCTACGCTGAAGATGTACCGGAATTCCGGCCGGAGTTTGCGAATTAATTCCGGAACCGGCAAAATTGCGGCCAAGTGGTCAGAAATCAATTGGTTTGTTTGTAGCAGTACTTTTTTATTGATTTTTTAAAACTATACTGAACTCATTTTTCCTCATGCTGAAATCTTGGGTAGCGTACCTTAGCAATATTACTGCACAAGAATTTGTTGGTATGTTGTAAAAATTACTTTTTATTTATTTTATCCTCCTATTATGAGAAAGCGACGAGGCGCTTAGAAGTTGTCGGCCATCTGTCCGCCACGCTGAGATGGGGGAATCCCGTTAAGTGCCTTTCACAATGGCACCAAAAGCGGACTTGCCGACTTGCTCCATTATTTCCCTTTAATGCTGAACGTCAAGCAGGAAAGTTGTGAATACGAATTTTTAAGTGATTGGTTTGACCCTAAGCGGAATCGAGCTTCGGTGGTGGGCTATCCCAGAGGTCGGCAAAGTGCAGCTCGTGAGCCGCATGTGGCTCTTTGACCCTTCAGATGGAGCTCTTCGAGAGGATGAACGAAGACCTTTTTTTCGTTTTGCTCATTCATACCTCATCTGCGCCCACTTTGTGTGGTTAGAGACCTTTTTTGCTCTTTGATTCTCCACTGACAACTCTTCCGTTGTTCTAATTTTCCGAAAGCGGCTTTTTTAACGATAAATGCGCCTACCCCTGCTCTATCCACTCGACCACCTGATCGGTCAAATTTGCGATTATGAAGAAATATTGTCAAAATGTCGAATAAAAAACATGAAAAAAAAAATTATTTTGTCATTTTTGCTGAGCAGTCTTCTTACTCAAGTGTATTTGATGTCAATTAAGCCTATATAAACACACTCAGCAACATTAATTGTGCTGATAAAAACACAAAACTTTAGTCACGTTACTCTAGTCACACTTCATCGTTAACTTTCTTCGAACCAGACCTTGATTTAGCGTGATCACTGTTCTTTTGCCATTAGGCTATATCAATAAAAAAACGAAGGTGATCAAAACCAGTGATGGGCACGTTAACTATTTTTTTGCTTAATCGATAATGGTGATGGATAACACAACCCAACAAAAAAATATTTTTTTCTTATCAATCAATCAATCGATTGTTTGGACCCGCTTATCCTTGGGGGTAGCGGGGGCAGCAGCTCGAGTTGGATCCTCGTATAGCATTTTGATTCTCTGCAACAAAGGATAGATGCTCTGCTGGGATGCCAAGGCGAGACCAACTAAGATCTTCTACGTAATCTCGCCATCGAGTTCTGGGACGGCCTTTAGGCCTTCGACCAATCGGTGTTGAACAGAGCAGTTATGCTGAAATTACCAAACTTTTTGAAAACAGAAAGCACATCATTTATTTTAGTTTATAAGATTAGAATTAGCCTGCCACTGTTGCGGGCCACGGCTTAGACCACACTGAGCTCGGACATTCACTTTCATAAAAATGTGAAGGCAGAGAAAACACTATGATAGACCACCGGAGCGGAAAAAGGATAAAGCTGACCACCTAACTGTCAAAGTTTTGTAAAAAGCATCTAATATGCTTCAACAGTTACGCCCGTTTTTGTGCTAGAGAAAATACTCGAAGTTTCGTCGACATGAATCTCAACTCCCCTGAGAAATGCATGAATTACGATTGGAATTCTATTAGGTGTTGCGTGTTTGTACGCTGTCGGCGTTCTACGCTACTCCATCCAACTCTAAAAAGAAAATAATTACGTAATAATACTGTAGTACGATGGCCACCACGAAGACGGAAGAGTGTCTTTTGTAATCAACAGCTACGGATTTAAAATTGACGCTCTGAATGACAGTTTCAACTAATTGTGTAATCTCAAACAAATGCAACTTTAAATTCAGAATACCACGTATGGCATAAAGCTTTGTATTTTTCAGTGTTTTCATACCATAGAGTCAAATTGTGAGCCATAGCAGTCAACAATGCTTACGCAAAAAAGTCATCTTTTTCTTTCTTTTGCAATATTTTGTAGTTTGAGTTAAAATTCAGAGAGGGGCCATGGCCCTTTTGGCTCCCGTGGCTACGTCTATGATTCAGACAGTGCGCTGCTTTTTTTTTTTTCACCCTACAGTTCTGACGGAAAGAACTATAGGTTGTAGTTAGTGTGTTTAAAGTGAAATGAGTTTTGACAACATTTTAATTATTTATTAAAAAAAAACAACCCTTCAAGAAAGAACAAATAATATGTAAAAGAAATTATCAAACTGGATATTACATTAGCTTAATAGTACAATTGTTGAGACTTAATACAAACCCATTGAATCGTATATCAAAACCATGAATGCGAATTAAATCGGCGTGTTAGTTGTTTTTGAGAGTAAATTTCAATTAAGTTTATAGGGTAAATTCATTGAAGTAAAATCAATCAACGTTAAAATCACTTTTCACAATAGTAATTAAGCCCAGTATATCTTTCCCAATTTTATAAGCCATGCTTTACCAAACAAATGGTATGTTACTGTTGGCCTATATGGTTTGGACAGAAAAAGTCTGCAAGATTACTTTGATTTGCCGCTACATATATATCCACGCATCGTGCGTGAACCCAGTAGTCACACGTAGGTATGTCGCAGCCGATCCAGGTGTTTTGCTTTTTAAATTTCCTTTTTAATTGTCTGTCTTCCCTAGAGTCATATATGACTCTACATTTTTCGCACTTGTTGTGAACTCTGGCTTGTGTGATAACGCCACTCGATGGCTTTCCAGGAAGACCAACTATACGTCGATTGCTAGTAGTGTCGCACATTTTCTTTTTTGGCGTGCTTGCCTTTTTTGTCGGAGTTTCTTCAGCTCTTGATCCAGGGATTGGACTCAAGGGCTTATTTCCATAATCTTCCAAAAAGCTGGTCGTAGTTTGCGTTGCTAGTGTTCGAAACGATTTTGGATTTGAAAAGTATTTTCGCTTTTTCTTGTTGTCTGTGTTGGTGATTTCTAACCGAACTTCAGCTCCAGTTAGAATGTGTAGCTCCTTGCCCTGCAATGTAACATACAAGGAATGTGAATGTTATATTATGTCATCTGTAGTAGATTTCCTTGATAAGCTGGAACAATACCCACATTACCCAGTTTGCGTATTTTATCTCCGCCGTACAGTACTGACTATCAAAACAAATGGTTATGTCGCACTGACGAGACATAGGCAGCATTCAACTTTAACATTTTTATTATTGAACAACACTGCCGTAAATTTCATAAACAAGGCAACTGCAAAATTGTAACTGTGGCAAAAACTGGTTAGAAAGTTCGGACGCGTGCCGTTTCATTTCGGTTTCCGCTCATTTTTTGCACTTTTATGGAAAGAACTATTGTATACAAACTAAATTTTTTTGTTTGCATGCTTTCTCCTGAAAGCTGTATAAATTTAGGGGGGTAAAATTCTCCTTCCATTACGGCGTTACGGCGTTTTTTCTTATTGTTATTGTATTGGATTGTTTATCAAGCATAAATTGATAAAACACCATAACTGCAACTTATTTAACGCAACTTCAAATTTTAACGAAATAAATCGATAGAACAATGTAACTGCACTATTACGCTTAATATTTTGCATTTACGTCGTTTTTGCGATTTTTCACTGAATTTATCATGAATAAAGTTACGGCAGGAATTCTCAAAGTGCTACGTTCGGAGCCCCTGGGCTCCGCGAGACGAACACGTTTTGCATTAAAATTTTTAAGGTTTTAAAGCAAAGCCATGACATAAGAAATAAAGGAAAAATTAGTGTTGTTGAAGAGCATGATTAAAAGATTGGCTAACAAATTTTATAAACTTCAATGATGTCTATATTCATTTTGGTTGCAATAAAACCACCAGCCTATAAACCATAAAAATTGTTACCGCGGTATGATCTAGGTGTTTGAGGAGCAGTGCTGTGTTCTGTGATCGCGGTTTTTATCGATGAACAATAACTACAGTCTGCATAATTATTTTAACCGGAAAGACTGCAAGCTTTGACTCGTAAAGCAAGTAATGAAGAAAACCAAGGTAGTACATAGCAAATTGTACAATATTAAAATAATATTCATATTGGTTATCAGAAAATTAGAAAATAGTATCGAAACTTCAAAACGATTATGTGTAAGCAATGAGAGCGACTTTGCATGAAATTGGCCTTTCCTCGCTATTGTCATGGAGAATTGGTATGTGTTTACAAAATATGGTTGGCGCTGAGTACAACACTTTGCCATTCTGACACTGAACAATGCAAAATGAACTTGTCACGAAATTTTTGGGTGCCCATCGCGACGATTTTGTGAGTTATCAACGATTATGTGTAAGCAATGAGAGCAAATTTGCATGAAATTGGCCTTTCCTCGCTATTGTCATGGAGAATTGGTATGTGTTTACAAAATATGCTTGACGCTGAGTACAAAACTTGGCCATTCTGACACTGAACAATGCAAAATGAACTTGTCACGAAATTTTTGGTACCCATCGCGACGATTTTGTGAGTAATCAACGATTATGTGTAAGCAATGAGAGCGAATTTGCATGAAATTGGCCTTTCCTCGCTATTGTCATGGAGAATTGGTATGTGTTTACAAAATATGGTTGGCGCTGAGTACAACACTTTGCCATTCTGACACTAAACAATGCGAAATGAACTTGTCACGAAATTTTTTGGTACCCATCGAGACGATTTTGTGAGTTATCAACGATTATGTGTAAGCAATGAGAGCGACTTTGCATGAAATTGGTCTTTCCTCGCTATTGTCATAGAGAATTGGTATGTGTTTACAAAATATGCTTGACGCTGAGTACAACACTTTGCCATTCTGACACTAAACAATGCAAAATGAACTTGTCACGAAATTTTTGGGTGCCCATCGCGACGATTTTGTGAGTTATCAACGATTATGTGTAAGCAATGAGAACGAATTTGCATGAAATTGGTCTTTCCTCGCTATTGTCATGGAGAATCGGTATGTGTTTACAAAATATGCTTGACGCTGAGTACAACACTTTGCCATTCTGACACTGAACAATGCAAAATGAACTTGTCACGAAATTTTGTGGTACCCATCGCGACGATTTTGTGAGTTATCAACGATTATGTGTAAGCAATGAGAACGAATTTGCATGAAATTGGTCTTTCCTCGCTATTGTCATGGAGAATTGGTATGTGTTTACAAAATATGGTTGACGCTGAGTACAAAACTTTGCCATTCTGACACTGAACAATGCAAAATGAACTTGTCACGAAATTTTTGGGTGCCCATCGCGACGATTTTGTGAGTTATCAACGATTATGTGTAAGCAATGAGAGCAAATTTGCATGAAATTGGTCTTTCCTCGCTATTGTCATGGAGAATGGGTATGTGTTTACAAAATATGCTTGACGCTGAGTACAACACTTTGTCATTCTGACACTAAACAATGCGAAATGAACTTGTCACGAAATTTTTGGTGCCCATCGCGACGATTTTGTGAGTTATCAACGATTATGTGTAAGCAATGAGAACGAATTTGCATGAAATTGGCCTTTCCTCGCTATTGTCATGGAGAATTGGTGTATGTACACAAAATATGGTTGGCGCTGAGTACGACACTTTGATATTCTGACACTGAACAATGCAAAATGAACTTGTCACGAACTGTTTTGTTGCCGATGGCCACGATTTTGTGAGTTATCAACGATTATGTGTAAGCAATGAGAACGAATTTGCATGAAATTGGTCTTTCCTCGCTATTGTCATAGAGAATTGGTATGTGTTTACAAAATATGCTTGACGCTGAGTACAAAACTTTGCCATTCTGACACTGAACAATACAAAATGAACTTGTCACGAAATTTTTGGTACCCATCGCGACGATTTTGTGAGTAATCAACGATTATGTGTAAGCAATGAGAACGAATTTGCATGAAATTGGTCTTTCCTCGCTATTGTCATGGAGAATTGGTATGTGTTTACAAAATATGGTTGGCGCTGAGTACAACACTTTGCCATTCTGACACTGAACAATGCAAAATGAACTTGTCACGAAATTTTTGGGTGCCCATCGCGACGATTTTGTGAGTTATCAACGATTATGTGTAAGCAATGAGAGCAAATTTGCATGAAATTGGTCTTTCCTCGCTATTGTCATGGAGAATTGGTATGTGTTTACAAAATATGGTTGACGCTGAGTACAAAACTTTGCCATTCTGACACTAAACAATGCGAAATAAACTTGTCACGAAATTTTTGGGTACCCATCGAGACGACTTTGTGAGTTATCAACGATTATGTGTAAGCAATGAGAACGAATTTGCATGAAATTGGTCTTTCCTCGCTATTGTCATAGAGAATTGGTATGTGCTTACAAAATATGCTTGACGCTGAGTACAACACTTTGCCATTCTGACACTGAACAATACAAAATGAACTTGTCACGAAATTTTTTGGTACCCATCGCGACGATTTTGTGAGTTATCAACGATTATGTGTAAGCAATGCGAACGAATTTGCATGAAATTGGCCTTTCCTCGCTATTGTCATGGAGAATTGGTATGTGTTTACAAAAAATGCTTGACGCTGAGTACAACACTTTGCCATTCTGACACTGAACAATGCAAAATGAACTTGTCACGAAATTTTTGGGTGCCCATCGCGACGATTTTGTGAGTTATCAACGATTATGTGTAAGCAATGAGAGCGGATTCGCATGAAATTGGTCTTTCCTCGCTATTGTCATGGAGAATTGGTATGTGTTTACAAAAAATGCTTGACGCTGAGTACAAAACTTGGCCATTCTGACACTAAACAATGCAAAATGAACTTGTCACGAAATTTTTGGGTGCCCATCGCGACGATTTTGTGAGTTATCAACGATTATGTGTAAGCAATGAGAGCGAATTTGCATGAAATTAGCCTTTCCTTGCTATTGTCATGGAGAATGGGTATGTGTTTACAAAATATGCTTGACGCTGAGTACAAAACTTTGCCATTCTGACACTGAACAATGCAAAATGAACTTGTCACGAAATTTTTTGGTACCCATCGCGACGATTTTGTGAGTAATCAACGATTATGTGTAAGCAATGAGAGCGAATTTGCATGAAATTGGCCTTTCCTCGCTATTGTCATGGAGAATTAGTATGTGTGCACAAAATATGGTTGGCGGTGAGTACGACACTTTGCCATTCTGACACTAAACAATGCAAAATGAACTTGTCACGAAATTTTTGGGTGCCCATCGCGACGATTTTGTGAGTTATCAACGATTATGTGTAAGCAATGAGAGCGGATTCGCATGAAATTGGTCTTTCCTCGCTATTGTCATGGAGAATGGGTATGTGTTTACAAAATATGGTTGGCGCTGAGTACAACACTTTGCCATTCTGACACTGAACAATGCAAAATGAACTTGTCACGAACTGTTTTAGTGCTCATGGCGACGATTTTGTGAGTTATCAACGATTATGTGCAAGCAATGAGAGCGAATTTGCATGAAATTGGTCTTTCCTCGCTATTGTCATGGAGAATTGGTACGTGTTTACAAAATATGGTTGGCGGTGAGTACAAAACTTTGCCATTTTGACACTGAACAATGCAAAATGAACTTGTCATGAAATATTTTGGTGCCCATGGCGACGATTTTGTGAGTTATCAACGATTATGTGTAAGCAATGAGAGCGGATTCGCATGAAATTGGTCTTTCCTCGCTATTGTCATGGAGAATGGGTATATGTACACAAAAAATGGTTGGCGCTGAGTACAACACTTTGCCATTCTGACACTGAACAATGCAAAATGAACTTGTCACGAACTGTTTTAGTGCTCATGGCGACGATTTTGTGAGTTATCAACGATTATGTGTAAGCAATGAGAGCGAATTTGCATGAAATTGGCCTTTCCTCGCTATTGTCATGGAGAATTGGTACGTGTTTACAAAATATGGTTGGCGATGAGTACAAAACTTTGCCATTTTGACACTGAACAATGCAAAATGAACTTGTCATGAAATATTTTGGTGCCCATGGCGACGATTTTGTGAGTTATCAACGATTATGTGTAAGCAATGAGAGCGGATTCGCATGAAATTGGTCTTTCCTTGCTATTGTCATGGAGAATGGGTATATGTACACAAAATATGGTTGGCGGTGAGTACAACACTTTGCCATTCTGACACTGAACAATGCAAAATGAACTTGTCACGAACTGTTTTAGTGCTCATGGCGACGATTTTGTGAGTTATCAACGATTATGTGTAAGCAATGAGAGCGAATTTGCATGAAATTGGTCTTTCCTCGCTATTGTCATAGAGAATTGGTAAGCGTACACCAAATATGGTTGGCGGCGAGTACGACACTTTGCCATTCTGACACTGAGCAATGCAAAGTGAATTATCCACGAACTGTTTTGGTGCCCATGGCGACGATTTTGTGAGTTATTAACGATTATGTGTCAGCAATGAGAGCGGATTCGCATGAAATTGGTTTTTTCTCGCTATTGTCATGGAGAATGGGTATATGTACACAAAATATGGATGGCGCTGAGTACAACACTTTGCCATTCTGACACTGAACAATGCAAAATGAACTTGTCACGAAGTTTTTTAGTGCTCATGGCGACGATTTTGTGAGTTATCAACGATTATGTGTAAGCAATGAGAACGAATTTGCATGAAATTGGTCTTTCCTCGCTATTGTCATGGAGAATTGGTAAGCGTACACCAAATATGGTTGGCGGTGAGTACAAAACTTTGCCATTCTGACACTGAACAATGCACAGTGAATTATCCACGAAATTTTTTGGTGCCCATGGCGACGATTTTGTGAGTTATCAACGATTATGTGTAAGCAATGAGAGCGAATTTGCATGAAATTGGCCTTTTCTCGTTATTATGGAGAATTGGTATATGTACACAAAATATGGTTGGCGGTGAATACAAAACTTTGCCATTTTGACACTGAACAATGCAAAATGAACTTGTCATAAAATTTTTAGTTGCCCATGGCGACGATTTTGTGAGTAATCAACGATTATGTATGAGCAATGAGAGCGGATTTGCATGAAATTGGCCTTTCCTCGCTATTGTCATGGAGAATGGGTACATGTGCACAAAATATGGTTGGCGCTAAGTACAAAACTTGGCCATTCTGACACTGAACAATGCAAAATGAACTTGTCACGAACTGTTTTGGTGCCCATGGCGACGATTTTGTGAGTTATCAACGATTATGTGTAAGCAATGAGAGCGAATTTGCACGAAATTGGCCTTTCAGGAAATTGGTTTTTCCACATCAAATGTTTGTCTGGTCATAACCGCTAAGCTATGCTGGAGGAAGTATTATTGAGCTGTGATTGTGCCTCCCATCAGATAACGGGAAGACCGGCCGGTTAGGTCAGTAGTAGTGACATCGCTGTTGGTGAGGAAGGTTTAGGGTTCGTTCCTTGGGCTGGTAAACTCGGCCACAGTATCGCCAGCGATTCGCCACCGTTGCGGTATTTCTTCAAAGTTCGAAGCTGTATTGTCCTGACGCTAAGACGTGGAGCTGAGCAGTGATGGGCACGATAAACCTTTATGTACTGAAGCGATAACGATAATCGATAATGTCCAAATTGCTCTGAGCGATACCGATAGTCGATAAATCTCAATTTCTTGATGCGATATCGGTAATGGATAAATTATCGCCGATAAATTTTTCCGATAAATGTCGCGGTAAGTTTTCAATGTGTTTGACGAAAATTTTTTTTCCTGTAAGTCAAATCACAAAAGTGTTTTTTAGATTTTTTGAGAAAAGACAGCAGTTCACGGACTCTGTCGTGGGATTAAACTCAACAAAGAGAGATTTTTTAAATTGCAACAAGATTTTATCGACACCGTGAGTTTTGCTATACCGCCAGCTCCCTAACTTGGAACACTGTGTGCATAAAGAATTGTTTATCGCGATAATTTATCGGCGATAACAAGATATATTACAAAAGCGATATCGGTAATCGGTAAATCTTAATTTTTTTGAGCGATAGCGATAATCGGTAAAAAATTATCGCCGATAACTATCGCCGATAAATCATCGCGGCAAATGCCCATCTCTGAAGATGGGCCCCGCCCCTCGTTACACGCTTTTGCGTAATACCGCGAGTATAATAAAAATTTGATTTTTATTTTTTTGTTATCCAAGTTGCGATAACTATTTTCGCGAAACTTGACTTAGAAAATTTATCAAAGCTAATTTTGATAAATGTGTGCGCGAAATATATCGGAATAAATTCCATTGTAGGTTACTTGTTTTTTGAAGAAACATGTTTTTTAACGTCACAGTTACAGTAGAATTCGAAAACTCAAAATAGAAATCAAAACGCTGTTCCGTACCTTTACCTTTATATAACTTCATCGCCTAATATGCATTAAAATTTCACACCTCCAATTTTCTATAACCTTTTAGATTTTGTAGAACCTTTTAATTCCTCCTTTAGTGTTGGTCTTGTCAGCGACATAGCCTAGCGGTACCACGCGCAGGTGACAGCTCCTAGTGTACGTGACGGATTCGATTCACGGCTGGAGCCGATCACGTTTGACACATTTACACCGGGTGACTGCTGACTCGAAGAGCGCAAGCTCCCTTTGCAGTCTCCCTCAATTATTGTTGAATTTTCGGTTCACAATAAATTGAAAATAGTCTCAGTTAGGCCTATTTATATTTATTTTTATTACAATTTTTTAATTTCTAACCTAAATTTACAATAATTTTGTTTTGAATTTGCAAGATTTTTGGCTACGCCCATGAAACTAGCAAAAATGTTTGATGTCCGGCCTCAGAGCCAACGCCAGAGCAGTCGACTGAGGGGACAAGCGTTTATCAGGGGGGCCAAAAGTTGGAAATAATTGGCCAAATTACGCACAAAAGACAATGTCTTCAAAAAAAGTAAAAGCAAACTTATTGATTGGCGCCTGCTTCATCAATTTTCATCAGTCAAGGCTATTTAGAGCTTTTCATGAAAAATGATCAACGTGTTGTGATAGGCCTAGTCTGAAGTAGGCCTAAGTCAAAAGTTATTTACGTTAACTATATATTCCCTTCAAAGATCCTCCAAAGTAAAAACCAAATTAACTTCAAATTTATTGGTTGTTATCAAAAAGTGTTCAAATTCAAACTTTTGATGAATTTTGAGCCTTTGAAAATTCCGAAACTCTAACGCTCGAATCGCTGTTTGTCATCTGCAATCGGCTGTCGATCAACATTTAGTCTTAGTTTGATTGCTTTGGCGACATCTACCGGAATGCCAAATTTTTTTTATGTTCTATTGCATGTTTTGAGTTCAGAAATGAAAGACAAGCCACTATACACAAAAATTAACTGTAGACACAGTCTTTCCAAACGTCACTGAACAACAAATAAGCCTTTTTGTATTAAGGGCGATATAAATAATAAAAATGATGAGCAACTGCATAAAACTACTTTAAAATAGGTCCTAGCAATTAATAAGAAAACGTCAAAACAACATTGAGAAGAAAACTTCTTTTCTTTTGTTGAATTATCACTCTTCGAAAAATAACTATTAATCACTTGAAACGTCATTGAAATCATAATGTGTCATAGTACTCATTTAAGCGTTAATACATTTCTAAAGACTCCGGATATTGCAAACAATTTTTATTGTAGAGCTACCACCAACGTGTACCATTAGTTCATAAAAAAATTATACGATTGATCACGAGCTTATGCTCGGCCGTTTTAAAATTCAACCAAGTCTAGTCATATAAATTAGGCCTATCGTAATTCTTAGCAATTTGAAGTGCGACTATAATAGGCTAATTCTACGGAAGAAGTTGGGTTAAAAAGTGAATTGGTAGTTTTAAGTTATTTGTTTCAGAGTGATGGTTTGATTTCTTAACTCATTTACGAACTACCACAGCAATTGATGAGTGAATAGCCTCGAAGCGAAAACTCGGCAGCCTTAATCGTCTAAATTTTGCTTTGTCTTTTTTGTTATTATTTGTAATTTGAAGTTTTGGTTGCACTTTTCGTTACATCAAAGCTTTTATAATAACTTGTGTTTGTCTCATTGGTTAGCAATCTTAAAGAACATCATAGGCCTACGTGGTGGTGGTGTGGTGTCGCTCGGGTAAAGCGCCACACCATAATGAAAAGCCGATATCACACCCGCGATGGTTGATGAATTCGAAACTTTTACAGCCTATAACGTAGTAGGATGAAGCTGAGGTAGATCAAGAATTAAGCATAAAGTTTTTGAATACTTTAAATGTAGGCTAGCCCTTGCTAGTGGCTTTATCCTGCAGACGCGAGAAAAGGAAGAAAGTGACATCCAGTTGTAGCCGGAGGGTTAATCGGATTTAGACTCGCTGTAATTAGCATCGCTCAATTTTTCCGAAAGAAGTTCGCTTCTTGTTCTTAAAACACTCTACCAGCAAGATATAGTAATAGCCTTCGAAGTATCTCATAAAAAAGCACCTACAAAAATGCGTTACCAGTAAAACCTGGACCACAACTTCAAATCACATCACGACTGCTAAAACTACAACATCTAAACCGCTAGTTGCTGCACCACGCTGCCGACACGTTCGCAACATTTTTGCACAAAAAATAACTACCAGCGTGCAAAGGGAGTCCAGCACAAACTAAGAAGAGCCAGCAGCAATAGCTTCAGGAGTTCAGGTTTTTATCATTTGCATTGAAGTTTTTAAAATTATTTTGAGTTTAAAAAATTGCCTGACCTGACTGAACCTCTAGCTTTGCTTCTTCCTCAAATATTTGGCTTATTTCTAAGTTTTAATTTCGCAACCACCCAAAAGATGAGTCGCTAGTAAACAATTCATGTAGGCCTATGCAGCAAAAAGGCAACAGGAGCAAAAACATCTTTATGAAATTTCAAAATTGCTTCTTGAAAAAATGACCAAGCATCTAGATCCGGATGTTCCTGGATTTTTTACGAGATTAAATTCCGTTTAAATTTCAAAATGGACTGTTCCTCAGCTTCGGATTCTGGCTTTAAAACTCTAAAAAACATAAATATATATAGCTTAAGTCTGCAATTCAAACGTAAATGAATAGGAAAATAGCATTTGTTTTAATAAAAAAAAAAACCCACGGTGAAATTTAAATTCCCACGGTAAAGTTGTAGAGAAACAATTCAGCTAAATTTTGACGTCATTATTTCCGCCCGGAAATGAAATTCCCACGGTAAAGTTGTAGAGAAACAATTCAGCTAAATTTTGACGTCATTATTTCCGCCCGGAAATGACGTCTTTTTGTGCGGAAATGCGATGCCATAAAATTCTCCGATTCAGGAAGTTTTTCCCCTTTTGAAAATTGATTTATTTCTCCTAATTTGGAGAAGATATCCGTAACATGGCAGAAACTCCGTTCTGATGAATTGTACCTAACTGTTAGATCAGCTTAGGGCTGTAACAGCAGTAGTCAGGTGGTGCAGTAGTGGGCACGTTACTTGTAAAACAGTAAAAAGGAACTAGTTACAGTTACCTGGTTACAAGGTGCTTTGCAAAAATAATCGGTATATACTGGTAACTAAGTTACGGGTCTCATCTAGAATAAACCGTCGCTAGAATAAGCTGTCGAAACGAGCTGTTATTATACTACGTGCTCACTTCGCTCGCTCAGCGATCAACCGTTTGCTTCGACGACTTATTTCTGTGACGACTTATTCTAGATTTGACCCAAAGTTACCGGTAAGTTGTTTAACTTACCATATCGTATCCTTTACAGCTATAGGCGTACAAGTAGGCTAGCTAAAACCAGTGAGTTTTTGTCACATACTGGTATGAATTACTGATTACCATATATAATTTATCAACCATACAACAATAAATAGATCACTGGTACTGTATATAGTTTAACTGAAATCAATAAAGCATGATTGCTGCAATCGCTTTCTCAGAGTGATTAGTTTTCTTAGGAAAAAAAGATGCTGAATGGGCAGTTAGCACAGTAGCACTGAGCAGTTCTGCACACCTTCACCATCAAACCATACTCTTACTAGTCTGTTCAGCTGTTCAGTGTTGAACAAGATCCTTTGAAATGATCTAAGTTATTTTAACAGTATAATGGGCATGTAGATACAAGGGTTGCCAGTAACTTCGCCACATGGTAACTTCGCCACAGTAACTTCGCCACACAAACTTCGTCACATGGTAACTTCGCCACATTTTGAGAAGGTGAAGGGAGATGTGGGAATAGTAGGAAAATGTGTTGGGGTGTGGGGGGAGGAAGAAGGGATGTGGGAAGAGGTATGAAAGGAGGTGTAGGAAAGTGTGATGGGGTGTGGGGGAGATAAGGGGAGATGTAGGGAAAGGTGAGGGTAGGGTGATGTGGGGAATTAAAAGTGTGTTGGGGCCCCACACCTCAACACATTTCCCTACATCTTCCCCATTACCCTCCCCACATCCTTTCCCCACTCACCCCATACACTTTCCCACACCCTCCCCACACTTCTCCACTCCCACACATCTTTTCTTATCTCCCCCACACCCCAACACATTTCCCTACATCTCCCCCCACACCCCCATATCTTCTCCCACAGCTCCCCTGACCTCCCCCTACACCCCAACACACTTCCTTATTCACCCCATGCACTCTCCCGCACCTCTCTCCCCACATCTTACCCCACAGTTTCGATTATGTGGCGAAGTTACCAAGTAACTCGAAAAGCCCGATAAAATTTTTTACGGCAACCGGGAATTTAAAGTCTTGTTTCGGTGTAGGCAATGTAAATTTTCGATGTATGACAGTGTGGCAAAGTTACCATGTGGCGAAGTTACTGGCAACCGATACAAGCTCCATGATACATGCATAGGTACAACTTCCATACACTGATACAGGTCTAAATACAGTAATGGCATGTAGTCTAGTTCTAAAAAAAGTTCAAAAAGCTACTTATTGAGGATTAGTGAAATTAGATTAGCTATTCAATCAGCAGATCACTGCTCATTTACACTGTGTAAGATCAGTGTTCCCTCTAAGGTGCGAAATTTGAGAAAAATGAGAAATTTTGGGCAAAATTTTTGCGCCTAGCTATAATGATTTAAAAGCAAATTAGTTGAAAGTGTAAATTTTTTTTGTGTCAAATGAAAGAGTTTTACCATAGAAACTCTTATTTTAAACAAAAATTATTCCATACCTTGAATACACCCTTAAGTGTCTGGGCAAATTTTTAGTGAATTTCATATTTTGGCAAATTTGCACTAGTTAAACTCTTAAAGGGAACAGTGGTTAAGAGTAGTCTATATATCCAGATATCTTTTCTTTTTTAAATTGTATATTGTTTACACTATCGTTTCCTTTTCCTCTGTTCCTTTTGTTAACCCAGATCCCGAATTCATAGATGTAATAATATCAAGCCAAGCTAAATTTACAGTAGCTGTGGAATCTAGGGTGGCTGCTTGACTCAAAAACTCTATGGTCCCTTTGCAATCTTCCTGTCCTTTAATTTATTTTGATACATTACCGGGTATGGACAGATAATTTCTAGTCTACAAACAAACATGGTATATTTTCAAACTAATGTCATTCTTTGTACTGAAATCATACCTCAGCCAAACAGCACAATTCTGATACAACACATACCGGTATGCTACAGTAATTAATATCAATTGCCTTTCGAAAAAGCTAACATTTCAAAGTGAGTAACTGTGAACCCACAGCACTGCAGCTTGAAAATGTCTTCTATAGTATTGCTAAAACCTGCAGGAGCACGTGGACTGCTCTTGCAAGTGAGTTAAGAGCACAAGGACCGCTAGGGGCGCAAATGAGTTATTACTAGAGCCCTTAGTAATAACTCACTTGCGCCCCTAGCGATCCTTGTGCTTCTCACTCAATTGCAAGGTCCTTGTGCTACTGCAGGTTTTGGCAGGACCCTTTTTTCATGGTAAAAATTCATTCTACTGCAGCACTACACAGAAGAGCAGTAGTGTATATACTCTATAAAAAGTTGCTTCAGTTCTTCATGTTCAAAAGTAACTGTAACTTTTAAAGCTTCAAAGTGGTAACTAGTTGCAAATTTCGTTACTTTTGCGGAAAAGTAACTTAGTTGCAGTTACTGAAAAAGTAGCCAACTGGTCATTTCTCACCACTGCTTAGCAGTCACCAATCTTGCTTGGCAAATTAGTGTTTTACAGTTTATTCTGTATTCTAGGAGTGCAAAATATTGTATTACCATACTGGTACTGTGTATCCTGTATGGTACAGTACAAGGCAATCTTATCAGCGCAATAGGCTATGGTACCTAGATACTGCTCTTAGAAAGCATGAGATTAACTTTGTAACGATTCCAGTGACTCAGAACAGCAGTTTTTACTGTTTTATATCAAATAATCTATATGTTGTGCACAGGTACTGTGTATGCATATGCCAGTATTGCTTTATAGTTCTGAGCCCAAAACGAATGGTGACATGTATGATCATTGTAAATTTAAGCTAGTCTATTAGGCTTATCAGGAAGCTTACAGCTTATTATCATGGTCTGTGGTACTGAATATTGTATGACACAGAACTGTGCGGAAGAAGATTGGGTTTATGTCGTGATGGATAAGTTTGAGTTTTTTTGTTAGTTTGATCAAAAAACTTTAGTGAAATATGAACTGCAACTGTGAACATCATAATCCTAGCCTAACCATGTAACCAACTATATGTTTTTTTTGATTTACAGAAGTTGCTTTGGATAAACTGAAGTGTATGTTGAGTAAAACTATTGATGCAGTTAAAATAGTAAAATTTTAATTGCATACCGGTATTGAAAATTCAGCCTGATATCTAAAATTGTGTGACAAAAGATTGAGTGAATTTGCTTGAACAAAGTAAGCAGTTATCAGTATGACACTTTTCGTTCTATAGATAAGGCAAAATTTTAGAAAATAAAAATTTTCATTGGGCAAATTTTTCTTTTTTTAGTTTTCTGACTGGAATACTGATTTTGGGCCATCGAAATCATGATGTTCAATATTTTCTGATTTAGTGCTAAACGAACATTTCATGCTCTGTAAACTCAACCAACTTTACAGCAAGAATTGGATCAACCTTTCTTTAGACTTCTGAATCATTAGACAGATTTTTAATTTAAATACAAATTTGCTTTTACTGAAAACTTGAAGAGAACCATGCTATTGCATACATTAGCATGTTTGAATTTTATATTATTAAGGTGATATTTTTAGGAACAGCTTTTCTTGCTTTCTCTTGTCTGAAACTAAACTTCGGTACTCAACTCATACATACTATGTAATTGCTTGGCGTGTTTGGATGTAGGTTACTGGTCACTGGTTGAAATGTGGGAAAGTCGACTGTGGGTATAGGGGGTGGGCAAGCTTTTCACACAAAGGGCCAGATTTGGAAAAACTGGATACTGTGGGCTGCACGCTGATTGGAAAACAAGCTGAAGACTTTTAATTTTTTTTTTGGTGATCGCAGTCCATGTACGAATGTGATCTCCAAAATACAACGTTTTTACCTCGTTTTTCTCGTTTTTTATTCCAATTTTGCATCGTTGAGGCTAATTTTTTTGAAAATCACTGCCATCCATGATCTCCTAAAGGAAAAAGAAGGTCTTTTGCTTAATTCACGGTGGGAGTTTAAGTTTGTGTAAGTGCTGGCTGGATTTGGCCCGCGGGTCGTAGTTTGCCCATGGCTGGTATAGACAGTTGTGGTTGTTACGTTGAAGAGTAGCAATGTCAACAGTTACTACGAAACATTACATGGTTTATAGTGGCAGTACTTATGTTTATCAAAATTTTAATTTCAGTTTCATTTGAAGTTACGTGCCTGTCCTTTATGTTGATAATGTTTTTATTTATTTAGATTTTGTTTTTTTGTTGAAAATGGCTGGAGAAGAATCTGAAAGTCTGTCTCCTAATTCCACTGCCGATGAGATTGATAAGAGGGTAAGTTTTCTCTAATATGTTGAATTTTTATTAAAGAGTTATCTTTATTTTAATAAGTATAGCAGTTACAGAGTAGAATAGATGTTTACAAAGCATTTTGGCATTACAGCTTTTGCTACCTTACCTGTAACGCAAGTCCATCTACCAAATGTGTGTATATGACGCAAACTCATTTTTGTGATTTACAGTCAAATCTTGAAATCAAGGCTAACTTGTGGTGTTAGCTCAATGTAAAACTTCTCATAGGATCAAATTTTGGTATTTTTATTAGAAGGGTTGTAGGAAAATTGCCAGTTTTCAAACGATGTTAACTTTGGGATGGGATTTTGATAGATACTGGTATTATATACATATTTTTACTCTTTGTCAAATGGACGTAGGAGGAGCAGCAAAATTTGCCGCAAGACGAAAACCAGGATGATGGACCCAACCGCCCAACGACATCTACTGATGTGAGAAGTGGTAACATGAATGATAATGGTCGAAGAAACATACCTGCCTTCGTACTTCGGTTCAGTGATAGGTAACATCGTAAGGTGTATATTTGAATCTTTTGCCAAACGTATGGGTTTACATTTTTTTTTTAGAGATCGCAATCTGGGAAGTCGCTGGACGCGTTATGTGCCTAGTGCTTATACGTCCACACCATCTGCAAGGCTTGCTTCATTGCTGTTTTTCCCACATGGGCATCGACTTCATCTGAGACTTCTTGCTCATAATGGGATACGTTTTTGTGGTTTTCGAGATTATGTATCTTGCGACTTTTGTGGCCGAGTAACTCAAAATTGGGCTGGTCAGGACGACCTTTCCTCTGTGCAATGGCACGAAACTGCTTGCCGGAATTATTTCAGTTCTCTTAGTAAGATAAGCTGTTTTAGTTTAATGTATACATCAAAACCTTAAGCGACATTGCTTGGGTGTGAGAATGGAGTGCAGAAATTATAGCGTGCCTCACTATTTTTTCTAAGGTGCAAAATTCGAAAAAATGAGAACCTTTAGACACTTTTTTCTTCAGCTGCGATTTGTTCTTTGCTTAATTTGAATCAAATGGCGTACCGGTAATACTTCTGGTGTAAATTGGAAGACTCATATTCTGCACACTTAAATTCAAGTAAAAAACTTGAATCCAACTTTCTTTTAACCTTTGGAAAACTTAGAGCAAATTCACACTTCCCAAAATCTTTTATGGAACAGCGGTGTGCAACTGTGCAAGTTGCTGACTAAATATTCTGCGTTATCAAAGTTTGGGTTGAGCTGTTGAGTTAGCGCTTCAAGACAAAAAATGCGTATTTTTTAAGTGACGTAATTCTCAGTACGGTGCGCCTTTTTAGTTTCTTGTTCAAAACGCTGTGAATTGAGGAAGCGCTGTAGTTTGTTCGAACCGATGTGGTTAATCAGAAACTTTTTGAAGCGAGTAGAACTGCCAAGCGAGCTTGAATTCATCGATTTTGTCCGTAGTTTTTTAAAAGTTAATATTAATAGTCATTGCTATCATATTACACATCGTGCCTTAAAGCGCACATTTCCGCTGCGAAAGCCAACAATTACTGTAGGCTACCGATAAACTTGATGTCATTTCGGTGTAGCAGCAGTTGAATAAGATTTTTATTAGTATTTTTTTTTTTAGTCAAAGCAGACTGAGAAAAAAAATAAAAACCCGGCCTCCCACACCGAAAGCATTCTTAGACTAACCGGCCGGTTAGTCGATCATATTACGTCATTAATTTCCCACCGAGATAGCATAAATTATGCCATAAGTCACTGAGACGTCACAGAAGCTATCGATGCTTTTAACGTTGCAAAATTGCATCGATGACACTAAAGTTACATAAATACTTGGGTAAAGTTTTTGAATGTTTTGCTCTTGCGAATATGGTTTCATTGTTTTGTTTTTGTGCTTGCGATTAGCTTAACGGAAGTTCAAGCTGTGTAGTCGTTGATTTAGATGAGTCAAGGAGTGCTGTGAGATATGTGCGTTGTTTCTGGCAAGCCGTATGACGTGGTTTCAAATTTCATGATGGTTTTATAGGGTATGACGTACTGTCCGATTCTCGATATCGTAGAGAAGGTACGCAAAGTTCTCGATCTACTTCAAGAGATGAGGTACTTGCATAAAGGTTGTAGAGAATTTCCCGTTGTATCGTCTTGCGTTTCTCGCTTCATTTTTTTTTTTTTGTTTTACCCTAAATGTTTTTAAGTCTAGCAGGTTATGCTCGCCGCGTTTTATTAAGAAACTGAAGACCCAGGCTCAATTGCAACTTTGTCTGCATTCTGTTCTTCGTTAGCGAAGCTTGTGAATGCTTTATGTGGTGAGGATACCTTAGTCTAAATCAGAATCAATGTGATTATTGCTAATTACATTTTTCATGCACTTTTTCAATGCAATTGCCGTATCGTTCGTTGGTCACGGCTTCCGTGACCCGTTCGATTCATGGCTAGAGCCAAGCGCTTTTTAGGCGTGCTTTGTGCGACTCGAAGACCGTCTTCGCAGTCTCTCGTTATCACTGCTTCACACCTCACTTTAAAATAAAACTTTTTAATTTTGTGCAATCGTACTTGATTTTAAGAACTGTAGGATGAATTACGACCACTTACTAAGTTTCAAAAAGTTGACGGAAGTTCTACCTCGTTCAATTTTCTGTACTCTTTTTGTTAATAAAACTACTTTGCAAAGCACTTTGTGTTCTTCCTGTTTGGAAAGTGAGATTTCTTTTTTTCGTTTCTACCCTAGTTCTACGTTTGTTTTAATGAGTATTTTGCTGTTCATCAAAAGGTTATTAGTGTGACACTCGTACTTATGTTGTTAGTTGATTCAACACTGGAATCTTATTGTTATTTTTTTTAAAAATCAGTTTCATTTAGATTCTCGTTATTCCGTTTTACTGGTACAACAAAACGCGATGTTGATTGAAGAAAATTGGCATAACCTTGTTTACTATGAAAGTTTGTCAAGAATGGGCTGATACTGCATGTTACGTTATTCGCTTTCGTAGTATCAAAGTGCTTATTGGCCGAAAACTTGATGTTTAAAATATCGTTGTGCTTACAAATGGAATCTAGCATCTAGCTACAATCAACGCCGGGAAATAATTGCAATTTAGTGTATTAAGTTTTTACCAAAATGCAAGTACTTGATAATTTTTACAGAGCGCAGGTCATCCTACCCCTGGTGTAATACCGGAAGCAGCTCGTACATCGGTGTTCGATTTCAGCAGCTCGTCAGGTATCTGCAATGCTTACGATTGAGTGTTTTTAATGTGGCTATCAACGTGCTTATTAATTTTGCAGGAAGTGATACGGAATTATTCAGTACAGTGTCGCGATCCTCGTCTCGAACTTCGCTGAAAGATGTAAGTGAATGACTCATATGTAACCGTCACAATGTGGCTGTGACGTAGCTACCCGGCGCAGTCGATTAGTTCTTTCCCCTCGATTCAATCAATGATGGTCATTTTTTCTTGACACAAACAGAAAACTTGCTAGCTACTAGCTGCTACTAGCTGGCATGCTTGCCGAATTCAGTTCAATAAAAATCCGCGCTAGGCGCTACGCGTTGTGTAAATATTTGTTTAATCGAAATGAAATTTGACGCTACTACATGCTTTTTAACGCTTTTAAGACTTTTTAAGCGCGTACCCATACTGATTTTTAGTTAAAATGTGAGCATATGCTATATCTACTGCGAAGCTCATTGTTCAATTTTTAACAATAACATATTGGATGTAATTCACTAAGTTGGATCAGACTTGAAGCCTTTTCATGCTTCTTTGCTCTTGTGTTGTACTGGACTTCTAGCACTGTACCATTGCTTGCATATCGTATTGTTTATGAAATTTAGATGATTTGTTTTTGTACTATAATTGACTATTTAGTTTAGCATATGTTGAAGTAACAGACCGGAAAGCATAATCTAGCTTAATCCATAAAAATAATGTATTACAACAGCTTATAAGGAAACCTCACTTTGTAAATGTAAATACAAATATTTCTGAACGCCAATAAATGCTGATTTGTTGTTGGGTTAGCTTATTAAGAGTTACGAAACGTATTGCAATTGTTCCGAGTTCATAACGATAAATGATTGCTTTTGACTTGCTTGCATGTAGCAGGCTCAGTGCAGAGTTGTTTAAAATGCATGAACTTGTTAGCCTACATTCTTTTTTTCAGCACTCGTTTTTGCCGCGTGATAGTCATAGTTCTGCAGGAAGGTAAGGAAGAAAGTACTGTTTTAAACGTTCTGTTGTTTTTTTTGCAATTTTTCAAATGCTGCTTAGTTTCGTTGGCGGGTCCAAGGGAATTGTGGCCAAGGGAGCTCAACCAACCTCTTCTCTAAACTTTTGGATGCATGTTTGTACTAATGCATTAGTACCGATACTGTTTCTTCAATGTTCAGCCCCCTCCTAAAATTTATGGATCGGCCTTTCAAGTTTTTTTTTGTTTGCATGTCAACTGTATCATTGTAGATGAGTGAGTTGTTCGTCCACAAAATGTCGTAATCGAGGGGAGTCATGATCAGCATGAGGGCCATTCCAGTTGTTTTGGCATTGCTTTATCCTAGTCGTGTAACCCTATGACACTTTGACGTCTGAAAAGTTGGTGTTGAAGATATGAAATGTCGAAATGAAATGACGTTTAGGGCATGATTTTAATTCCTAAAAATTGGCATCGTTGCGCTTCATGCACCAGCACTTAATGTTTTTGTTAGTGACCAATTTGTGCGATAGCGAGTTGGCTTCATAGAGCATAGGCTGCTATCTTCATTTAATGTGAAACAATGTAATACATTGCTTTTGGTGACGTGCAATACTCTTACCCTAGTACCTTTTAGGTTATGCTACTAATATTAGAAGTTAATTTTTGAATATATTCCTAGATCCTTTCGCAGCGACCATAATCACGTAGTGGATAGACCTAGTCCCGAAGAAGTACATATAGTTCCAGCAGAGCCTCCTGATAATAGTCACCAGGCGTTGCAGGTAAATTTTTGGAAAGATTTTATGGTTATATGATTTGGTATGATGACGAATAGCAGAGTTAGTGAATTTCATATTTTATTCGTTTTAGCAAAATCCCTGTATATCTTTTACAGTATATTCTTGCGTCTGTTTGTACAATTTCATTGTGATTCTGTTTAATTTCTTGAATTAGGAGGCCATAGTTTTGTGCGATGAGGTTTTAAATTGACTAGAAAATTTCTTGAGGCTGGGTAAATTGTCAAAACATCATTGTCTGATATCTTCATGTCTTATCGGAGTTAAAGAATTGTAACAATTCTAGTTATAATCTTCTTGCAATTCTCAGCTTAAGTTTTTTTGTTTTTTCTTTTATGAACTTGTAGATCTTTTTTAAATTTAGCGTTAGCGGTGCAAGTAATTAAAGCTTGCCAGAATTTGTGTAGCAAATACTTTTTCATTGCTGCATTAAAGGGTATTCCCCTTTTAGAATTTTTTCCCGGTCTTGTGCTTTAAAGATATTATTGCGTAATGTGTGCGTACAATGCAATGGCGTCGTGTGGTTGGATGAAAAATAGGCGTTGGGCTGCTATCTACTGTGGTTTTTAATAATGGCTGGGCTTGACAACGTCAGAAATATAACGCTACGATTCAGAGCGTTTCCTTATTTGGATATGTTGTTATCGGTCGCCTGCTACGCTTCGTTTCATTCGACCAATCAGATCACTTGCTGTTAAATTTGTGAGCACAGAACTGTTATGTTATATAAATACCGCAGGATCGTTTCCGTATTTGGCAATATTGCCTTCGGCCGGCTGCGTTACGCTGTATTTCATTCGACCAATCAAGTCACTTGGTTCAGTTGAATTACAGCGCACACGTGCTTCGTTTGACCTCTTGATTTGACCTTTCAGGAAAGCGTATACACTTGAACTGAGAAGCAAAATTGACTGAAGTAAGTGGAACTTCTATTATGTTTTAGGTCAGCCCGGCCCGTCGGTTTCCTTGTCAATATCCGGTTTATCGTCGTTTTAGAAGAAGAAATGCCAGGCTTAAGACTTTCAAACGTTGGCGTGCCCATCGAGATGCCCCTAGTGTCAGGAGCATCGCGGAAGCCGGATTTTATTTTTGTGGCGGTGAAGGCGATGTTACAAAATGTTTCTACTGTGGTGTGGTCATGAGGAACTGGAAAAAGAGCAATAATCCGTGGGTGGAACACGCGAAATTGTACCCCGAGTAAGTGATTAGACTGCATTGTTTAAACCATAAAACCTAACGTATAGCGGTGGTTCTTAATGGGGTCCCCAACGTTTGCACAGACAAGGGATCCCCAAGCCAGTATCGTTAAAAATATGGGTTCCAGGCACTGGGAATATTAAGAACCACTGACGTATGTATGCGACATCAAACTTCCATTTGCTGTCTCATGCGATTTCACATTCACATCCTGTAGTACTGCCTTTTAGCAGACATGAAATGCTTCTCTAGTCTGTTTTTTCTTGAGTTAACTCAATGCCACTGAACATTAGACAATTTTTGAGTGCTTAATAATTGTCGAATGGCATTGAGCTAGGGATTATATATGTTACACTGTAAGTTTATGTTGTAGGCCTACTGATTTTTCGTGCCTTCGTTAGTAATTATGCCCGGATAGCGTGGTTTCTGAAGACATTGCTATCGGTGGGGAAGTTATGGTGTTCAGTTTTTCCGGCCCGTTTCATTCGAACAGAGTCGCCGACGGCTCGACACCGTTGCTGTGTTGCACAGGCGTTAAGCCGCTGAGATGGACCCGCCACTCATTCCACGCTTCGGCGTACTAGTGCGAGTGTAGTGAAGATGGGATTTTTTATTTATTTGCCCATAATCAGATAGTACTTACCGAGATGCGCCGTGTTTCAAGTGAACTTCTCGTAGCGCCTTGGTATTATATATTGAACATTCTATCGACATTATTACTTCAATGAAATGTGAAAATTACCGTAACTGTGAAACATTTTGCGCAGCTGCGAGTTTCTGAATCAGGAGAAAGGACCAGCGTTTGTACAATACGTGCGAAGATCCGCACCCGATCAAGCATTGGGGCGAAATGGACCTGGTGACCCTGGTCCATCTGGTGTTGACGCACCCATTCTTTCACCTTCCCCTCGTAGCACTGATTCCGAAGTAAGCATCAGGATTTGTATTTAGTTGCATATTTATTAGGGTGCTTCGTTTTTTCGTTTTTTCACCATTTTTGAAATTAAAAATGCTTGGGTCGCATGTGATGGAGTTTTGGGTACTGATTCCAAATATAAAAAAATTATAATGACGTCATTTAGGGGGGCAGGCTGCTCTTGTAAGGTTTTTATCAGGGGGATTTCCCTAACTCGAGAAC
Organism: Trididemnum miniatum; assembly: GCA_964006365.1. Lineage (NCBI taxonomy): Eukaryota > Metazoa > Chordata > Ascidiacea > Aplousobranchia > Didemnidae > Trididemnum > Trididemnum miniatum. The sequence continues at coordinate 19,626,847 of OZ023240.1, forward strand.
GGAAGAAGATAGCGCTTCGAGATTGGTGTCAAAATGTGCAGAATTATCGATTTCCTAAATCCTTATAAGAGACTCCATAACTCTAACTTTATCCTATAACAAGTTGTGTTGAAAAATCAAATTAAACGTAATTTTTGACCTTAAAATCGTATATTATATAATCAAACTCAGCTCTAAATACTAAATTCACTTTTTTATTGGTACGCGCAATAAAAGTGGGTTGAAAAGCAATCAAATTCCTGTCAACAGCACTAATTATCAGCATTGTACTCCATGCTGCACAAAAATGCCCTGAAACGATCAGCTGTTTCCATCCATTTTAGTTGGCTTGTTCGTAATTTTGGTGTTACGATCGTCTTTAATTTTTCAATTCTTCGTTCATTGGATCTGTTATTGTTTTGAATGGACTTCCAGAATATTGGGATGATTGTGGAAGGCAAAATGCGAGGTGCCTTCTTGCTTGCGATTCTAAAAAAAATACTAATGGCAAGCAATGCATTGTTTGTACAGTATTTTTGAACGAGGGCCCAAGCTTGAAAATGCTGCAATGGAGGGAATCCTTGCATAAGATAGGAAAAGTCATGAATTGATCATTCACGATCTAAGAGTTGCGAGTGAAAGCTAGTTTGTTCATTAAGTGTAGATGCAGAGAGCACTCAAGGTGCTTAAAAGATCTGATAATGTGAAGTTTTTGATGAAATCGAGGAAGTTGAAGGGGAATGTTCTACCATTAAATGGTGAAGTTATCAGTCATTATTACTCCTAGCGGGACTGCTTAGTGGCAAACAATCAGAAATTTTTAACAGTAGTTCCAGGGTTTAGTGACTTGAAAGAATGACGCAGTAAATAATGTGGCCAATACGTTTGGGAGGAAGCGAGTCTACCAATTGTCAGTGAAAATCGAATACAAACTAAACCCAAGGATATCATTACAAAGTTCGATTCGATGTTCGATATATCCAAGTGCAAGTGTGATGTTGTTAAGTTTGTGAAGGAATGGAAAAGAAAAGCTTTGTGTAACTGTCGATGGGAGTACCGTATTCCGGAGAAGAAAATAGAATTTATCAACGACATGAAAAACGAAAGAAGAATGATAATAACAAAAAGAAGCAAACAGCATTGCAAAAACTCTAGCGAAGACATGAGCCGGGTTATTTAGATCAACCAACGACTAGTAGCACTTCCTTACTTGAAAACAGTTTTGTTTTACTTCTGAAATTGAGAAGCTTGAAATCCGATGTTTCATACGAGAATGATATCAGCCATTGTGGTAAGCGTGCTTCTGACTACGAACCTAAACCAGTAAGAGAAGGGAAAACTACCAGAAATGACGCCCATTTACAATTAATAAGAGCTGTAATCTAGTTGATCGACGTTTGGCGTCTATCCGTCAACAGTCCGATCAGCTATTGTCAGCATTTGTTGACAAGATTGTTGCCTCCCCAACCGCTGTTTATCGCACTAGAGAAAGATTTCGGATGAAAGCTCTTTGAAAGTTTTGATGGTAGTTTGAAAAAGGCAAATGCATTGTAACTCTGCTGTGATGGCTACGTAATTAATAAAATGGACAGGTATGTCTTTCTGGCTCAAATGGTTGCAGATCATTCATCAACTGGTGAGCACGTTGTTGCTGTCAAATCGTATCCCGAAGGCATTTTCCTAACATCTGAAGTGGTGTTCAACATATCAAATGGAAAAGCTACTATAAATTGTGTTGTGTATGCTGTCGGTATATGCTCCATCGTTTAGTCAGATTCACTTGAAACCGACAGCTCCCGAGTCTCGAACGACACTATCTTACCCTCTTTTAAAGAGATCTTCTATTTGCTCATCGTAAAATAAATCCAGAATTGACCGAAGTAGCGCTGAAATACTACTATGAACACGCGTTACAATGGCTCAACCCCAAAATGTTGCTCTTGATGAAGTGCCTTCATTATATGTTGAAGCGGTTCGCACCGCTTCGCTGCCAGCATCTGTGAATATCCTCAACTGTTTGAAAGATCAAAGCTCCCGTCACCGGCATTTTTTTACAATCGAAAGCAAGGAGGCACCATGAATTTTGAATTCTACAATCAACCCAATTTTCTGGAAGTCCATTCAAAACAGTAACAGATCCAATGAACAAAGATTAATGAAAAATTAAAGATGATCGTAACTCCAAAATTACGGACAAGCCAACTAAAATGGATTGCACAGATCATCGTTTGAGGGTATTTTGGTGCAGCATGGAGTTCAATGTTTTAATTAGTGCTGATAACAGGTATTTGATTGCTTTTCAACCCATTTTTATTACGCGTAATAATAAAAAAAAAATGAATGTAAGTATTTAGAGCTGGGTTTGATTATAAAATAAACGATTTTAAGGTCAAAAATAACGTAAAATGTGTTTTTTCAATATAACTAGTTATTGGATAAAGTTAGAGCTATGGAGTATCTTAAAAGGGTATGGGAAATGGACAATTTAACGCATTTTGACGCCAATCTCCCAGCGCTATCTTCTTCCGTTCTCGAGTTAAGGAAATCCCCCGGAAAGAAAAAGCCGAAAGCGCAGCCTGCCCCCCTAAATGATGTCATAGTAAAAATTTTTTCATATCTGTAAGCAGTACCCAAAACTCTTTATCACATGCGACCCCAAGCATTTTTAATTTCAAAAATGGTAAAAAAACGAAACACCCTAATATTTATCCTTCTATTACGAGAAAGCGATCAAAGCTCGCTTAGGAGTTGCCGGCCACATATCTACCACTGGATACGGCTGAATGCCTTTTTTTGCAACGTCACAACAAGTGAACGGGCCATCTTGTCCTCCACACTTTCCCTTTAATGTTGAGCGTCAAGCAGGGATGATGTGATTACCAATTTTAAAGTCATTGGTTTAACCGAAACCCGAGTCTACAGCTCCTTAGGCAGACATACTCTTACCACTGCTGTCGTAGCTGACAGTTTGCGAACTTACTCTGTGTTGTTTAGTTACTTCATGGAGATCTGTTCCTTATTTTTAAGTTATGGGCCAGAGTCTGTCGTTTCAGCAATTTTTAGTATGCAGGAATGATCGTTAATTCGAGAATTTGCGTTATCGTCAAACGTTGGATAGTTCAATACCTTATCGGCAAATCTATGGCTGGGATTCAAACCATGGTTTTCACAGCCCTTAATAGCTCAGCAGTAAAAAGAGTTCATGCAGTCTTATAGAGCGGATTTTTTTGTAAATACCGCGGTTTGCTTACTCTGTGCGCTAGTCACGTTTTATGAAAATAATAAAGTGAATAATTATGAAAAGTGCTTTTTATTGTTGCTACTGGGCTGCTATACGTTTGAAGATATTATGCATTAAAGCCCTTGCGCGTAAATTAATCGTGGAGGCTTCAGTAAGTTTAACCAGAAAAATGTAGCATCATTTGCATTGTAAATTTGGCTATGTATTTCAGGGAGACTCGCGTTTTGCTGAGGTTGGTCATGTCGATGCAGCGATGGATTGTGAAGTCGTATCCAAGGCGAAAGATATGGGCTTCAAAAAGCATAAGATTCGAAAAGCAGTGGCTAGGTAAGAAAAATTTACACGAAATTTGTAAAAAATTCTTGCTTTGTATTGTACTCGATTCATGTGAAGTGTCGCAGTTGCCCTGACAATGTCAAGTATTTCATATAAACTTAAACAGTTACTGGTAAGACCGTATTTTATGTATGTAAGTTTTAAATAGTGCACTGCACGCTGAATTGTACAAGAGTTTATCTTACATTTACGCGTGAAATGACTTGACCTTTGTTTTGAACTTGGATGTTCGCTTTAACCTGTGTTCATTTGAAGATAGGGCTGCGGCGTAGCCACCGGGTGGCGGCGCCCTTAGGTCTGTAAAGAAGCCTTTCATCTGATGGTTGACGCTTTGACCCTAACTTGTTACATTTCCGAGTCTGTGACCCCTCCGTTAACTTTTTCGCTGCCTACTACGTGCCTCGAAGCGTAATTACTAAGGTGTCGTTTTTGTGCGACTTCGCAGGAAAATTAGACTCGGGTCCTTTCCTGACTGGAATTTCGTCCTTTGATTTCAAAAATGACGTCATTTTTTCATTATGACGTCACCTTGAGATGCCACCAAGCGAATATCTTGCAATTTTGACAATATTTCCAATATCGTGAGAGCTACGGAGTTGAAACTTGCACTAAAATGCTCATAAAGTATGCTTTCCTATCTGTGTTCAACACATCATAAAACGCTAACTGTAACAGAAAACGAGTTATATATTTTGAAAACACATGATTTTTGATGATTTTCGCGTCAAAAACTGACGAACACTGGGAATATGCTGTTTATCACATTGTTTTTAATAACTGCTGACAGTGAACTCTGTTTCGACCTTTCAAATTTCTCTGTTCATACCAATGTTTTTTCTGATTACTGCGATTAATAAACACTGTTTCGACTTTTTAGATCTTATCAGTGTATTCGAGTTGAGAGACCGTCATTTACTCAAGGCAATAATTGTGTTTTCCGAAAGATTTCTATTTATGGTTGGTAATTTCATAAGTGCACTAAATAACCACCAATTTTCACCAGCACACGTGACGCGTGTTGGTTTCCAGAAAGTCGCAAAAACAGTGTTCACTGTCTCCAGTTACATAAGCATGCTAGTGCTTTTACGCTTACAATAATTTTTTTTACGGTACTTGTTTAATTAATGAACTTCGACGCATAAGTCATTTTTCTTCCGTTTTTAAAGCATGTACGTATCGTACTAGTACAATTTATATTCAATGAGAGGAAAAAAGCAAAGCTTGATTGAAACAATATTGGTCATCCTGTTGTTGGAGAAAAAATGACACGCCGATCCTGATGCACGCATTTGTTTTGATTACATATTTTGCCCAGTATTAAATTTTTTTGTACAGCTTGCAGCAGTTAAGGCACACGCTAAATCTTCATCCTTGTCCTCCGTTGCTGCTGAACACTACTTCATTGTTTACCATAGTAGTTAGCTGTTTCTTTAGGCTGATATCTTTTCCTGGCTTTTTCATTTTTTTAGCCTTTGATGTTTCTCTTCTAAAGCTTTTCTTTTTTTTGAAGCTGTTGCTTCTGCTTGTTTTTATAAGGTAAGAAGTTTCTTGAATGTTGATATTATTTTTCTGCTGATCTTGAAAGTGCAAACTTCAAAACGATTTTTTGCTATCCAAAATGTACAGGCATTTTTTTGCTATTTAATGAGATTGTGGTTGATGTACGTTTGCATTAAGATACTGTGTCAAAATGTTCCTACGAACACTTCCTGTTAAAAATGTTGATTTTTGTTCGCTCGCTTTTTTGCTGCTCTCAGTTTTTTGCGATTTAAAATGGCCGAGTTTTATTCCGACTTTGTGAATATAGGGTAAGCTTGATTTGACGTAAAAGCTTTAGTATGCTAATATAACTAGAGACAGTGAACACTGTTTTTGCGACTTTCTAGAAACCAACACATGTGTTGTGGAGGATTGGTGGTTATTTAGTGTACTCATGAAATCACCAATCACAAACAAGAATCATTCGGAAAATACATTTATTGCCTTGAGTAAATGACGGTCTCTCAATTAGGATACACTGATGAGATCTGAAACAGTGTTCATTGATCGCAGTAATCAGAAAAAACATTGGTATGAACAGAAAGAAACTTGAAAGGTCGAAACAGAGTTCACTGTCAGCTATTATGAAAAACTGAGCGATAATCAGCAGCCACATTTCCAGTGTTCGTCACTTTTTGGCGCGAAAATCATCAAAAATCATGTGTTTTCAAATTAACTCGTTTCAGTTACAGTTAGCGTTTTATGATGTGTTGACCACAGATAGGAAAGCATACTTTGTGAGCACTTTAGTGCAAGTTTCAACTCCGTAGCTCTCACGATATTGGAAATATTGTCAAAATTGCAAGATATTCGCTTGGTGGCATCTCAAGATGACGTCATAATGAAAAAATGACGTCATTTTTGAAATCAGGGCAAAAATTCAGTCAGGAAAGGACCCGAGTCTAATTTTCCTGACAAGTCGCCCCAAAATGGGATACCCTAACCTGTCGACCGCATTCTCGTTATTCGTAGCCTACCTGTTGTTGCATTATAAACTTCCTTTGTGCAAAGGCGTTGGGAGAAGCAGCGACAGCGTTTTAATAACGTAGAAGACCTGTTGGAAGAGATTTCTTCGGATACTGCCAGTTCCAGTGGTACTGACCCGGAAACTACAGGTTGGTGATTAGCGTAAGTTGGTCAATTGAAGCTCAAGCAGCATAACTTCGGGAATTTTGAAAATTTTTCCATATAAGCCTGATGCAATTGAAATTTGTTTTAAGAAATGCGTAAAACTCCCGTAGCAAGCTGCCTGATGCTTAATGTTGCGACGATGGTTTGCAAAGCGTTGAACGCAGAATATAAAGAGAAATTGCCGAATATTGCTGCATTGTAACACTCGGCAGTTGAAGCAATGTAACATTCCGACAATAGCTCTTTTTCCGTCGTCATTTTTTATTGTTCGGCATTGTTGCTTTCCTGAATTTCTTAGCAAAACTGTGCAACTTTTTGCCTTTTTTTCCGCTACTCCCATTTTTTTCGGCCACTTGTGTACATTTATTATTCTTCTGCCTTTCGCGCTTGTAGGTTTGCTTTATGGTGGCCAGTTCGTCAAACAGCTTGGCGTTTGGAAACAATAAATCACTCTAAACTTTTAATTTTGTTGATTTCAGAACCAAACGTTGCATTGTTTGATGAGAAACCATCGCGACTGACTCTAACCCTCAGAATATCCAGAGGTAAGTAAGAAACTAACTGGATTTGATCGATTGTCACACAAAGCACCTTTTTGGCTTTAATTTTATTGTGGTGAAGAATCGCATATTTCGAAATGGCTGTATCGAAAAAGATAGAGCTTGGTTCTAATGATGGTAGATAAAAAAATTGCACTCCAACCTGCAGCAGTGGCGTGGTGTGCGTGACATTGCAATGTGTTTCTTTTTAACGGTCCTAGGTTTGATGCGGCTGTAGTTTTGACTGTATTTTTATGGTACGTGGTTTCTTACGTAAACTTTAAGGCAATGGTGAATAAACGAAGATGGCAGTGTAATCAAAATTATTCATTACGAAATGTGGAGCCAGTCTGATGAAAATGGGCTTCCAAATGATGTTTAGTACCCTATTTGAAGTTTTTTTTCAAGTGGTCAAAAAATCGGACCTTAGGCTAACCATTATGGTGTTAGCTTTTTTTTGAAATATTAATGTTTCGATACCCTGGGGGGGGGGGGGGCGCAAAGATTTTTCAGGGGGCACGAAGCCAACTTTTGACGTAACTGGAAAACTGTAGCGAATAGAAAGTCGAGTTTGGTGTCAAACGATGTAGAACCACTGATTTCCCATCTGCTCTCAATACATTTTTATTGCCCATCTGCAACAGAAAAAATGTTAACCGTGATTTAGCAAAAATATACATAACAATTTTTTTTTTCTAAATGCAACTCTATTACGGACTTTTGATACTTTTATTGAAAAATTTAGAATCAGGGCGCCGAACCAAATCGGAACGTAAACCGAAACCCCTATTAACCACTCTCTTTCAGTGAACCAAAACCAAAGGTTGTAGCAAGGGTTCGGCCAAGATCAGGATACGTGTACACAAAAAATGCATAAAGTTGTTGCAAATTAGTATTTCTGTGTGGAATTCATGTTTTGTCAGATTTGTTTCATTGAATAAAGAGATTTCATGAGCAACAAAGCATACTTCACTGTTGGCTAAGGTTTGCACTAAGTTTTAGAATTATAAGTAGGGCGATTTTTGGTTACAAAAGTTACTTTTTTTTGCTAGCTCTAATTAACGTAAAAAGCGTTTAACCGAAATTTCACAGCTATAGGGTCAGTATTTGAAAAATTATAAGGTTACAAAAAGTTACTTTTTGTCTTTTAGGTTACATTTTGGTTTTCGTGCTTTTTTGCACAATTGTTCTAGTTTTTTGTCTTGGATTCATGCAAGAAAGATAAATTTACAATCTACAAACACTAAGGTGCCTCTTTGGTGCCAGCCAACAACTGCTTCTCTGGAAAGAAGTTTTTCTATACTTAACAAATTACTTGCAAAGGACAGAAACTTTCTACCACAGAATGTAAAACACAACATGTGTGTTTACTATAACTTAAGCACGAGGTAGAACTGGGCCTTCCTGTTTGGCTGCAACTATTTTCGTTTTAATTTTATTCGTTTAATAAAGTTACTTTTTGGTTACTTTTTTACAAAAATAAAGTTACATTTTTTAGTATTTTAGGTTACAAAAAAATCGCCCTAATTTTAAGTTATAACCAGGGTCGGATCGAAGGTGGGTGTGGGCATGCATTCCCCCCCACCCAACATTTTCAACAATATTTTTAATCGATACAATTTACAATTTTTCCATTATTTTAAAACTTCTTTGATGACAGTGATCCTTAGGCACGTATAAATCGAAGATGAGCAAAAAATGTATCATATTTGGTGAAGGACACTGGGCTAGGGGTGAAAAAAATTAAAGAAAATTTGCCGTAAAAATTGCTCGAAAAGCACTAAAATGGCCATTACAGCATTTACATTTTCAAAAATTATCCGGGAAGCATGTCCCCGGACACCCATAGAGCCATATTTTTGTTCCACAATTTGCTTCAAATCAACTTGACCAGAAAAAAAATACGCTTAAAAATGTAAAAATTTAGTGATCTATTTCTTTGATTACTGCCGATATAAAAATAAGGTGTACGCGCGAAGTGACCAACTATTTTACGGTCGCGCTGATCGGCCCAGAACCCATGGAAGCTCTCGTATGTCATTCTCGAGCTTTGAAAACAGCTGTGCTGCCAACTTCTTTTTGAAATCCTAACGCTTTTGCTGTGTTATTGACCATCACTTGCTGCTGTTTACACCTATTTCATCAGCACGCATCTTTGCAGTAAGCTTTCGTCAATGAGTGAGAAACTTTTTCTTGTAGAGCTTGTTGATTGTTCTTCTGGGGGGGGGGAGGTGCGTACAAACTATATTCATCGTCTTCCAATCTCTAGGTCTCAATTTTGTAAGTTAATGCGGAGAACAAGTCTACAAAACTTGTGACCTACCTAAACATGACGTCGATGGCGGCTGAGATGTAGATGGCAGTTGAGGAGCGATTTTTTTCTTTCGATATTGGCAGCTGCAGTCTAGTAACGCACTGTACCTAACCAATCTCGCTGACCGAAACTCATTTTACGACAACCTCTTTGGTCTCTCAAAAACTACAACTCTACGCGTAAGTAGTAAACATTAACAAAACTTTGGTCACAGCCATCGGTCATACTATATCTCACCTGAAGACGGGATCCTGTAACTCGGAGCACAACTGCAACTGATCTTTCCGTATTGCTCTAGAGGGTTTTGATAAAGACACTTGCATGAGCAAATATCGAATTAACGAATTCTAATTTTGGTATTCCATCTTGTTAAGTGTTAGCCTTCGCATAATCAGTAATCAAGTTCTTCAATTTTGTTTCGACAAACCTTTGATCAATTGTCGGCAAGCTGCTCTTGCTCCATAAATTGAGAATAGTTCTTAATACTTCTATCTTGCAAAGATAAAATGGTGGCCTCTTCTTTAAGTATTCTTTTTAGGTAACCATTACAAATTTTGGACATAAAAATAGTGCCCAATAACTTCCTTTTTATTCGGTAAATCGTGATCCTTCATTTTCTGCGCAAACTCACATTCCTTGATCAGTTCTTTTATGCTCATTTTGGTTCTCGACTCTCCTGCTCACTGCTCAGCTACACACAATCAACCCTATACTCTTGCTCGAAAGTCAAAAACTTAATTTCTTGAAACTCTTGCAAAAGCACCGTGAATTGGTGATATCATAGTCCATGTGATATCATGATAGTCGTGATAGGCTTACACTGTTACATACCGGTTGGCAAAATGTTCGTAATTTTAGTTTTTTGCTCTTAACATTTTTTCTGTTGCAGATAGGCAATAAAAATGTATTGAGAGCAGATAGGAAATCGGGTGTTCTGCATCGTTTTACACCAAACTCTACTTTCTATTCCCTGTAGTTCCAGTTACATCAAAAGTTGGCTTCGTGCCCCCTGAAAAATCTTTGTGCCCCCCCCCCCCCCAGGGTATCGAAACTTAATATTTCAAAAAAAAATTTTTGCATTGAGTTTCTGCGATGATTTGTACCCTGTAAATCATATAAACTCGTGCAAATTCAAAAAAAGTGAAAAAAGTTAACATCCTACGAACCATACAACTTGAGCTGGTTAGATTTCGATCTTCGACTTGAATGCAGTTTGAAGATTTTCTAATCAGCACCACAGTAAACGTTGTTATGAAAAGTTATTCATTATGATATTTTTGCAGAGGAATTCTCTGTTTTTGAGGAAGCAAAGAAAAATAATTGGTCGGAGCTTTGCCTGCATGAGGCTTTTTTCAAGTTTTTGGACATGCTCTTCAAGCTATTTCAGCGTCATCCTCATGTGTGTAATGACATCGGGGATGTTCACGTTCTCCGATTCCTATTCATTGTCAACTTCCAAAGAGTCGGTGCCAGATTTTTCCGCTTGATAACCGATGCAAATGGTATTCCGGCGTTTCCTATTTCCCAGGCTGGCTATTTCTCTGCAGCTTTTTACGTTATCTTTCTGCCTGAAATAGAGTTTCGGCTCTTCCTGCATAAGATACCCCAGTGTCCGCAGCTTTTTTCTACCATTTGCTGCATGTTGAGCCTTGGAAATAGGCCCTGTTTGAATAACTTGGCCAGCATTAGTTCCCAATTGAGTCTCCACCAGCGGTCCGATCCGGACGACTTCATCGCTGATCGATTTTATATCGTTCGAGAATGGATTGCTACAATGGTTACAGGTAATATGACTGTTGTTTTTTTATCGTGTTTTATTGTGAACCATAACTGAGTGCGCCATTAATGCACATGTCAAGCGGAGAAGCCCTGTTTTGAACGTAACGAGCTGCTCCCAAATTACCGAGATGTTGTGTAAAGTTGCCTTGTTTTCATCCAGCACCAAATCTTGTGATTTCTTATTTCAGCATCCAGCCATCAATGCTCATTAAAATCATGTTTGTGGTACTGCTGCCCAGCGTTCTTACAAATAGCCATTCTTGTGTAAGCCACAATGCTTTATTACTCTTGAAAAGAATCGAAAAGATACATACTATGGAAATAATTCCAAAAAGTCAGCTCAGTTGCTGAGCGCACGCGCTATCTATGCGGGAGGTCTGTGGTTCGATTCCCGGGCTGGTCAAATCGGCACAGTGTCGTACAACAGTTCGCCACCGCGACGTTTTTTTGGAGCAGTGTAGTCCGGGAGCTCTGGCGCGAAGACGGGCCCCGCCGCTCGTTACACGCTTCGGCGTAATACCAGAAGTATAATGAGGATTTGATTTTTTTTGATGCTTTTTTACTTAAATGAGTATTAGCGATACCGTACAATATTTTTGAAGATTTTTCGCAAGCTCACCAAATTACTGACGGCAGAGTACCAGTTGGCGTAGTGGTCGGAGCGACGACTTTGCTATCGGTGTACTTGTTTGATTATTAGGCCGGTCGAATCGGATGCAGTGTCGTCAGTAGCGCTCCACCGCTGAGACGTTTCTTTGGAGTTCAAAGTTGCAATGCCCAGGCACTGAGCCGCGTAGGCGTAGTCCATCACTCGTTGTACCTGCTTTGGCTTTGGCGCGTTGTACCTGCTTTGGCGCGAGGCAGGACTATTCGGCGTGACCGACTCGTCGTTGAGACGTTTCGGCGTTGTGACGAATCGGCGTGGAAAGGTGTGATTTGTGAGCGGACGTAATCGCGCTAAAATGTGCGAAAAGACGTAATCATCACGTTTTAGCAGTGCTAAAAGTAAACAATAAGCGACTTTATATCTACGGCTGTACAAAAGTTTTGCGAGATATTAGTTTAAAAGAGATCCAAAATTGTTCAACGTTAGTTTAATCAAAAAGTGATGAAAAAATTGTCTTACAACTTTTAGTATTTGATTTCGTTTCATTACATAAAATGCAATTGCGCGTTTAACGAGAAATTAATAAGTGCTGCGACTGCACTTTGATATTCATTTTTTGATCAATATGCAGCAAAAATGTGTATCAACTGAACGTGAAAAAGATTAAGCAAAAACACAAGAAATTTTTGTGGACGAAAAATATACCCGCGTAAAGGTCAAGGCCTCGGCTTGATCGGCTGTGGTTACCTGAAGTAAGCTAAATCGGAAGCAAAATGCTTGATTATTATGCGAGCAGCCCTTTACGGCATTTAATTTTAATCGCCAACACATGGCTTTTCACCTACTAAGCATAAGAGTGATAGAGCTGCACCCATGATCGATTGATGTTCAAGTCTTTTTTTTTACCACGTTTCATAAAAAAATCAAGAATTGACATTTTATGATTGCAAACAATCATGTCTCAACGACGAGTCGGTCACGCCGAATAGTTGGGTACTACTTCGACAATCGTTGCATTACAGATAGTATAATTAAGGTTTGATTTTGGTGTTGCAGTTAAAACTGTTTTTATTTCAGGAAATCACGCTGCAGTTCCATTTTTTTGCGATTGCAGTGTGCTGCTTACTTCCAACCCCCGCATATTTCTTCCATGCCCGTGCGAGAGATGCCGCTTTCGAGTTTAGATTGAGGCAACATTGATCTCCCAGCAAGTGCCTTTAGGATTTTTTTCGAAGTGCACTTGTAGTAGTTGATTCTTGTGTATTTTGACCTCGCCTGTAATCAAGAATTAATCATATTTGTACGCTCTCTGCCTGTTGTGAAGGCAATTGGTTTTGGTAGTTGTGATAAGTTATAGTTATCGTAGAGCGGGACACCGCTGTTTCAGGCTATTAGCTTTCATCAACCGACCTCAGGTAAGAAACATTCATCTTCCAGGACGAATGATCTTGCCAGGATCACTTATCCCTTCGGATTAATATTTCTTATTTAACCTTAGTAATACGCATATCCACTCGTGTGGCTACGTCACCATTCCAGTCATACTCTACGTGGCCAGGGTGAAGGTCAACAAACTAAAAAGCAATGTCCTTCCTGGCCTACCGGACGGGAAATCATGACGACTTCCTCTTAGTAGTTATGTTTGTACAGTTGAATGCCTTGCGTCGATTGTCTGGATGCTAAGCTCACGTCAATTTCGTTAGTTTTAAGAACATGATCGTTTTCATAGAGAATGTCAAACGTAATAGTGAACAACTGAACATATATCAATGACGTCATATTTCCCATTACGTGTTATGCGTGCTTGGTCAATATACTTAGTGTGTATGTGTAATTAACAAGTGTATCTTTATATGTGTATGTAAAGTAAAAATAAAAAAACCTATAATTAAAAAACATAAAATATGTGTAATTGCATATGCGTGTATTTTTCGCTTAAACATTAATCTCTGTCGCATCAATGTTTCAGCAATCTGCTTACTTTTTTCTGTTTGTTATGCTTTAACAAGTGTTTGACGAAAAACCTTTGGTAATATTTGTGGCAAAGCTTCCCTGGAGTGGGCTAATATTATCATTGAAATTGCTAAGGGCTTCACAGACAGCTTTTGGTTCATTTTTACCCTGGCAAATCTCAAAATTGAAACCTGTTCATTTTTTCCCTTTTTTTGAAAAACTATACTAATTAGAACACACTTGGTTAAATTTCAATATGCATGCGTTCAATAATATATGCAATTCTTATGCATACGTTTTTCAACGTTTAGCCACTATTGCAGTAGGTGTCCGAATTTAAAGTGCTTTGCAAAATGACGGTTCAATTGGCTATTCAGGTTTGAGTTTTTTTTAAGTGGATAGTGGATAATTTTATTTCGGACCATTCCATGTGGCCCGTCTTATTTGATAAAGATGCGTTTGCTCTCAACATTAAGTTAATATGCTAGGCCACATTGTGTTTGAACTATTTTCTACTTCATAATATGCAAAGTAATTATTGCAGTGTCTTGAAGTCAAGGTTTTGTTGTCTACTAGCAGAAATTGCTGAACCTGACTATTTCAAATAGTAGTGAATTTGCCTACTTTCATTTAATATTTTAGTTGTGGTTGTAGCTTCATGCATTTTTTTTTTTTTTTTTCGTGAACAATACCATTTTATCGGTAAGAAAATTACCAACCACGTAGTTTATTTGTAACGCGCAAATTTTAGGGATCAAAATTTTTGTAATTGCGAATAAGAGTTAAATAATTTGCACCAACAACCTGATTTTTGAGGTTTTTTTAACCCTCTCAAAATGATCGAAAGAACTGGGATAATTTTTTTTCGAACAAAACCTGACAAAAACTTACTCGCGTAAGGTTTTGCGCAAAGTAAAAATCAGTATTTTTGCGAAGAACTAATGCTTTTTCGTTGCACATATGCGCATGGTACTGGCTCCGTTTTTCGGTTTGATTCGCGCAATAAGATAATACCTTGATCGCCTTTTCAATCATCCATTCAGTGTCATTATAGTGAACATAAAGTTGTAATACATCAACTTGTTCCGAGTCCTGCCGTCTTTATCAGGTAATTTTACTTGCTTCCAAATTTACGCAATTTTCTCGACCAAAAATTCACTTTCGATGTATTTTTTAACCAATAGCGCTATGTTGTGCCATGTATCTGGATGTAAAGTTTCGTTCGTTTAAGAAATATAGTTGTCAACGTGTCTCCAGCTGCTTTGTCAAAACAAACGGAAAATGCATTTCATTGTGTATATAGTACCTAGTCTGTGAAATAGTAGGCAATATTTATACTTTTCTAGTCCAGTGTTACGAGTGCTATCTTGCTGAAATGGATTTCTCGCCGAGTAGTTGTCATCCAGACTGGAACTGTTGAGTGAGAGAAAATACTTGTATTTGCAACGTATATAGAAAAACACCAGTTCACCAACAGTATTGTCATAGTAGTAAATATCAGAATCATCAATTTATTCGCGATGTTTGTTAGTACTTCTTTTTCGGGGCTAGCAATTCATGTGTATTATTACTCATATAGCTTGGTATTGCGCAATAATGTTAGTACATTAACTTTGAGGTAAGTGGAAGTGAATTTTACTGAAGGGTTGTTACTTCGTGTTATTAAACTAAGATTTTTGTGTGTTTCATATTTTGATGTGTTTTGCTTACAACAAAAATTAATTGTAGTCAAAATTATTTTGCTCGTGTGCTGGACCTATGGCTTGAGAACTGTTCAATGTTTGGTTGTTTACACTGCCAAATCATGTTACTTTGCATTGTGTATCTATTCAACGTCACAGTTTGAGGTGATGTTAAGGGTGGGCATCTACATTTGGAACATTTCAAGTCCTAACATTTTTGGGGGGATTAGCCTTCTCAAATTTTTTTTGATAACTTTTTTAAACACCTACGAAACAAACTTAGACTTTTTTTGAAAACCTTTTTTTGCGATGACCTGACGAAAGCAACTCACGAATTGTACAAGTAAGCTTAGAAACTACCCAAACAAATTAGAAGTTAATTCCGTGTGGGTATAGCAAATACTGTAACCGGTATTCGTATTCTTTAACCAATTGGTGCCTTACTGCTCTGTGGTGTCTGTGCTCACCTCTTCGTGCAGCAATTTTCGATTTATTCACGTTGATCAATTGTAAATTTTTTGATTAAATTTTTCGGTTAATCATATTTGAATGCTTCAAGTACAATTTCGTTGGAACTGCTTTTCAAATTGAGCCTGGCATAGTGGTTAAGAGCATGGCTCTCTTTGCGGGAGGCCACAGTGTCGCCAACGACTGACCACCGCTGCGACATTCTTCGGAGTTCGAAGCTTCGTTGCCCAGGGGCTAAGCCGCGGAGATGCGCCCCGCCACTCTTAATACGCTTTAGCGTAATGCCTTGAGTATAATCAGGATTTGATTTTTTTTTTTTTAGGCTCATGCAAATTTTATTGTAATGGCAGCACTATGTTTTTACAAAAAGCTAAAGCTCTATGAACGCTCAGAAGATATTTTGTCTTTTCGATACACTTACCCTGAGGAAGCTCTAAGAAAAACGTAACATTCGAACCCGGAACGATAAATGGCTATTTGATGATGAGCTTGTCGCAGGTAAAAATCCTGAAATTCGTAATCACAATATTTAAAGATGATTGTTGTTAAAATGTTGGAGATCTAGGGATTGTTTTCTTCAAGGTGAGAGCAGGTTGAAGCGGTTGTATTCTACCTTGGAAATACATAACTTCAGTCATTGAGCAATCAGCTATTTGTTTTCCGGTTACTAGAATTCAATTTCATGGACATGATTCCACAAATCAACACTGAGGTTGTTTTCAAATTAATCATTGAACAGAAAATTCAATTGGTAATTGAAAGAAACTGCTAAGCGAGCTTGCGTTCTTCGATTCAGTGGCCACCCGGCAGGCTCGGATTTCAACAATGAGAGGCCCTATAGCAGACCTGGGCAAACTACGGCCCGCGGGCCAAGTCCGGCCCGCCGGTCCTTTTATTCTGGCCCGCCGGCACTTACACAAACTTAAATTCTCACCGTGATTTGAGCGGAAGACCTTTTTTTTTCCTTTAGAAATTATAGATGGCAGTGATTTTCAAAAAATAAGCCTCAACGGTGCAAAATTGGAATAAAAAACGAGGTGAAAACCTCTTATTTTGGAG
The DNA here is from genome assembly GCA_964006365.1 of Trididemnum miniatum. NCBI lineage: Eukaryota > Metazoa > Chordata > Ascidiacea > Aplousobranchia > Didemnidae > Trididemnum > Trididemnum miniatum. The sequence goes on from OZ023240.1 coordinate 19,643,474, forward strand.
ATCACATTCGTACGTGGACCGTGATCTCAAAAAAAAAAGTCTTCGCCTTGTTTTCCAATCAGCGTGCGGCCCGCGGCTTCAACAGTTTTTCCAAATCTGGCCCTTCGTGTGAAATAATTGCCCACCCCTGCTACTTTGGCTTCAGGTATGTCGCTAGTGACCATAGATCGGTGATCACACTCGTCTCTATAATAAATACAGTTGGCCATGGTCAATCTCCAAAACAAGGTCTGGCCGAAATCGTGTCTTGCCCTTTTTGTTCCTGACGAGGCCCCTTGTTTCTCCAAGGCCGCAGGCTTCAGCCTGCCGAACCTATCGGTAAATGCGACCCTGCCACCCGGTATATATGTCAAAAGCGATCGGCCCCAGCCTAGAATCGAACTCGTTGCGATGGATCGGCAGCCGGCGCCGCTTGACCATAGGTGTAGGGCACGACTCACTTCCTACAATATTCTTCTAGCCTTCTTATTAGTTTTCCTTTACTTTTCTTCATTCTTCTCAACAGGTGATTTAAACACAATTGAATACCATAATTTTTAGCCTATTGCTCTTTCCTGCAAAACAACGAAAAAGACTTAATCAATGTTGCTACTTAATAATTATAGATTGCAGTGTTGCCAATATTCCTTGAGAGAACATACACATGGTGATAATGCGATGCGACTAGCCTAGAGATATGAACAAATTTCCAGGCAATATTTCCCTTTCAGTGTGCAATTGCGAAACTGCAACAGCTTAGCAGTCTGGTGAAATATTAGGGGAAATACTGTAAAAAGTTTTCGACAAGATACCGTAGTCTAATTTCCTGGGAAAGTCCACTCAAAATCTCTGCGTTATGCACTGCTGCCGAAGAACTCTAAGCACTAAACTACTCTTCTTTTATTTTTATCATTTCTGTTTTACTGATAGAAAATATTAGATAGCAAAATACTTATCAAAATGCACAAGCTATTTTTTCTTAGATTTTTGGTCTGCTAAGGCCGAAAAATTTTCGTTTTGGTAAAGATTCAATCAGTGGCGCGGGAACGTTTTTTGGACAGGGGGGGCTCAAAATAGTAAGATCGTGTCAACGTCTGGGGGGCTTCGCCCCCCAGACCCCCTTTTTTTCGAACGCACGTTTTTATGAGCAGGACACTCAGCAGACCTATTTTGATAGACATCAATTGCATGCCCGCTCAAGTGACCGGAACTTTTTCAGGATAATTTTTTATCATGGAAAACAAGATTGCTTACTACCATTAGGCTTTTCTAACCATGCTCGAATCACTACTCATGTATTTGTAAAATGCAAATACCTCAATGACAAAACCAAAAAGTAGGCAAACAAAATTTGTCCGATCTAACTTTTGCTTTGCTGATCAGAGTTACATGCAACAAACAATGCCCCATTGAGGTTTAAAAATAACAAAAAACACACAATCAAAATAAAGCACTGAACCATTTTTTAACATAATGAGATGTGTAGATATAGGTATTTAGGTAGGCGTACTAGCTCAATTTTAGTAACAATCATCGGCAGTGCTCGAGTTGTGAAAACACTTATGGGGGGTGGTAGGCTACAACTTTTCACGCAGACCTAAAAAGAAATGGTCATTATAGTTGTAAGAATTGGTTTACGCTAAAATGTTTTATGGGGGGATGGTGTTGTTTTCAGGGGGGATGGCATCCCCCTCAAATCGAGTAGCCTACTGATCATCGGTGCCAGTTTAGTAGTGATTTAGCCGCTTCATTGGGTTGGTAGCAAAATTCAAAACCATTAAAAAACTCAACCAGAAGAGAACTTGCACCAGCTCATATAAGCTTGATTAGGGGTGCCCAACCAGTCGATCTTTGGATGCTTGGCTGTCGATCCCGGGTTAATTTGGCATGTGCACAAATCAGGTTGGCCACCAACATTTCCAGTTCATGTAACGCGTCCGGGCCATGAAGACCTTTTTTTTAGCTCTTCACAAAAATTTTGGTGGAATTCGGAACATCTGAAGGATTGAGGACCGTTTTTTTGCACTTCACCGTATTTTCGTTTACGATTTACGTAATTCCCATGATCAGTAGCGACTTTCATTCGAGCATTCAGAGTAGTTTGGCGTAAAGTGTTTGGCAGCTACAAGAATTGGCAGCCATTATACTTTTACTGGTCCATCGTCCATGACTGCTGCAAAGGTTTGCAAACGCTGATATAAAACACGGTTAAAAATAAAATTCAAAAATTGAAAATTTTACCAAATTTTACGTTGACCTAGTGAATAATAACTTACTGATTTTTAAAAGAATAGTGATTCTTCGTTGGTTAAAAGCACTTTAAAAAATATTTGCTTCATTACGTATGTACGTTGCGAGCATTAATACCGTCGCACTCAGTGCATAATTTTTTCAATTGTCAGGGGGGGCTCAAATGGTTCAGGGGGGGCTAAAAAAAGTTCAGGGGGGGCTTGAGCCCCCCCTGGCACCCTACTTCCCGCGCCTATGGATTCAATAGAATTTCTAGAACTTTGTGACCAAAAATTTTTGGATCTATCCTAAGTTGAAAAATCTTAAAATCTGTTAACAAACGTTTTACTAAATCCGTGTTATCTTTTTAAATGTGCAGCGCGAGGTGGGCCTAAACTATGCTAATATTTTTAATCCTCAATATAAATAAGCCTACCATACTGTAGACTTGCTTCCATTGGTACCGTAATTATTTTTTTTAACACATGTTGAACTGAAAAGTTAACAGATTGAGGGAGACTGCGAAGTGAGCTTTGCACTCTTCGAGTCAGCAGCCACTTGGCATAATACATATCAAATGTGATCGGCTCCAGCTCTGAATCGAACCCGTCACGGTAGGATTTGCAACCAGGGGCGTGTCCAGCCATGCTGAGTGGGGGGACAAAATTTGGGACAATTTTTTATTGCTACTAGATACAGCTGTGGCAGATACACATTTCCGGAGTTTGTCGATGAAGGGCCCGGGACGAGTCGGGGAGTTAAGGGGTGCAGTCGCAAATCATTATCTAGTCATGTGGCCCGCGGCATCATTTCGTGTGACCCACGTCACATTTGCTGGTAGTCTATAGATAATGTTTGGTGGTATATGGTGTTCGCCTATAGGGTTAGGATTAGGTTTCAAGCACTGTTATTTAATTTCAATTCTATATTTAGTTAGTTTACAGCACTGCCAAACTTAGACAGCGTGGGATTTTAACCCTAGATCACCAGTTACTAAAACAAAAACAATGAAACAGATGAAAGTTTGAATAATCTTGATTTAAAACTTATGTAATTTTACTACAGTATATCAAATTTTTAATGCACCCTGCTGCAATTTACGAAGACTTCCAAAGCTTCGGCAAAAAAAGCAGTGCGCAGGGTCCTGAATCAGGGACGCACTCAGCATGTTTCAAAAGAGCCAAAGAGGGGGAGGTTCTAAAAAAAATCGATCCCGCACTCAGGAGCGGATCCAGAAAATTTTGGTGGGGGTGATGAAATTCTAAATAGGTTAAACATTAACTGAATACAAAGACGTTAGACCCAAAATGGCGTAAAAAGCCCTTTGAAAATGTTTTGTCTGCAGCGCATTCAGAAATTTTTTCAGGGAGGAAGCACCAAATTTTGACATATTTTCAAGTGCAATTTTTTTCGCGCAGAATTATTTTGAAGCATACTGTGAATACAAAAAAGGCTCTAGGGGGGTACGGGGGCATGCTCTCCCGAAAAATTTTCGAAAATTTTATACTATAGTGGCCATTTTACTACTTTTTGAACAATTTTAAGGCAAATATTTTTTTAAATTTTTTGCCTCTTAATCTGAGTGTTTCACCAAATATGGTGCATTTTGTTCGTACATTTTCAATCATGCGTGTTAGGCCGTAAAGCTTATTGCTATCGAAAAGGTTTGAAATTACGGAAAAAATTGTATTCATCAAAAACATGTTTAAAAATAGGCTGGTGGGGGGGGACATGTTTGAAAATTGACTGAATGTATCCCCCACAACCTCCTACTGGATCCGCCCCTGCCCGCGCTGATAACAATCTCTCTTACCACAACGCCAACTAGGCAATTTGGCTTTAGTATGATGTTAGGCAAATTCTGTCAAAGCTGTTTTGATATAACAGCACGTACTGCACTTGCACAGTTTGGACACTTCAATTTAAAAACAAGGGTTCGGTTTCAAAAGGGGGGGAAGGTCGTTTTTTAGAAAACCTATATTTTCTTTGCCCTTGCTATGTTTGAGGAAAATTTTAAGATGGCTGAATTTGTTCACATTTTACTACAAGTGCCCGATTATCATCATGAACTATTTTAGCAAAAGGATCTCTAGAACTAGAAGTGCCTGGGATTTGGGACATCGTTTTTTTTTTGGCAAATTGCTTCAACTCTCAAAAGAGTCAAATATTTGAAAAAGCAAGTACACTAAAAGTTTCGAAAAACCACCGGTTGCAAACCAAACAAACAGCTCGAATTCAGTAACTGAATAAGCGAATAATTTAAAACGAAAAACGACCAATTGCAGTCCGCCGGTCGCATGCTGTTATAGTCTTTATTACGTAATAATGAGTTTTGCTATAAAAAAATCTCTTCGGATTTAGACGATTCAAAAAAATGGTCCTAAGTCGAAGTGGGGAGGACATGTCCCCCCTTGGCCACGCCACTGTTTGCAACCTGCGCGCGGTACCGCGCTAGGCCGTTGAACAGCAGGTAGGGAATTTTATAAACTGAAAGTGGCGTCGGGCAGCTTTGTAAACAGAATTTACAGTAGCCAATAACTGGCGTCGCGCAACACTGCTTCTCCCCCTTGAGGAAACCCCTAATCTAACCTATGCTTAAAACATTCATGAAATACAGTTTGTTTGGTAACTTTGGACCCATTGTAACTTGCACCCTACCTAAATTTTCCGGTTACGGCTTTGATAGACTCTAAACTAAACTTTTAAAAATGTCGGATATAACGAAGCACAAAATCATTAATGGGGCACAAATTTGAATTTTTCTGGCAATTTATAAAAAAAGAATTTTACCTTATTCTCCAACTCCCCCATTCGGATGAAACGGCTCATGTGGTTTCCGAAACATTGATTGTAAAAATCATTGTAGCTAGCGTCAACGATCAGGTTCATTTCATCGTTCCTTTAAAAAAGTACAGGCAATTCTCTTGTTACAATAGGCCTACAGCCTACCAATAACAAGATTGGATAGTTCATAAAGCGAGCAGAAAGTATAAGGCCTGCATCAGAGTTTGATCAATTACAGTTGTGAATGAATGTATAACTAATAAGACTTTTTCATGCAGTTGTGATTACTGCACAATTGAAATTTGAGTTTTTCGATTTAAAGTAATTGTAATGCAATTGAAAATTATTGGGTGTATTATAATTATAACCGATCCGTTTCACTGCAATTAATTCAACTGTGGTCGAAAGAGCGTTCACTGTCCACAAAGCGTATCAAGTTTTTAAGTGCTTACCAGAGGCATGTTCAAAGGCATGAAGTAGGTAGGCTACCGCCAAATTGCAGATAATTCACGTCAGACTTCAACAAATGGGAGTATATTGTCATTAGGCCTACTAGAAGTTTTCAATCATCTGCCGAGTAGTTGGTGCGTGGGGCACCGGAGCTGGCTGCGTGGGTTCGATGTGCAACCAGGTCATCTTCCACTGTGCGCATACTTCACTATTCACTAACATAAAAACCTAAACTGCAATTATATAGCTTGGAAAAAAATCATGCGGTGTACTGTAAAAACTTAAACCAGAATAGTAGCTAAGTTCACGTAAGCAAATTGTGTTATTTTTAAGTTTTGCAAGTCACGCAGTGTTTGGCCTTTCAATTATGTCACTACACTAGTCATCGCCATTCACGACCAGTGACGTAGGCAGAAAGTTTCGAAGAGAGGGTTGAAACACTAAGCTGGATTTTAACATCAATGTCGTCACTATTCGTCTTTTCATAAGGCGCAAAAAGTTGTTGCATCAGCCAGCGTGCCCACTTCATCGCAATATATAAATCAAATTTTCATTATACTTGCGGTATTACGCTGAAGCGGGTAACGAGTGGTGGGGCCCATCTCCGCGGCTTAGCTCCTGGGCTACACAGCTCCGAAGAAACGTCGCAGCGGAGACGAGCCGTTGGCGACACTGTGCCGATTTGACCGGTCCGGGAATCGAATCCCAGACCTCTCGCACCGATTGCGTGCGCTTAGCAACTGAGCTAACGGCCGGTTTCATCGCAATATTATTTATGCTAACCTCCTCCTCCAAGTACAGCATAACCGTCGTAGAGCAGAAATCTTGCCATCGTTAACCATACCAACTACTAACTATAATAGGGGTTCCCAAACTGGGGTAGGTGTACCCCCAGGGGTACATTTTGACTTTTTAAGGAGTACATTAGGTTATAATAAGGGCCGCATCGATTGGAAGAGCGACAAAAACGGTCTATACGTATTCACATGTCCGGTATAGAGCAAAAAAAGGTCTACACGTGTTATTCAGCTGATGTGATATAACTTTGGGGGTACACGAGCGAATCCATAAATTGTCCAATGGTACCGATGAGCAGAAAATTTGGAAAACCCTGAAGTAGAACTTTCTACAATTAGGTCATAAAATACAATTCCTAAAGCCAGTGGTGTAAAGTAACGAAGTAGTTTTGTAAGCTACTTAAGTATTATTGCTTGGTAACTAACGTGACGGTAGCGAGCCGTCGGCGACACTGTGTTCGATTTGACCCACCCGGGAACGGGCAGTCAACCCCAGACTTCCTGCGCCGACAGCGATGTCTTTGACAACTGCGCTAATCGGGCGGCTAAGCTATTTTTGCTTAGATATATTTATGCCTAAGAAAGGCCCGTAGTTTGCGGGGGGGCTTGGGGGGGCATTGCCCCCCCCAAGCTTTTGAAAACTTTTTTTTATTTTAGCACCAGTATATCTCACAAAACCACGTAACCCTATTTTGAACAACCCTCCCCCCCACTGCGACTGTTTAGCGTCTCATTCAGAACAGTCGTGGTTCAGTGGAATACTCACTTTAATGGCATTCGCAAAACAGTCGCAGCTCAGTGGGATACGGGCTTCAGAGAGATAGCGGCTATGCTGCTACCATATTGCTACTGTTTTAATGAATGAATCATCTTATGAATGCGCTCAGTTTACGTCACAATTGCGTTTACGAGTTTTAAAGTCATGGTCTTAACATCACAGTAGATTTGTCGGTAGTTGATCTTGTCCTAGCTAGATAGTCCCCGGCAGGCCTACAACGAGTAAAAAATGCTTATAAATTGTCTAGTGGGGGCGAGAAGAGAAGGTAATATATAAACGTACTAATAACCGATTTTCCCAGGTTGCGGGCCTAGTCTCTGGGTAGTGCAGAATTTGGGTTTCAAAAAAAGTTTGATTGAAGTAGAGTAGCAGTAGTAGCTGTGATTAATGTGGGCATAAGAAAAGCAAACTTATTAGTACCGGTACGCTTCTTAAACAAACGGTAGAAAGCTAGCTACCTATCCTATTATTGCAGTTACATCTGCTCAACCATGGGCGTCCGCAGAAAAAATGCAGAGTGGTAAACCTACTGTATATAATCTGCCTTAGGTTAGCCAATTTTGTTAATACAAAATAAGCCCAGGATCCCGTTTTCGCGTAAAATTTTTCCCGGTTCCATAAAAAGTCCGAAAAATTGGAAACCCTAGCTGTGAGGGCACTGCGTTTGTTAGCCTTACACGCAGAGATGTGAATTAGAATACGAAATAATTCGGTTACTTCGCCCAATTAAAAAAAAAACTAAGACTCTGAAGTGGAACTTGAAAATAAATGCTAAACTCAACCTCGGACTTTAAAAAATAGGCAAACTTCAACTTATTGAACGAGAGCGCAATGCAAAGCTGCATTAGCAGAGTTTATTCTGTTGTTGATATCTGAATCAGTGCCGAAACTAGCGTCCCCCGAACCCCCCAACCGGGGGGGGGGCCTCGCACAAAAAGGGGCCCCGTAAATAGTCAGTACGTAGTACTATTTACTCAACGTATGATAAAGGTGCCTTAAATAGGCCTATTCTAAGATTCAATATATTTTTTGTCTTAACTCACGCGATGTGGGGCCCCCATACCATATTTATACTTTTGACCATAGGGGGCCCCTGCAAATTTTTCAAAAAATAGCAGTCGCAAAACTAGCAAACAAACGTTTAGTAGCATACCAAGGGCCCCTCATCCTCAAGTGAAAGGCGCAAAAATAAGCCTTAAAAACGTTTTTTCCTCGCATAGGTAGCTAAATGTTAGAGTAGGGTTTGCTTGCAGCATTGTTTTAGTGGGTTTGGAAGGGACCTAGTTAAACAGACTACTAAACCTTGTTAAAACTGAGGAATTTTGAAGGCTCAAAACGCACAAAAAGCCTCCAAAATAAGGTCAAGTTCCGCAAAATTTTCTGGGGGGACATGTCCCCAGACCCCCCTAGCTTGGCATCGCCCCTTCGGGGCTCGCTCTTTTGCATCACCATCCAAGAAAAAATATTTTAGGGGGCCCCGAAAGATGATTTTGGGGGGGGCCCGCATTGCCTAGTTTCGGCCCTGATCTAAATGACCTATTCCTGAATGGTTGTAGTCGATTTTGCATCCCAGATATTTAAAAGTTTTGGTGTTTGTGATCTTGATGCCTTTTAGTGAGCATATAGATTCAGGATAGTTGCTATCTGCACCAGAAAAATTAAGGATCATTGTTTCCGTCTTCTTGCTGTTGATAGTAAGGCCAAAGCGTTTAAATACATCATTTATGATGGAGAGTGCTTTTTGAAGGTTTACAACAGTTTCAAAAAAAGTAACAATTTATGTAAAGTACTCCAAAGACATTTCAGGGATGCATTATTGTTTTCGTTGGTTACCTAATTATACGGTTGCAGTGGGCCTCTGCTTAGCCACGTTGAAGCTAAATTCTCCGTATTTCACCCTAGACGCTACGTGACATTCCCTGAATAGACTTCCCAATCTTTTCAAATCTAGTTTTCAGAACCATTGTATTTATTTATTATGTCCATTTTTCATTCCTAAGCAATGCTTTTCCGGCTTATTTCCAAGTGGCAATTTCATCGCAAACTGGAAATTTTTCCCATGTGAATTCAGAATTTTGAAATAGTGTAATTTTCCATGTCCAGTTCCCAACGTGGCAATGGTTTTCTGGTGTTTTTAAAAATGCTGCGCTTGAAAAAATTGATTCAGATGGTAAAAAGTCAAAACGAGACTCGTACTGAAACACTGATTGTTTGAAGCCGAGGTGCGAAATACCGAACTCACAACAATACTAATGCAAAAGCTATTAAAAATACTGAGTAATACGCTCTCCAACAAGGACATTGGACCTTGACGGACCAAAATTGACATTGCTCACTAGTCCACCAACATAGCCGTTTGTAACACTAAAATTTCACAGAATGTTTATTTCGATATTTTTGATACTAAACTTACCCAAGTTTTTCTCAATAAATTACTTTAATTTTGACCAAAAAATCTCGTCAGATATGCGCCAGAATGCACGAAATTGACTATATTTTCAAAAAATTTCCTGGGGGAGAACCCCCCAGACCCTCCTTGAGAGGCTCGGCCCTAACGGGCCTTCGCTCTTCCGACTAAACTAAACGTCTTATCGAACCGTTTGTGATAAGCCCCCAAGCTAAAATGCATAACTACGACCCTGGCCTAAGATACCTAAGTAGGTCCATGAGGCTACTTTGCTGCTTCTAGAATCTAGACATACAAAGCTGTAAGACTGGCGGAATTAGGGAGGTTTTGCCCATCCCTAATCCTTCGCATAAATCAAATCGAATAACAAATACACTAACTATATTTTCTGATATTGTTGATTAAAAATCACTAAAGCACTTCTCTCCGACGCTTGTCGCTCACAAGTTTATCAAATTGATATTTAGGCTTTATAATAAGCCGATTCTTCGATACGTCATTCAGGAGAGTCATACTGATAGCGCGTGCAACAGCAACAGTGCTCACAAAATTTTCCATTGCGCTTGTCGCAACGACAAGCGGCTGTCGGTAAAACAACAGAGCAAAAATTAACGCTACGCCACAGAGCAGAACGAACGCAGAACTGCTATAAACCATTTACAAAACAGAGTATAGACGATGGTTGCTAAACTATGATATTTGTTAGTGAACAGAAGAGCTAAATGATGATATTTTAAGCAGCGATTTTCAAAGTTCAAGTTTTGAATTTGAGTTATTGTTTTGCTCACTAGCGTAGCCAGGATTTTGCAATGGGAGGGGTTGAGAACAGTGGCGCACACAGGATTGAGCAAAGGGGGTCTGAAGACGTAGCTCCTCCCCCCATTCAGCTGCCAATGAATTTTTGCGGTTTTCACGTAAAAAACACTCATTTTAGCGCACTTTTTTATCGAAAAAGGGCATGCAATGAGTCATTATAGACAATGCAAAAATATTTTCGCAGCTTATGTGTAAATGCAGAAGCTTGACTAAAATAAGTGAAAGGAAACTGCAACCATTATTAGTTTGAAAAATCACAGACAGAAAGTTAGGTTTTAGCACCTTATCGCAGGGCCAAAAAGGGGCATGGCACCTCGCACCCCCCTGCGTGCGCCTATGGTTGAAAATGACGTCACATTTGACTATACGTTGTATAACAACAAAAGATGGCCTCAAATTTAACAGAGATGTTTTAAACTAGAAATACCAAAGGCAATCAAGGCACAATTATTGTAAGGAAGTCAGAGGAATGCTTTTTAATGAACTGGTAAAACGATATTTAAATGTGAGCGATTTAGTTCTTTTTTGAGCTACGTAAATCATTTTTGCTTGTAATCGTTTAACTTTCTTCTGCGGAAGGTCCGAGGGCAGTTGCGAGCACAGGAGCGGCACTGCCCTACTAATAAAATTGCGTCATTGCTTCATAAGCATAACGGCAAAGAACAGGATTCAGGAAACAGCGCGACCTAATTCTTCTTCTTATGACAGTTACAAAACTAGATTATCAATGACAAACTATTTAGCACTTCGAAATAAATATCAGAAAAAGAAGTAGGCCAAGTATCAAGCCATTTCAGTCTCAAAAAGAGTTCTAACTTTTCCGTACTGTGGTTACGTCACTAAATTTTAAATTCTATAAACACGACACCCAAGTATTACAATATCACAAGCGGGTAACAGTTAAAAGTGAACTCTGTGCTGTTTCATACTTCTGTTTTGAATGTACAATATTTCTGCGCCGTTTACCATCCCGTAAATCGAGTTCTTGGGATCCTCTTTTGGCTACGCGTCCAATTAACATAAAATAACCGACACAGGCCTAGTAATAAAAATTACTAACGCCTCAAAAAGAAATTCAGAAAGAGACGTAAGTATGACGTCACTTAAAGCTTAATGGGGGGTTGTAACCCCCAAAACGCTCCGGTGGCTACGCCACTGGTTTTGCTTTCCTATTTTGATTCCCCTATAGTAGCATTACCTGTAAATTATGAGCACTCATACCTGCTCTTACCAGCCTACTTTTTCTAGTTGTTCTTTTGCATACCGGTGAACAAATCAAGCAACTGTACTTCATTTTGTTTGCAGTTGAGAAAAGGTTGCTAGCTAGCGAATAAGCAATAGCGTACGAGAAGAGATAGAGATAATTGAACTTGCTTCGGAGATGTAGGCTACTACAGAAGAGGCCCAGGTTGTAAAAAAAGTGTTCAAAATTAAAATGCTCTTTATTTCAATAGAGCACTTAGCGAAGAAAGAGTAAAAAACTAACCGATCATGAATAAATTTGTGTATTTACATATTTTTAAAAGCTTAACATTTACAGTCTTTTTGACAAAATAAGGAAGTGGATATCTGCAACGGTAAAGCAAGTGCAGTAATGCGCCAGCTCTACCAATCTGTGTTACAGAAATGGGAGCTTTACACCCAGACAAACTATTACCGGTATCCATCTTCGGATCAGTCTATGTTCCTTTTCTGTATGGCAATGAGTGTTGATCATGAGAAAAGTGGCGATCGCGATGAGTGTTGATCATGAGAAAGTGAGATCTCGAGTCCAAACAGCCGAAATGGGTTCCTTGCAAGGAATTAGCGGTTTGACCTTGTTAAAAACTTAAAAGTGTAGATATTCGGGAAGTTTCTTTTACCATCGAATCGCTGCTTCTCCGATCAGAAAGATCGCACCTGTGTTGTATGGACAAGTGACACGAATGTCCCAGGAAAAAACTGCCAAAAAATGCTTTGTTTAAAACCAGGTCCTGGTGGTCGAAGGCCGAGAGGCCGTCCCAGAACGCTATGGCAAGATTGCTTTGACGATCTCTTAGTTGGTCTCGCCACGGCATTTCACCGGATGATCTGCTTTTCGTAGCAGAGTATCGAAATGCATGCAGGCTCCAACTCGAGCAGCTGCCCTCGCGACCCCAACAAGGATAAGCGGGTCTAGAAAAGTAAGTAAAATAGCAGTCAGGGCCTAATTAAAACACGAGAAGGCTTGATGCGGCAGAAGAAGAAAAGCATATTTTTTCAGATTTTACTATAAGTTGCGAAAAAAATTTAGGCTATTCTCAGTTTTGACACACGCGCTGCTTTTATGTTAAAATTTGAGAGTTTGTTTATTTTCTTAACAGCCTATTTCAGGAATGGGCCTGATACTGCAGCATCAATAGCAAATGTGTGAGGTTTACCGACCCCACGCGTGGCATAGCAAGAAATTTTAAAAAGGGGGATGATAGAAACTGCAAAAGCTATCAAAAGTTTAGTATATTTCAATCACTTAGCAACTGTTTTTTTTTCTCAAAATTTTGTTCCGGTCATTTGATCAATTTTAGCTAAATTTGCCAATTTTTTTTGATCAACTCGATAGTATTTCGGTCAAGTTTCTAGGCCTCATGTAGTGACCTAAAAACAAGGGGGGCTCCATTTTGCATACGGCAACTATGCAGCTTTCGCCTGCAACATTTCCTCAAAAATTCAAGTTTTTTTCGGTCATTGTGATCGAAAGGGCCTAAAAAAGCCAAAAAACTTGGCAGTCATTGCCAAAAAATTTCGGTAAATGACCGAAAAGCGAACTATCGATTCAAAGGCTCTGCTAAAAAAAATAAAACACGGTGTACAAAATAAAACACACGGTATACAAAATATAACACACGATGTTATCGGTGCTGTTCTGTTCGGGGAAGTTGACAAGAGGATACCCATTTTACTGTTGTGATCACTGTTCCCTCTAAATTTTTAGCAAGTGCGATTTTGCCCAAACATAAAATTTAATAAAAAATCTGCCCAAAAATTTAGGGGTTTTAAAGAAAGTTTGATTCAATTTTTGTCTAAAATTTAAGTTTTCAGAGTAACTCTATGAAACTTTTGTTTTGCATCACAATATTGAACACTTTAATTCTACTTCAGCCAAAAATCACCATTCCAGCCTGCAAACAGCAAAATTTTTCCCACTATTTCTCGTTTTTCTTAAATTTCGCACCTTAGAGGGAAACAGTGGGTGTGAACTTAATGCTATTGTGTTCCGAGCAGATTCACTGCTTTTGTTTCTCCGGTTTTCTGTTCGAGTTGTAAAGTATAAAATCAAGCTCATCCAAAACTAACTGGCGACATAATCCAATGAGTTGAGGACACAGCGTACTGCGCAGTAAAAGCATAAGAAAACTTTTAAATAGATAGAGAATTTTTTGTTTAGATATGCGGGAAATCACTGCAGGAGAGTGCAAGAACGTACTTTTGTGACATTAAAAAAGTTAGGGAGTAAGCGAAACAATGCCAATGTGGCAATAAATATCGAATGGGCAATGGGAATACGCCTATACCAATGACTCATCGCCAAGATCTAGCTAACTTTCATACAGTTTGGTTCCGCTTTTCTAGTATCTCGTCTTTATGCAATCAGCTACTTAAAAGCTCATTATGTAGGGCGTCAAACTATCAAATATTGTCAGTTTACAGATTCTATTGCTCATTTAGACATGTTATATAAAACTGAAAGAAACAAAGCAAGAACTGGAATACATATTACATACTGTAGAAAACGAAGTACCGGTGCGCTACATTTGCTTTAAGCCAAGAGACCGATAACTGTAAGTAAAGTCTACTGTTTCATGGTGTCAAATATATGCTATAGTATGTTTGCTTAAAAGTGGCTGACGAGTTATGAGTTCATGTGAAAAAATGGTGTGATCCGAAGCTGTTGTAACAGTAAACAACGATTTTATACCGTTAGCGAATGCAGGAGACGGGCGCTTAGTTCCGCTCCCTTTGAGGTTTTAGCAAGTGCGAATTCGCCTTAACACATAAATTTTTAATAAAAAAAAGCCTAGGAGCAAGAGTAAATCCAGGGAGGGATGAGGGGGATGCATTCCTCCCGCCAGCCATTTTCAACAACGCTTTTCCAGGAAAATTTTCCTGAAAATTGCTCTAAAACCACTAAAATAGCCATTATAGCCTAGTATGTAATTTTTTATGCGTTTTTCGGGCCTCCAGATCCCTAAAAGCCAATATAGCCTAGTATGTAATTTTTTATGCGTTTTTCGGGCCTCCGGACCCCTAAAAGCTTTTCGTTCCCCAACTTGCTTCAAATTAATTTTGCCGGAACGAAACTACGCTTAAATGATTGTCAAAATTTGGTGCTCCCTCCCTGAATAAATTTCTGAATACGCCCCTGACATGAAACATTTTCGGGGCTTGTTTGAATGAAGTCGTCGTTCGGTAATAGGCCCTAACCCCTACTAATAACTCACTAGCGGTCCTTGTGCTCGTGATATATCCGCCTGTTATAAGATGCGGCTTAAATTAAACAAGCTCCACATTTTCAAAAGGCTTATTTACGCCCGTTTCCAGGTCTAAACGTCTTTGTATTTAGTTGACATTCAACCTAATTCAAAATTGCATCCCCTCACCAAAACTTTCTGGATCCACTCCTGCCTTCATACCTTGGGGGTAGAAAGCTTGATTTAATTTTTGTTTCTACTGTATGTGAAGTTTCAGAGTTGAACTAAAGTTTCTTTTAAACCAAATCGTTGAGCACTCTGATTCAAATTCGGCCTAAAACCACCCTTTCAAGCGGCAAGCGTAAAGAAAATATTTGCCCACAATTTTTTATTTTTTATAAATTTCGCACCTTGAAGGAACAGTAGACGTAGGCCTATGCGATACCAGTAAGTCCTTTCATATTTGCATAAAAATTGGGGTGTGAAAAGGAAATTAAAGCTCAAGGCCGATTCTGCGTAGGACTCAAATCGCAGTTTGTGGAATCGCGATACGGTATTATGCTTCTATTTGGCTTAGTAGCTTAACGATGAGCAATGGCTTAAGCTGCGATCAGTTGTCAAAATGATTCAGTTCACAATCTGACAACGGAAAACTGCTTTGGCCAAGGAGGCCTACAGAGGGAAAATGCCCCCTCTTAAGACTGTTAGAGACGAGCATGTATGATAGATCTACAGCACAGTTGCCGCAATCAGGCAATACCGCGCGTATCTTCTGCAGATTCGCGAGTAAGTTTCTAAGTGCCAAAAATTACTTTCATTGCTCCTGAAAATTCAAGCTACTTTGCGCAATCCATTCTTAGAGCTAGTTTTCGACTGCTTTGGTTTTACCAGACGAATCCAACGCTACATCCTTTAACAATTTTTATCCGGTTTCACGGCCCAATGGTTGTCGCGTTGTCCGTTAGAGCGAGAGCAAACCTCTCAGTTGGAATGCCTAATCTTTCGATTTTGAATATTATCTAGCTTTTTTGTCTTCACACATTCCTTTCATCTGGCGATCAAGTAAATTTTGAAACTTTCCATCGCAAATAGTTTTACGAGAGCACTCACTTTCTCTAGGACTTTCTACTAGTGTACTAACTTTGGTTTTTAGTAGCAGGAGTTCTTTGTATATACCGACCGTTAGCGCAGTTGCTTGGCGCACTCGCTATCAGTGCGGGAGATCTGGGGTTCAAATCCCCGGGTTAGTCAAATCATCAAGGTGTCGCCAACGGCTCGCCACCGCAGCGACGTTTCTTCCGAGCTATTGTAGCCCACGAGCTTTGCTGCGAAGATGGATCCCACCACTCGTTACACACTTCAGCGCCATACCGCGAGTGTAATCACACTTCATGTGAGTTTCAGCTTTTATATTTTGTGCTCATTACTTCGCGGAATTTCTTTGCGTACGTAGCGTTTGCATTTCAAATTTTCCAGTAGTTTTCCGCTGTGTGGCTTATGTGTAAGATTGCGAATTGATATAGTTTGAACAGTACTGGTGATTTTCCATTGCCCTGCCTCTGACGTTTTGGTTGGTAGAAAAGAGGAACTATTTTTGTCTCGTGAGGACACGTCACAGATGATCTCGGTTTTAAGGTTACGTAATAACCTTCGTAATCGCAGCGAAAAGAGGAACTAGCAGGTAGTTGTGATCACAAACGAATGAAGTGGACCCTTTCTTTTCGATAACAATTGCCATTGTGCCCATCCATTCATTTAGAATTAGATAAAAGGATACAGCTATTGTTAGAGACACAGCCTGGTGGCACCGCGCGTGAGGTATTTTCAAGGCTGGTTCGATTAACGGCCGTAGCCGCCCCCACAGCAGCGCAATACCAACTCAAACAATGTGCAATATGTTCTTAGCATAAGACATAACATGATTCTACTACTATGCCCAGTCAATGCTGCAAACTCGCAGAACTCGGTCATTTTTGCCAAATTCGAACTTGAAAAGGGTAAATTTTTGAACTCGAAAAACAACAACCAAGTTCAAGTTTATTGATTGAGTGATTATGAGCTCACTGATTCGAATATCGCAAAACGACTTTTTCCATTGATTTTTCGTTGCACATTGTATGATTGCAATACCGGTACTTCATTCACATCTTACTTCGTTCCTCGTCAGTGTTGCCAACATTTTAAGGCAAGTATCCGCTAAATCTTACCTGAAAATCCGCTAAATTCATGATTGAAATCCGCCAAAAAATCCGCTAAAATTCAAATTTGCTGTACCACCAAATTTTATTTGTTGGTCACAAATTCTTTCATCCAATCAAGACTTAGAACAGGAGTTATTAACTTTTTTTGTCTTATTTACCCCTTGCAGAATTTTGTCGTACAGCCAAATTTTGCCCAAACAATTGCCCCACCTCCTACGGCTATGTGAGAATGGATACGTTCAAACATACCTACGTGTTGTAAATCAAAAACATTAAGGCTCCAATCAGAATTCGCCGATCCATGTCTGTTTCACGCAGAATCTATCTTGGATCTCAGCGAAAGTTTCTGACCGGAGTTCCTCAGAATCCTAGGGTTGCGCCAGTACCGTGCAGGGTTACGCAAGTTCACAATTTAGAGCTGGGTTCAAGTAAATTAGTAAGTTAAATTAATGCACAGGGTGACAGGGGTTCGTCGAGTCTCTGAAATGTTTTACAGGAGTTCCGCTCCACAAGAAAGAGTTGTCAACGAGCCGGAGATGTTGAGCCCGACCCAAACTCAATCCTAATTTCACAGCCAGTCTGAGCCCAATTTAAACCCGAAATCAAAAACATCACATTAAATTTTGAAGGAATTTTAACGAAAAAGAAAACGAATTTTACCCATCCACATTCACACCAGTTACGAATAGGGAACAGCAATATTTGTGCAAGGTGTTATCTTTGCTTAATTGCAGCAATCGTGAAAACCTTATCACTCACTGAAAATCTCGATTTTGCTCCGGCGTGCGGCCCGATTGAAGCCCGACAGTTTTTCAAAATCTAAACCCGAGCCCGAACCGACCCAACCCGAAAAGCCGGAGCCCAACTGACAATTCTGCTTCCAGAAAGGTTGAAAACCACTGGACTATAATAGCAACACACTCAAACTTCGTTTTTCCGGCCCTCGTTATTCCGAATAAATTTCAGAGAATGGTTCCGAACGGTCGACAAATGTTTTCAAATTACGCATTACGGATTTTGCTGAAATGTTAGATAAGTGGCCACCGACCCTGGTAGAAAAGTGTTTATCGCATCAGTAAGCAAATATTCTGTTGTGTTCTACAAAAACACAACGTAAATGAACAGAAAATTATATCACTTTTGAATACAGTAAATATGGGACGAGAAAATAGCTTAAGGAGGAAAAATAAAAACCGAATAATTCTTGAAACTGGTAAAAAATCTCTTCGATTCTTTGAATGAATGTAGTAGGAATTTTGAGGTGTGGTTATGAAGAATATTAGGAAGGAAATTTTTTAAAAATATTTAGAAGGAACGTGACTTAAGGAATATAGTGATTGTTTGCGACACCGAGCAATGCAGGCTTAAGGAATATAAAGAATTTATAGAATTGGGTTAAAGAGTTGCAAGTTGCGCGAAACCCCGGTGGTTAACCACTAAAGTTGCTAAAGAATCTCTTCGATTCTTTTTCTTCGGATCCGAATCGGCTTAAAATGTCCGAATCGGCTTTGTTTTTATCAGTAGCGTTGCGAGAAATTTTCAATAAGGGCATGCGCTATTAAAGCCATCAAAAAAGTCTGGCATATTTCGGTCTCTTAGCTGCATTTCTTTTTTACTGAAAGGCTAAGTCAAAAGGAGGTGAGGGGCATGGCACAATGCTCCCCCTCCTAAACAAGTTCTTGTTTTCAACCAAAACCCATTTTGAAAGGGGTCGAAGCGGGAAAAAACGTAGCGAGAAAACGTGACATTTTTTGCTCGTTGGCAGTAGCGAAAACACTTTGCCATACGAGCCCAGCAACGTAATAATCCAAGACAGAGTATAACTGAAAGAGATTAAGGTATTATTTGCATAACGTGAATGCATTTGTGTATTAAAAACTTTTTAATTATTGGAACAGGTTCTTTCACAATGTAGTCCAAAAAACAAAGATTATTTGCTGAATCCTGATGAGGGCAAAGCAAATTCAAAACCCCCCAAAATTTTAGATATGCACAATATAATGCATTAGTACTTTAAAACTTGTTGACCAACAAAACGTCAAAATAAGCGTTTTTTTTTTTTTTATTCCAAGGCCCCTTCAAAGTTTTCTGGATTCTTCCCTAGAAATGATTTGAATTTGAAGAGCTTTTTGACTGTGAAAAGTTTTAATACCAGAAATCGGTTGCGTTGAAGTTAGGTTATTTATTATTTTTAGTTTTAAAATTGATCTTTTTTGTGCTATATTGTAGTGTCAAGAAAAGAACTATTATACGAAAAGTCCCTCCTTCAACCAACAACTAAAAGATGGCTTTCCCAATCATTCAAGGTAACGCAGTAGGCAAAATAGCCTAATATTACGTGGTCAGACCAGAATCGTAAGCGGCCCGACTAGATGAGGCTTGAACCCGATCCGAGCCCGGCCCGACTTGCAACTCTGTTACTCTGGCTCATACCAAAAAGTACGAATGCCTGCCAATACCAGTAGGCAGAGAGGGGCATTTATCGAGATAATTTATTGGCGATAATTTATTATCGATTTTCGTTATCGCTCAAAATAGTTTGAATTCATCGATTACGTAGCAGCTTTTTGTAGCCTAATGTATTTTGTTATCGCCGATAACTTACAGTATTGCGATAAACGATTCTTTATGCGCACAGTGTTCAAAGTTAGTGAGTTGGCGCTATGGAAAAATACATGGTGTCCATAATGTCTTGTTGCACTTAAAAAAAATCTCTTTGTTTTATTTAATACCACGACAGAGTCCATGAACTGCTCTCTTTTCTTGAAAAATTCAGAGAAACATTTTTGCACTTCAACTTACCAATGAAAAACTTCGTAGTCAAACTCATTAAAAATTTACGGCAACATTTATCGGCGATAATTTATTGATTACCGATGTCGCGCTAAAAATTGAGATTTATCGATTATTCATATCGTCCAGGGCTTTTTTGAAATTATCGATTATCGTTACCGCTTTAGTGCAGAAAGGTTTATCGTGCCCACTGCCCATCACTGCCAGTAGGCTACAATATATTGAGAAAATAGTTTGCTTTTAGCGTATAGGGCAATCTAAAGTCAATAAAGTCAAAATTTTTTCACGACCTTATTACATGATCAAACGTGTACTAACGTTCGTTTCTGGTGTTCAGGAGTCTGTGTTGGTAGATTTTATGAGTTAAAATAAAGCCAAAATTTTGAATAAAGTCGAAATCGTCTTCATTAAAATTTCTTTACAAAAATAAAAATAACTTTAATTATTTTATATTTTTTTGAATGTTTGAGCTAATTTTATGCGCAGTTTTATTTAATTACTCCGAAGTGGTTGCAATAGTAAAAATGCGTTCGGTAATTGAAAAGGAAACAGCGCTTATTCTGCATGAAATCGTCCATAGTAACTATACTTCGTGGTTTTCGTTAGAAACATCACAGACAAACTGTTATTGTACAGAAGGCCTACAGTTGCGACAACAACGCATTTTTGTATTACACACTAGAAATTGATACCAGTAAACATAATGGTTCGTTAACGTAGGTTTTGACGTCATGCTTCGCTTTGTTGCATTAGCTTCAAGGCTGAGTGATCGAGAAAATGCTCAGAGGATAGGCTACCTTCTTCTTTGAAATTCATAGAAATTGCGGATTAGAAAACATTTTTAAAGAAAAAAGTGCAACAAGACATAAATAATAGGCGAAAGCGGTTTGGACAGTGGTTCCCAACCAGGGGTCCACGGACCCCCGAGGGGTCAGTGAAAAGGTTGCTGGGGGCCGCGAGTGCATTAAATTCGACAAAATTAATCAGCAATAACTTATTCAATAAATGTTATGTTAATGTAGGCACAAGGCAGAAACTTGTAGGCTACGTACGAAAATACAGTACTGTAACGTACCGGTAGTGCAGTAGGCTGAATTGTTTTTATATTAGGCTAAATATTGTTCAATTGCTAATGTAATCACTAGGGCCATTTTTTTGACCTAAAAAATATATATATTTTTGACTTTATTTCAGTAAAATTTTGACTTTATTTTGACTTAACCGCTTCCGCGTATTATTTATGTCTTGTTGCACTTTATTAATTAAATATGTTTTATAATCTGCAATTTACATAAGTTTTTAAAGAAAAAGGTAGCCTACTTAGAACATTTTCTCAATTACTCAGTGTTGAAGCTAATGCAACAAAGCGACGCATGACGTTAAAACCTAGGATAACGAACCATTGTGTGTATATACCGGTATCAATTAGTGTGTAATACAAAAATTGCGTTGCTATCGCAACTGCACTGTACACTATAACAGTATGTCTATGATTTTTTTAACGAAAGCCACACAGTATAATTACAAGGATGTTTTATTGTAATACAGCATCATATATTTTTTTACGTTCTTAACATCAAAATTTCTGTCTTTTCTCAGTAATTTACTGAGCATAGAAAACGACCTCTCAACAGCAGCAGAGGTTGGCTGGGCTTTTTGCAATAGTGCGTAGGTTGTTGGGTCAATTGTCAAGTTAGTACAGTTTATTATTGTTTCTAAATCAGAGTTGGATATCGTTTGTTAATGTAGTCTTTAATTGCGCAAGGATCATCATCGAATTGCATATTCTTCAGCGTCCGTATGCTTTGGTTATTGTGCAGGCACTTCCTTCTAAGAACTCTACGTTGGCTGCTAGAGTCCGGTATAGATTTGTTTTAACCAAGTCCGACACCAAACCTTCCACATTGATAGCCTCTTTTGCTCTGCTGACTAAGAGGCCTGCACTTGTGCAATTGTTGACAATGGTACGAACAGCTGGAAGGTTCTCACTATAACATAAGGCAGCTCTAAGCCCAGTTCCCCATCTTGTAATTACAGGGTCAGGAGGAGATGGCAGACCAGCATCATGAAAATCTTTCTTGCGATCTTTGTTTTTGATTGTTGCTGCCTTGATCGTTGCTATTACTTCATCAATATTTTTAAAATGAGCACGCACACGCATAGCGCAGTTATGTAGTAAGTGCGCAACGCAGGTGACATGCATCAAAGAAGAGTATAATTCCTTTAATGTCTTTCCAGCCGAAGACGTGTACCGAGCAGCATCAGTCAAAAACAATGAAAAATTCTCGCGTTTTACTTCAAGTTGTCGCAATATGTCATCCACAGCGTGCAGAATAATACTGCTATTAACATTGCGACCGCTGTCAAGTGGATTGCAATTAACGAGGAATGTCTGATTTGGAGCATCTAAGCATACTAATATACTTTTGTTTAGCAACCTCTGCTTCATCCACAATCACAATCAAATTTTTTGTCACGAAGTAATTCTTGAATTTGTTCCTCTTTTTGGGATGTCAATTTAGCAACACATGCCCAGGCTGCAGTCTCCGAAGGCAATACTTTTCCCATTCTAGCAAACAGAGACTTTAAAGAAGGATGGTTCAGTTTATGAAGTGGGATATCTGCAGCTAAGAATGAAGAAACAACCTGTTCCTTAAAGTTTACTTGATCGAAATGTAAAAAGGTTTGCTTACTTTGAGATTTGCTCTTCGTCTCCAATTTTCCTTGGTGTTGTTTACTTTTTCGTTGGCTTTCCACAAAAAAACTTTTTGTCGCATTTGACTAACACGTCGCAAAGGTTGCATCGCAAGTCGCCGGCAGGAGTTGCCGAAAACGCATCCGGATATTCGTGGCAAGTTTGCCTAACTTTCGCTATAGAAGATTTGGCTTGTTTTGGCATTCTTTGCTTTGCAAGCTACAACTTAAAAGACCACGTGTAAAGAGCGCTAGGGTTTTATAGCATTAGATCAGGGGTGACGAACCTATTTGCTGTCGCGGGCCACTTTGTTACTTACCAATAAGCAAGCGGGCCGCATAACTTTCTAGTCATAAACAGTGGCGTAGCGAGAAATTTTAAAAGGGGAAGCCATAATTTCCATATTTCTTTAAAGCGTTTTTTTTTTCGGCAGAACAAATTTGAAAATGATTGAGAAACAAGAAAAGCTCTTGTTTTTGGAGGGTCCGATGGCATGCTCTCTCGGAAAATTTTTGAAAATTTACATGCTGTAATGGCTATTTGTAGTGCTTTTTGAATAATCCTCAGGCAAATTTTGTTTAAATTTTTTGACCCTGATTCTGAGTGCTTTGCCAAATATGATGCATTTGGCGCGCACATTTTTGATTATGCGTGCTTAAGGCGTAAGGCTTATCGCTCTCGAAGAGGTTCGAAGTTATGGAAAAATTGTATACATCAAAACTATTTTGAAAATAGCTGGTGGGAGGATGCATACCTCTCATCCTAACCCTTGGATTAGCCACTGGCCATAAGCTACAAAAACCATCAAGAGTCTGGCATGTTTCAGTCACTTGGCACCATTAGTTTTGTTCTTTTTTTACTAAAAGACAGAGTCAAAAAGGGGGAAGGATGGCACAATGGCCCCCCTCTGAATACGCTCCTGGTCATAAACATATCGGATATCGGTCCAATCTTTTTGAAATACTCTCTTTTCATCTTCAATATCTCGTTTTTTCGCTGAAGACAAACGGCTAATTAAATATTGATTAAAAAACAGAATAACAAATACCTTAAGAAAGCAGTAAAATTTGCAAATGATAAATGGTACTGCCACCTCACCAATTCATTTCCGCAAACTCACATAATTCCTACTACTGTAAGGCAAGCTAAGCTCTCACTCGAATAGTTACTCGTAAACTGCTGCACTATGCTGAAGCTGCAACGGACTCGAGTTATGTTATTATTATTTCATAACAATGGATGAACTACTGAATCCTAAAACAGATGACTTGTATTGAGCGTTTATATAACTACTGTGTGATGTGTGATACGCGCTTGATTGAATCAGGGGCTCAGCTTTTGGTATCGCATCGCAAAGATTAGACGGGGAAAAAAATTTTTAAAAGTACTGGTCTCGCCAAAATGTTCGCGGGCCGCAGGAAATTCTTTCGCGGGCCGCATGTTCGTCACTTCTGCATTAGATTAATTGTCTGACAATTATGTATTTATGCATCAACAATGACGTTTCATGCATAATAAGTGCTATTTCCTTCTCAATTACCGCACGCATTGTTCTGACGATAGTGCAAATATTGCAACGATTTCAAAAGTTTAAAATCAAGTGAAACTGCGCATAAAATTTTAATAGCAGCTCAAAAATTGAAAAAAATATTTAAAAAATATAAATTTGTTCGTTTTTGTAAGGAAATTTTTGATAAAGACAATTTTGACAAATTTTGACTTTATGCAAAATTTTGGCTTTATTTTGACTTATAAAATCTACCAAAACGGACTCCTGAACACCTGAAACGAACGTTAGTACACATTTGATCATGTAACAAGGTCCTGAAGAAATTTTTACTTTATTGACTTTAACGAACCCTAGTAATCACCCGACCACAGTTCAGTGTTTTGGGGCAAAAAAAACAACAGGCTTCTCATAAAATTGCACCAGTCACCTGTATGATATTCTTCAAAGTTACTTTTCTGATGGTTGTTGAATGTAATGTGTTATAATTAAGCAGTTTATCGTTTAATTCGACGCACGATATTGCATTTAAAGTTCGTTGGCATTTGC
Source organism: Trididemnum miniatum (assembly GCA_964006365.1). Taxonomy (NCBI): domain Eukaryota; kingdom Metazoa; phylum Chordata; class Ascidiacea; order Aplousobranchia; family Didemnidae; genus Trididemnum; species Trididemnum miniatum. The sequence continues at coordinate 19,667,886 of OZ023240.1, forward strand.
AAGAGTAAGCGTGGTTTACCAAACTATTTGTTTAAGGTTGATCATACAAAAAGGGGGTGTCCGTAAGCTTGATAATTATTGGAAAAAGGTCCGTGACTAAAAAAAGGTTGAGAACCACTGGGTTAGGACAAAATAAAGTCAAAATTTTGCTAAAACAAAGTCAAAAGCAAACTTTTGCTGGTCAAAAAAATGGCCCTACCTAAAACATAATGCACCAATGCGCAAAAAATTGGTTTTAACACTTAGATGTAGGCCTACCGAGTATTTCCAAAAATACGATTTCATCTAAGCTTGATCCAACCCTATAGGTGCTCTTGTTGGTGTCAAATCTGCAGGGCAAAGCACCAACTTTTGTTTTGTAGTATTTTTATCCCTCTATTACATGGCTACTCCACTGCATGGGGGACGGCGGTCCATATCCGAACCTTCTAAACGCTGAAGCTGGATCCCAATAACGTTTTAGCATATCGAATAGTTTTCTAGTGACAAACACTACAAAACTTTGTCATAACTACAATAGAATAAACCTTATAAACGTGTGACTTTTTTGTCGTATATACACTTTCTACGTGGGACGTGGGTGCAATCGAAGGGTTACGGGCTATATGCATTAATTAAGATATAGTTTTAACCGATATCGGTCGGATGGCTTAGTGGTTAAGGATAACGTTATGGTTGTGGCCAGGGCTGGTGAGAGGGGGCATGGAAGGTACAAAGTACCGGAGCCCGTCATGTTTTGAAGGGCCCGGCCGCATTAATGCTCGAAAAACTTTCTTACGTTCCAATGTACGTTATTTTACCGCTGGCTGGAAACAAAAAAGTTGACGTGCATAGTTGCCAGAAAAGCGCCGCCGCAACACGAGGACCTTTTTTTCGCACTTCACTTGATTTTAAGTGAAAAATAGGATATCTGCGGACGTGATGATCTTTTTTTTGGCGACACATGAAAAAATCGGGCCCAGATTTAATTTTAGTAGGTCATGGGTTCGACTAGCGGGCTAGTTACTTCGGACACAGCATCGCTATCAGCTGCTCGCCACCGTTGCGATGTTTCTTCGGAACTGTGTGCCCAGGCGCTAAGCCACGGAGATTCGATCTACCATTCATCACACGCTTCGGCGTAATACCCGAGTATAACGAAGGTTTAAGTTTAATCAAAACTTTATTTTATAGCGCGTCCAGAAAAAGCAACTGCAGACACTTTTCATTCACTGGTAGTATTGTAAATAAAGAGTAAATAGCCATGGAAGACAGCCAGTAACAAAAATACGATAAATGCGATGGAGAGCTTCGTTGTTCGTCGCGCTTCAGGGGATGTAAGAATTTAAATATTTAGTATCAGGTAAAAGAAAATAAGGAATGCTCAGAAGATGGAGAATGAAGTTAGTAAGAGAATAATGGAGAAAAAGCTAAGAGGAAGATGAAATGCTTTCGGCAAATTGTAAAAAAGAAAAAGGTGCAATGTTTCTCAGTAAAGAACTTACCAAGTAGGCTAATTATCGTGAAGCATTTTAGCGAAGACAAATTATGATTTTTGTTGAATTGGTTGAATGAAGTGCAGCCACGGCACTCAAGTTACTAGTGACGAATGAATCACAAAACAAATTAAAACTCTAGCGTCACTTAGAGATAACTTTGCAAAGCATTTGTCAACAAAAACAATTTTTTGACGGCGTAAATGTGTTTGAATCGAAATGCTTATGTATGGAAAAAATTAAGTGAAATATAATTTTCAAAGTATGAATGGACTTCTTTATGTTAAAATCTTGTGCGCAGCTGCATCAGTATAGACGTAGAGTAGAAGGCATGATAGCCATACGTTTTGAGAACCAGTGCCTGCGCTTAAATGTAAAAGTAAGTTGGCAGTTTCGACGTTTTTAAGTGCAGAAATAATACTAGTGATTATATAGGACAACTTTTGGTCTCAAAACTTACAAATTTTTGCTAGTCCAATTAACGTAAAAAGCGTGGAAACAAAATTTCACTAGTGTGGGGTCAGTATTTAAGAAGTTATATGAGGTTACAAAGAGTTACACTTCGTGTTTATCAGTTACATTTTATTTTTTAGATAACAGTGTTTTTGCGGAATTTTTTGCCTGCTTTTCCAACTTCTTATTTTTCATTGCTTCAATTGAAAGATTTACAACCTGCGTACTGCATCAAGGTGTTTATGTGCTAAACATAAAGCCTTCAAAGTTCTTCACCTTCCAGTAATGCATAAGCATCAGGGCCGCTGAGATGGTTTTGAGGCCTCAGGCCAAAAAATCAAATCGGTTTATTCAAAAGGCATTCTCTAAAAAAATTAAACAAATCTTTAATAGGCACCTTTGGGCATTTGCAATGGCTTTCCCCTTCTCAGTGGTACAAGCTGCAGCAGTATAAGCAGTATTCGTGGTCCATGTTGAAGCTACTTGCTGATAAAGGTGGAAACTTTTTAACCAAATAATGTTAAATACTGTACTATTAAGTGATTGCACCATATTTTGAGCACCTATTAAGACTATTTTATTGGTTTTTAGCATAAACTACTCCTGCTTTTTTTGTTGTCTGTAGTTTTTTTTTAAATAAATTCACATTTTGTTTACACTTTTGCAAAAATAAAGTCACTATTCACGTCTTTTAGGTCACAAAAAATTGCCCTACTAAAGACATACTGCGCAGTAACATCGGCGGACCCAAAAGAAGGGCTAAGGGACTGAGCTCCCCACCGTTTTATTTATTTTATTATACTGTACATCAGTGCGTCGATATTTCATTACGCACAAAATTACCAAATATACATTTTTTTGAATCTGGGCTCCATCTAAATTTTTTTTTCGATAAAGTATTATCCTATTGGATACCAGTCTTGTTTTTCTTAACTTGTATTTTGAGGACGATTATTTCTAATATTTGACTAAGTTAAAACAAAAGTTTTGTGTTTCAGTGCTTTTTGGATTTTTGAGACTGTTTCGTCGAATTGATGTTGGAGACCCACGCGCTGACGATTTCAACAAATTAATGGCTTTGATTTACCGATCCTTTTTATTTGGTTGGTCAAACTCAGCTGATCCTACGGAGTTTAATGATCTTTTATGCCAGTTTAACATTGAATTGGTTTCTTGCTGCCAGGAGTTCTATCATTGCATAGAGGAAAACACCGTCCTTGAACTGAATAACGCTTGCTATTGGCTGGCTGCTTATCACGCTTTAATCAAAAAAGAACAAATTGAAATAGAAAACTTGTTACGCAGATCCCCAGTTTTTAAAATAAAGTTTTATTCAACAATAGATGAAGAAAACGCAACTTATCTCAACTTCTTTGTTGGTACTTTTGCTGCAGCGATAGCAGTAAACGAGGATGAAATTTCTTCAAAAATTAACTATTTCCAAAGCTTGAGAGAGGCGGAATTGGAAGCAAACGGAAATGGCAACTTGGATATTGGATAGATAGACAGGCCTACTACTTATTATGTTTATAAACCAATTATTTTTTGTTTATTATTTATTTAAATGCATATTTTTTGTCTATCACGAGAAAGCGGTCAAAGCCTAGTACAAGCTCGTTTAGGAGTAGTCGGTCGCCTGTCTACTTCTCCATATAAAGGAATCGCGCTAAGTGCCTTTCTCAGCAGCACAACAAGTAATGAAACTTGCCGGTTAGTTCTCCACACTGTCCCACTGAGCTGAGTGTCAAGCAGAAAAGCTGTGAATACCAATTTTAAAGTCATTGGTTTGAACCGCCTCGGAATCAAACCTAAGTCTACTGCTGAAGAGGCGGACGCTCTTAAACTCAGCTATCTGAGCTGTATCAGCTGGCGGAAGGATAATAAACCGTGTTAAGATGACGTTGACATATATATTCGGTAAAATAAGTACAGCGCGGTGTCAGTCAGGCTTGGGAAAAATCGATATTCGATTGCGATACTTTACTTTATGTTCATCGAATGCACTGGGGCCTTTACTTTTTTGAATTAGTATTGAATATGGCCTTGTCTTTACTTTTTTTTCGGCACAATTCGATATTCCATATTCGATTTTTATTTTGTCCAGATTACTTTATCTCACTTTAGTAAATTTAAAATAATTGTCGGTACTTCATTACCTTGTTTTTGCTGATAAATTTTTTTTGTGCGAAAAAAACAAAAAAAAATGATCATTAATAGCAAAGTTGCTTCGCAGATACTATGTCCATCATTTGTCTGTAAGTTACCGCAGGAATGTAAATACATCACAAAAATTGCTTGGCGTACACCGCTAAATGCTCAGTGTAATATTGAATATCGATTACAGTATTCTTTATTCTTTACTTTTTTAAACTACCATCGAAATCAATTATTTCTTTACTTTTTGGTGAACTATCGAATATAGATTATTTTTTTACTTTTTTGGGTATCGATTCCCAACCCTGGTGTCAGTGCCTTTGGTAAATAGCAATGTATGGCAAACATCCGCAACTGCAGCAGATGTGACAAAAAGGCCTACCTATTTGCACCACAGACTTGGGCGATCTACGAATTACATGCATCGTTTGTTTATTTTAGTATAACTTGTGTTGCACGATACGAAGTAATTGCTTTTTCCATCAACTTTCACTGCTGATGTGAAATTAGCTTGAACGTGAACGTTTTCGTTTTGTTGTGCTTCCACATTCAAGATTTTGTAATTTACCGTAAGTAAGCAGCATATTTTCATTAAAAGACTTTGTGGTGCAGTGACAGGCGCGTAGTCAACGAAAAGTTAGGGGGAGCAAATTACAATTGGCCGAAGGTTACAAATATTGCGTATTTTAGAAGTTTGTTGTGAACATATTTTAGGTTAAGGTCCGTTAAAACGGTAGACAGTGACCTGGTACCTCCAGCTACGCTTCTGTACAGTGATACAATGAATTGCAGCGTTTTCTGTAAAACGTTGATAGGTTTTAATGGAAGGGGTTCTTACTCGGGGGTAAATTTTACCTACCGAGGGGGTAAATTTTCTGAATAAAAGACTGAAGAAACTTTAATTTTCAGTATTGAAAAAGCAGTAGTGGTACTCTGGGGGTAAATTACATCTTTTTCTTTGGGCAAGGGGTAAACGAGACAAAAAAGGTTAGAAACCCCTGTTTTAATGGAAGAGCTGTTAATTGAACCTATTAGAGGCGAAAGACTTTTTAATTAAATGAAAATCAAAATGAAAAAGTACTGTGACTATATTTTTCTTAATAATGGTACAGTCTAGCCGAAGTGATGAATATTCTTAATACTGTTATCGCTTTGCTGAAGCCTATTAGTCAAGAAATATCAGCGTTACAGTATAGTTGCGGTAAAGTTTGATTAGTTTAATGTAGTATTTGATACATCACTGCGTGTTTCAATTTTTGTCGAGAGCAACCGTATGGTACCTAGCCTGTAGCTTTTGATTAGTTCGTTGCATTAACATAATATTGCACCATGAGCACGAATTCAGCTCATTTGAAGAATTACAGTACGTGTGAACTAATGATGCACCTGTTAAGTTTCTGCTTTGCTTATTTTTATTGAACGCAATTTTATTACAAATGCTGTGTAAATTAAATTTATTATTTCTGTTCCTCAGGTTTCATTGTTCTTATATTTTCAATCATTCCATCATTCTTTTAATCGCATATTTCCCCTTCTCTCACGAGAAAGCGATGCCGGCTTGTTCTCCATTCTGTCCTTTTAGTGCTGAGCGTCAAGCAGGGAAGCTGCGGTGAACACCACATTTTCAAGTCATTGGTTTAACCGGACTTGGAATCGATTCATTTCTGTGGTCTATTCACATCTTGTTCTAATGTTTCTCTGGAGTTAGAATATTTTTTTGTTATTACCGCATTTTCTTATCGTGTAAATACTTTATATTGAAGAAACGCTATATTACATCGTAACTGCGATAATTAAAGATGTTAGAAATACGCGTAATTACGGACAAGTTAAAGGATAATGTTCCTTATTGGCCGTTGACAAATTGCCTTATGATGTCACAATAGCAACTGTCTACAAGTAAGCTCGAAACAACAGTACCAGAACCATTTGGGCCGTCGACAAATTGACTGTATAAAGCAGGCTTCACACCGAAGCCGTTTCCGTCAACGTTACCGTTGCGTCGGTCGTTACGACTACGTTAGGGTGTTCACACCAAAAAAATGTGGGCTGGCGGTGACGGAACGTAAAAGATTTTCTTGGTTTGAAGGAAAGAGAACTGATTTTGAGCTATGTGAGTGGGCAAATTGCAGTACCAGTGTAGGCCTACTTGTTGTGGCATAATTGCTTCATATTGGCAACTTTTTAAGGTTTTGAGGATTGTAATTTTGCTCAAAATGCCTGCTAAGCAACAAAAGAAGCATTGGTAGGCTACGGTAGTAACCGGTATTCAGTAACCATAGCCTAGTAGACTACAGTATGGTAGGTTACTGCTGTACATTTCATGAGTGAATTGTAGTACCGGTAACTCACAATGCTGCAGGCTATGGTTACTAAGCAGTAGTCTATGGCTGGGTAGGCAGTAAAGTGAAAGGCCTGTTAGTATGTGCATCCGCCAGTCTGTCCAACCATTCCAGAGTAGTATCACATACCGGTAACCTAAAAAGCCTACCTGCCAGTTTGTTATTGGTGATAGCCTACTCATACAATTTTCTTTCACTGGTACATAGTACCAGTAGTAGCTCATATTAGCTGGTCAACTGGTACTAGAGATGTGCTTAACCGTTACTTTTGAGTAACGGTTCCAAGTGATTACTTTAGAAAAGATATTCGATACCTTTTATCCGTTACTTGCATTCGTTTAGGTAATCACGAATTAAAATCTATTCGAATCCAAAGAGAGCAGCAGAATCAAAACAATTAAATATCACGCGACGACGAATATTTTTTCTTTTTTGTCTGGGCATGATACTCACAAGCAGAGAGAAGATATGTGGTACTTTTTATCTGATACGCTATACTTTTTAGATTCTGGTTAGCCAGAAATTGGAGTAGTGGTTATCATTTCTGCCTTTGGACCGAGAGATCAGAGGTTCGATTCCCGGGTCGGCTAAATCATACAGTGTTGCCACTGGTACGTCACGGGTGCGATAATTCTTCGTTAGGCCGCTTTCACACGAACGACACGAGTCGTACGACTTCAATTTTTGTCACGCTATTTTGAGTGCTACAGCCTTTCACACGAGCGGCAGCAGTCGTACGACTTTATTTCAAAATGGAGGTGGAAGAAGTGGCTGCTGTGTTAGTGCTGGCCGAATTACAAAAGAAAGAACAAGAAAAAAAGCGGAATTATTGGATTCATCCACTGCTCCAGGACCGAAGTGAAAAGGGCCTGTTTTATACTTTGTATGGTGATCTACGATCACATCCCGATAATTTTTTTTATTTGCTCGCATGAGCATTTCTTCCTTTGATGAGCTCGTTTGCAGTTTACAGGCTCGCTTGAAAGGCTGTGATACAAATATGAGAAAGAGCATATCACCTGTGGAAAAAGTCCTTCTGACTCTAAGGTAAGTTGGGAACCCGCAACCTTTGTATTGAACATTTATTGATTTGTGAATGTACGCTACCGGTACCATTAATACACACACACTCAAATTTTCCTTAGGCCTACAATTGTTTTTTCTTAGAACCGAAACAAATTATTCGTAATTAAATCCAGTTATTTCTCCTGAGGAGCGGCGGTCCTCTTGAGGTTGCTTGGCTGAATTTTGCTGGCTAAACGGCTGTGGTGAAAGTAGGGGGCCCGTAATGGCTTGGTTGTAAGTGGAAAGCGAATAGGGAGAAGCATGCTGGTAAGTGTAATTTTCAATTACTTGCATAATTTGCGAGCGCACCTGCAACTTTAGCTCTTGTGGTACTGCTTTGATTGGTTGCAGCAGGGAAAGCAAGAACATTCTATCATCATCATTTTCTCTGTTTTGTTCTCTTTCTTCTCGTGCCTGAATGCTGGATTTTAAAACTTCAACAAGACTATCTGTTTCTACTGCATTTTGAGATCGTTTCTTTTCCAACCTAGGTTTTTTGGAGGTTTTGTTTGTACCAGAAAAGCTTGCACTGGAATCATGCTCTTCAGAACAGTCTTGAACAGTTTCAACCCCGGTGCTAGAATCGGTACCGTCACTACTGAAATTGCTACTTGTTTGCTTGCTTGTTGCAACCTTGTGCAAAAAAGCCAGCTGGTCATAATAGATGTAGGAACCCTTTCTTGGAGCAGCTGCTGCAGACGATCCACTGGATGTGGTCGACAATCTGCGACGTTCTCTGCTGAAGCAATCTCTCAGGCTTCTCCACTTTCGCTGCAATGCTTTTTCTAAAATAAGAGCTATTGTTATGATCAGAAGCATAATATATTTTGCTGACGCTAAACCGATCGATTATGCAATAGATTTGCGTGGCCGGCTATAGCAGTTGGCATAGATTGAGCTAGCCGATAAACTAAGACCCCTTTTCAGTGGTACACCAACCTTCTGCTTATTTCGAAGCTTTTTGTGCGCTATAATAGCGAGCAATCTAAATGTACTTTCATCTCGATAAACTGCTTTTGCAGAAGCGCTGGACTAAAGATCGATTTCCCGTCGGCTCATACACAAGAGTTTTAAAATGATATTCACACCAGTCATGAAGAAATAAAGCATAGTACTTGCGAAGTTCTTATTTGATGTTAGTTTTGCAGCAATTACATTCAACTGAAGCCTAATTGGGATTCTTTTTTTTTTTAGATACCTTGCTACGGGCAGCACCATGACTGACTTACATTTGCAATTTCGATTAGGAGTCTCGACAATTGGATGCATTATACAGGAGGTGTGCAGAGCAATATGGGAAATTTTGAGAAGCGATTATATGCCAATACCGACCACAGAGAAATGGCTGTCTATTGCTGAAGGGTTCATGAGCAAAGCAAATTTTCCCAACTGTATTGGAGCTCTGGACGGAAAACATATCAGAATTATCAAACCGGAACACAGCGGTTCCATGTATTTCAATTACAAGCACTTTTTCTCCGTGGTCTTGTTAGCAGTTTGTGATTCTAACTTCATGTTTACTTTTGTTGACATTGGTGCATACGGCAAAGAGGGAGATTCTGCTGTATTCCGTAAAAGCGATTTTCATACGGCAATGATAAATTGCCAGCTAGCACTGCCGCAGCCAGCACCGATACAAGGTTTCGATCAGCAAAGTTTGCCATATGTGATAGTAGCAGACGAAGCATTTGCCCTCTCGGAACACGTCATGAGACCTTTTGGAAGAAGTACTCTAACCACTACAAAAAGAAAGATCTACAACTACAGGCATTCTCGGGCAAGAAGATACATAGAATGCGCCTTTGGAATTTTAAGTAACAAATGGAGAATCTTTCATCGTTCTCTAAATGTTCGTTTAGATCTAGCTGAAGATATCATTAAAGCAGCTTGTATTTTACATAATTATGTGAGAAGCAAAGATGGATACGCATTTGAGGATGCTCTTACCATTGAAGGAGTCACACCATTGCAGCGTGACATGAGTAGTCGCGGAACAAAAGATGCCCTAAGTATTCGCGAAAAATTTGCTGATTACTTCATGACTCCCGAAGGAGCTCTCCCTTGGCAATACGGCCAAGTTTAGACCAAAGACTTGCCGGAAATTTTAAGCTCAGATGTTCGTGCTTTTTTTCGTATGAATAAAAAAATCCTGAGTCGTTTGTCTCAATCTGCAATGCTGTATACGCACTAGGCCTACATAAGCTACGCTCATGATGTGATGAAGGCTTCGTTTATGCGAGCAACTCATGCCTGATTTGGTAGAATGCGGTCTTTAATATTTAGAAAAATATACCGGTAGGTATTTAATCTCTAAACAGCACCAACAACTTACCAAATTGAATTTTTTCCTTCTCTGACGGCAAATCATTTATTCCAAATATTTGGAAAATTTCATCCCAGAGAAATTTCTTACGGTCTCTATTTGAGTAGTCTTCACTACTCAAATCCCAAATTCCAGGCCTTTCTTGAATTTGATATATGAATCTTTCAATGTCTATTTCACAATCCATTTTGCTTTTTTACTAGCATTGATTTGTATCATGCAATCTCATCACTTCAGCTGGACAAAATTTTGGTATTTGTTACGTCATTTGGTGATTATTATGTCAGCTTGTCGCACTTGCGACTGCGACTTCGTGTGAAAAGCGCCATTCGTTTGTGTGCTATGATACTGTCGTACGACTAAAATGTCGTCCAGGAAAGTCGCATGTCCATGACACCCTAATTTCTGTCGGTGCGACAGGTCAACGACTCAGCCTGCGACTGCGACTCCGTGTGAAAGGCTCCATTTGATCTAATGCAAACATACTGTCGTACGACAGGTGTCGTACGACAACTGTCGTCCGTGTGAAAGGGGCCTTAGAAGCAGTGTAGTCCAAGCGTAATGTCGCAGAGATAAGCCCCGCTAACTCCTTACACGCCTCAGTGTATTACAAGTGAGAATAAAAAAGGTTTGGATTTGGATTGAGCAATACTCATGCTGCACACACACAATGCAGGTGGACATTGCGTGGTTTACTCATTTGCTGTACTGAAACTCATCAGAAAGAAAAAGCATAAAAAAAGCAACTGATGAGCTAAACGAAAAATGACATCTGAAATAAAAATGCGTACGAAAACAAATCAAATACAAACAAATGCAAAACAAAATCTTTTACAGAGAATGTTATTTGAAAAGCTTATAATTTGCATTTAAGAAAATAACCATTTCAACATTTTTCGGCTTCAGCCTGCTACGACGCTCAGATATCAACTGGCCACATTTTGAAAATATTCGTTCACTTGGAACTGAAGTTGCCATCATGCACATATGAGTTTCGGCAAGTTTAAACAAATGTGGATAGACGTTTTGTCTGCTCTTCCACCAAGCAAGTGGGTCGTTCTTTCGAAGAATAGGTGATTCTTGTAGATATTGGCGCATTTCCACAATAGCGTTCGATCTTGGGGTCTCTTTTGACATTGCAGCTGAATTACGCCTGTCAAAACCACCCCAAAGTAAGTCATCGCTCTGAATGATCTCTTCTCTTGATTCGTTAGCCGAAGCTTCAGTTTCTAATTTTTCGCTTTCTGATATCATTTGGTTGCAGATGTGATTTTCGATACTCTGGCGAGCAAGGTCGCAGAGAGAGTCGGAGCGAAAACTATTTTTTTTGAAACGTGGATCCAATAATGTAGCCTTTGCCAAAACAGGAACTTTTTCCATGTTTCTGAAACGTATGAAAATTTGATCTAACAAGGCAGTCATTGCTTTTTTAGCCATGTTGGTGGTCAAAGTAATTTTGATACGATGACACGCACTGAGCATTCCATTTGCAAGAACTATCAGCTTGGATATTGTGATATTTTTTTCGCACATATTTCTTTGGTCACTTGTTCAAAAGGCTTAAGGACTGCGCATACTTCACGCAAAACAAGCCATTACTCAGAAGTAAGGTTAGGTACTGGATTGTGGAGAACGCCGAGAGCTGCTTCCAGCGTCTTCTGTAGCAGAGAAAATCTTCGAAGCATATCATAGGTTGAATTCCATCTGTTTACAACATCGTTTTTTAATTTCAAAGCTGGCTCTCAACTGTTAATTTGCAATTGAAGGGATGCGAATTTTTCTGCTGCGGTGAAAGTACTCGACAATGGTTTTAACTTTCTGCTGTAATTGTTTTAATCTCTAGTACTCCTTTTTGCACGATTAAATTCAAAGTGTGAGCAAAACAAGGTAAATGTTTGAATCCCGCGTTTTTAACAGCGCTGGTCATGTTTGCAGCATTATCTGTGACCACAAGTACAATTTTTTCTTGAATATCCCACACGCTTCTAATGTGAAGCAGTTTATCTTTAAGATTTTCCGCAGTGTGTTTTTGACCAAACTTAAAACAAACTAATAAGCATGATTCAAGTCTAAACTCCTTGTTAAAAAAGTGTGCAGTAACCGCAAGGTAGCTTTCGGTTGTAACTGATGTCCACGAATCAGTTGTCAAACAGATTGACTTCGCACCTTCAATTAATGACTTGACCTCTTCAACGGCTTTTTGGTATGCTGTTGGAAGTAGCTCCTGAGCAATTGTTGCTCTACTGGGTAGTTTGTAAGATGGATCAACTTATGATAAGAAGTGACAAAAACCTCGGTTTTCAACAATTGCAAATGGTTGCATGTCTGTTACGATCATATCCAGCAATGCTTTGTTTAAACGTTTTTGACGAACGATGGAAGTAGGCCGAACAACGAATGAAGATAGAGACGACTGTTTCATAGATTCATTTGCAAAATCCGACTTTCGCGCATTTGCTCCTACCAATTCAGAGTTGGTGCTTTGGCTTCTTTCGGTGCTAGAACCAGAGTTGCAGCGTGCTGTGAGATCGTCATTAGATGGGGAATCTTGAACTCTCACAGAGCTCATTCGAAGTGATTTTTGCGTAGCTAAAGACCCAAAAGCAAAGTGTTTGTTTTGATAATGTTTGCGTAAATTGGAAGTTGAACCTCGGTACGAAAGCTCATGCCCACAGTGGTCGCACTTCGCTTTGTCATTTCCGATAGCCGTGAAATGCATCCATACTTCACTGCATTTTCTTCGCTCATTGCTGATTTGCTGCTTTGACGATTAAATTCCTTCAGGTCAGTTTTCTGAGGCTACGTTCACACACGGTTCACTTGATTCTCGAAATGAAAATCAGGCGAAATAAAAATACTGGTTTGAACCGGTTTATGTCGCATTTTTCCTTGCTTTTCATTTCACCGCGAATGCAACGGAACTATAAGTACTCTATGATGTCATCATTTCGATATTTCCTGAGCGCCATAAAGGCAAGTGAATTGTCTGCGCTAGTACCCTGCTTTGTTTAATACGCGTTGTTTAATAAATAGATGAAACAAATTACGTCGTAATCATTGGTTGCCAGCTTGTGGAAAGCAAACTGGTAGTCCCTTTTTTCAACATAAGCGCATTAAAACACCATTCGAGTGTAAAAGTACGTAGTAAACTGTGTTTATGACGAGCAATCGTTTTCGAATAATTCCAGAATTTCATTGTTATATCGCAGTAGCCGGAGATCGAGTTTTGAGGATTAGCTTAATTCTAACACCAGTTGAAGAAAAGCGTGGTTGCCAGATTGGACAATCTTGGGTACAATTTCGCGAAATTTGGACCTTTTTTAACTTGTTTGGACCGAAAAAAGTTATTTTGTACCTTTGGACTAATTTGATTGAAACAATTTTAGTGCTATTTCGTTCGTTGTTTATGTTGGTTTTGTTGTACTTCGTTCATAAAAAATTATTCAGCATTATAACAAAAGTCTCGTCAGCCTTGCTACGCACAGCCAATCCAGGCTAAACTCATTCCAGACTGTAAAGACTTTTTTTTGCATTGCTTTACCTGGACATCTCAATTTTATCTCTTTTCTAGGTTGTGCTTTATTTTTAGCAGGCGACTGGCCCCAAACAACGATACCCAATGAAAGAGCCTTTAACTACTAACCCCAAACTAAGTTACCGGTAGTCTAACTAGCCCACATCACTAGAAGCTCCCATGGCAACCCACTCATTTGCAGCTGCACACGCGTTTCGACCTTATTATGGTCTCATCAGTGCAGCATAGCAACCTCCCACCTTCCTGAAAAAAAATTCTAACCGTTTTACCGTGAGCAGAACGAGTAGAGGCTTAGATTTGGGGTGTGTACTTGTTTTGAAGGTTAGAATTTTCAGGAAGGTGGGAGGTTGCTATGCTGCACTGATGAGACCATACTAAGGTCGAAACGCGTGTGCAGCTGCAAATGAGTGGGTTGCCATGGGAGCTTCTAGTGATGTGGGCTAGTTAGACTACCGGTAACTTAGTTTGGGGTTAGTAGTTAAAGGCTCTTTCATTGGGTATCGTTGTTTGGGGCCAGTCGCCTGCTAAAAATAAAGCACAACCTAGAAAAGAGATAAAATTGAGATGTCCAGGTAAAGCAATGCAAAAAAAGTCTTTACAGTCTGGAATGAGTTTAGCCTGGATAGGCTGTGCGTAGCAAGGCTGACGAGACTTTTGTTATAGTCGAAACATTAATTTGTACCTTGCAAATTATTCAGCATTATTTTTACTTGCTTAAACATGTTGTCGCTTTTCTTGTGATAAAATTTTTATGTCAAAAACAACGTCAAAATTTTAAATTTTTTATGTCAAAATCTGGTTGCCCTAGTAATCACAGATCAAAATCTATTGAAATCTAAAAAGAGCAGCAGAATCAAAACAATTAAATGCCACGCGACGAATATTTTTTCTTTTTTGTTTGCCAATGACGCTCACAAGCAGGGAGAAAATATCTGCTAATACTTAGTAATCATTAAGGATTCGACTCACTAACGATTCCCATTATCAAGCAGACAAGCCCGCGGCAAACAAATCTTTTTTCTCTTTTGTCTGGCTTGACGCTCACAAGCAGAGAGAAAAGTAATCATTAAGGATTCGACTCACTAACGATTCCCATTATCAAGCAAACAAGCACGCGGCAAACGAATCTTTTTTCTCTTTTGTCTGGCTTGACGCTCACAAGCAGGGAGAAAAGTAATCATTAAGGATTCGGCTCGCTAACGATTCCCATTATCAAGCAGACAAGCACGCGGCAAACAAATCTTTTTTCTCTTTTGTCTGGCTTGACGCACAAGCAGAGAGAAAAGTAATCATTAAGGATTCGACTCGCCAACGATTCCCATTATCAAGCAGACAAGCACGCGGCAAACGAATCTTTTTTCTCTTTTGTCTGGCTTGACGCTCACAAGCAGAGAAAGAATATCTGGTACTTATTAATCATTACAGAATTCGAGTCCTATGATGATTACCATCTAGGAATCGTTTTCTCGCTTGGTTTAAGTCAGTTCGCTTGCGCTTCTTAGTAAACATTTTGGGTAGAATCGAAATTTTGACTTCGAAAGTGCTGTAGGCTTCTGTGCTGTAGTTACGCAACACAATACAAAAACTAAACGTGGCATACTGTTGTACATTGACTCGTCGTCGTCACAAGGCTCTTTTTACTAATCATTCATAAATCTCACGTGGCATAGTATCGAGAGTAAGGGATGGCATAGTAACTTTATTTTTTATTAAATTTCGTTGGGACGATCAAAAGCGGCATAGTATCGAAAGTGGCATAGAAGCGGAGTGGCATAGTAGGCCCATTGAGATTTGACTGTAGCGCAGACATTTCTATTGCCTTGATCGCAATAAGTAATGCCGAAATGATGACATCATAGATTCAACCACGGTATTTATAGTTCCGCTGCTTTCGCGGTGAAATGAAAAGCAAGAAAAAATGCGACATAAGGCGGTTCAAACCAGTATTTTTCGCCTGGTTTCGATTTCCAGTATCTTGTATCGTAGATGGCAAACGAATACAATTTGGAATCGGTATTTCGACGTAACAAATCTGTTACTATCCGATACTTCTTGTTAACCGTTACTTTTTAACGAATGATTACTATTCGCCCATCTCTGACTGGTACAACTCCATGGCTGTGCAGTGTCTGCGTGAGTAGCGGGGGCTACAATGGTGACCAACTTGCCTGTGAAATCATCGCATACATGGTTACCGGTATGGGTTAGAATAAGGGTTAGGGGGTACCGGTAGGTTAGGCCCTAACCTTAACCATTAAGATAAACCTAACCCTAACTTTGACCCTATAATTTTTATAGGCTTATTCTTTTATCTATTGTACCCACTGGCAGTGTTCTCTAGTTTAGCCCAAACAAAATGTTTACAATACCAGTACCGGTAAATTGCCCAAATGTTTTTACTAGCCTATTTTACAACTTTTGCCCAAAATTTTGCTTTGAAACTGGTTTATAAAAAAAACTGAATAAGCAATTGTTTGCAGACAGAAGTTTTCAGGTAGCCTACATTCAATATAATTTGCCCAATATATATTTTGTTCTTCTATCTTTATGATATTTTCCCAAAACCTGCTCAAATTTCTCATTTTTGCATCTTACAGGGAACACTGTTCACCATGTGATTTACTGGTACCATAATGTTTCTTCACTGTTTATGTGCTGGTGTGTGCGTCCTACACTGCACAATTTTACGTATTTGTGATTAACAGATCAGGCAATAAGCATGGCATTTAATGAGATTTTAATTGAGGAAGTTAAGAAACATCTCTGCTTGTATAATGTATCATAAAAATAAAAGATTTCAAGAGTAGAAACATTAAAGACCAAGCGTGGGTTGTTATTGGCAATGAATTGAAAGAGAGCGGTAAGTTTGTAAGTAAAAAAAAAAAAAACTTTATGTCTAATATACGCGTAAACTCTGTACTGATACAGTAGGCAGGACCGCCGAGAGGGGGGGGGCAGAAGGGGTCACTGTCCGGGGGCCCGGGGTTCTGAATTGTCAGGTTTAGAATGCAAAATTCATCAGCTCAAACTACGGTCTGCGGGCGCGATGATGTTATTTTTTGATTTCGGGCCGAAATTCGAACATCCGCGGACGCTATGACCTTATGTTGCTCATCACTAGATGTTGAGCCGAAATTTGAACATCTGCGGAGGCTATGACCCTTTTTTTGCTCATCACTTGATTTTAGGCCGAAATTCGAACATCTGCGGACGCTATGACCTTTTTTTTTGCTAATCATGTGTTTTTGGGGCACCACTGACCAAAGGGCCCAAACGAATTTTTTGCCCCGGGGCCCGAAAGTTCTCTCGGCGCCCCTGACAGTAGGATACTTGTTCCTGACTACAGTGATTAGGAAGTTAGGCCAATTCATTTATTGTGCCCTGCACATACAAGCTAGTTCAAATAAAAATTTGGCGTACCATTATAGTAATTTCTGAATCGTGCATGTCTGGGGCTCTGGGCCTACCATTTATGAATTCATTGTGGTAATTTATGAATTCATTGGATACGTAGGCCTAATAGAAGTGCATACCGAAATTATATTAAGTACAGTACCTACATTTCAGCATTTAATTGCATCAAACGGCAAATACAGATATCTCCTGTTAATTTTTGTTGTTGCAAATTTTACTTTCTCCAGACATCTCCCAATCGATGAGCATTTGAAATTTCTTGGTTTTCCAGCTTCCATTTCCAACAATTCTACGTTATGCCAAACATTTCTTTAATCTGTATCAGTTTTGCTGTGTATTCAACCGACTAGGTCAGTAGAACAATTCAAAGAATTTACTGATGAAAGTTGATAATTACTATTTTTTTAACCACTACTGGTACCTCATTTAAACGTCAAATTATTTTTTTTTTTTGGTCATTACTTATTACATGGCATAGGCATATTGTTTTTTTACTTATGTTTATTTTTTTAATTCTTTCACGTTTCAACGTAACCTGTTTTTCTGCCATTGTACTTGTTTTTGTTTGGTGTTTTTCTGGTCGTTAAATAAAATAAACTATTACCGGTCGTACTACTACCACCACTATAATCAAGTCAGCCTGCGCAACGTTTAAAATAGGTGTGAACGCTCACGTAAGCGTATTACGTTAAACGGCACGGAAACGTAGACGGCTTCGGTGCGAAGCCCGCTTGATGCCACAATGCGCTGTTAAACCAAACTCGTCTCTGATTGGTCAATCGATTTTTTCCCTAGCGATCAGGTAATAACGAAAATATGCAGTTTTCGGTCATATGAGTTATGTGCGAAAACTGGCTTGTAGTGCTTGTCCAAGTAATGCTGCGACGCCAATCTTAGCAAAATAGAGCCCTCCAATGTAGTTTTGAAGGGATGCAATTACTTTTGTGGCTTATTGGTAGTATTTTCCTTAAATTAGTCAGATTTAGTGCATTTAAACGCTGATTAAGACTATTTACGGAGAAAGTTGATTTTATTTACGGAGAAAGTTGATTTTATTTCCATAGACTGTTAATAATTTGCTGTAGTTTTGCTGGTTTATGCAACAACTCTGTTTAATTCATGACAAAAAAGCTGTTAATCTACCAGTTCCTGAACACTTACCGGGTAAATTCCTCAGTATGGTAGCTGTTAGACTACCGGTACATACCGTCTCATGTCACTCATGTGTACTTTGAGATGTACCAGGAATCATTGCGATGGAGAATGTGTTAGCAGTTCAAATCTGCAGATATTGTATCTAAGACAAACTCATCAGTAAGGTTGCAGGGTACAATACTGTTGATTACGTATCGGTACTGGTATTAGGGTACCGGTAGTCTACTGGGCACAGAGTCTTTATTCTTAACTTTTTTAAACTATCATCGAAATCGATTATTTCTTTACTTTTTTGGGTATCGATTCTCAACCCTGGCCGTGGTTCGGGTTTGAGGTTAGGGTTCAGGGCTAGGGGGTTGGGCTTAGGCCCTAACTCCAACTAATAACTCACTAGTGGTCCTTGTGCTCTTAATATATATCTACCTGTTGAAAGGTGCGGCTTAATTCAAACAAGCTCCGTGAATTCTACACGCAGCAGTTTTATGTGTGCAAATTTGACTTCTGAACTTGTACATTGTGTTTTGCCAACACGAAATAGTGGTAAATTGAGAAACACATATTTAGGCATTAAGTTGTAGATCATGAAGTCTTTGTCTGCACTCTGCATGTGCGAGAACCAAGTCTCCATACTGAATGAACTTCAGTCCCTGACTAAACTCCAGGAATTTTGTCATGCGAGGTGAAAGCTCGAACTGTGTATCGGTGTGGCAATCTGCTAGTGCCTGGTCAATCAAATCACCTTTGGGTCGTAATTGAAGGATCAGGTTTGGGTTCATCAAATTCTTGTCAACCTGTGCAGGTCACCTCCTAAGTGACACCAAAATAAAAATGATGCATATTATTGCAGAAATAAGTGCATATTACACTACTGCACCACCACAACTTTTGAAACGGAACAGACCTAGTTTTTGCATTTGGTAAAATCAGAAGCAATGCAATCCAACTTTTTTACAGAAAGTTTAAAACGTCGCTTTAACTTGTGCAGAGCTGTGGTGCCACCTTTACTGCAAAAAGTGCAAAATCATGATGCAAAATTTGTTTTGAAATTCAACACATTCTTTAATCAGTACGAAACTATGATGGAACATTTCTGTAAAGTCTCGGAATTTTTTGAACTCTCTACACTATTTCCATTATGGCAGAAAAGATTAACTTTGCAAATATTTGATTTAATACAATTGCAATGCCCAACCATTGAGCAGTATTTGGCTGCAATGCAACTTCTGAGAAATCAAAGATTGCTCATTTCATCGCCAACCATTAGAACCCAAAGCGAGAATACAATGGTTAAAATGCTGAACAGCAAAAATTATTTTCGAGGCAAATATGCCCATGTTTGTTCTTATCATTTTGTCGATGATGACTTCAAAGCCACTGCTGCCACCAGCACAGCAGTTCCACATTTTTAAAAAAGAAATCTAAAGAAAAATGCTGTTCCTCGTTTTCATCTTCGTGGTCAGCGAAAGGATCAAAAAGGACATCGCAGATTAACTGCAACATCCAGAAATACCAGCAGAAAGCGACATTGTTGGATTTCATCTGACACTATCAGCTCAGGTGATAATACAGAAAGTTTCAATGAAGATGTAATACAGTAGCTCAAACACCCGTAAATGAAACTAAAGAAAGTAATGACAATGAAGACCTACAGCTTGCAACAAAAGAAATAGCCAAACTAAAAAAAGAAACTGAAGCACCTAAAAAACAAATTTTTTAATGGAAAAATTTGTCAGGTGACGAAATTAAAAATTATACAGGAATTAAAGGATCAGTATTTCCTACTGTTGCGGAAGAGATCGAAGGATTTCAACCTCTCAACTACATGTCAGGCAAAACAGTAAATTCAATAACTTCACATGGTCAGCTCCTTGTATATTTAATGAAACTGACCTACCATATTTTGACTTGGCAAAGTGATATGACGAAACATTTTTCTGACGTACCTGCATGCATTTCATGAAATCTTTTGTGTTGGATGCTGCATGAAGAATATTCCCTCTCTGGAGAAAGATAGAAGTAGTATACCAGAAATATTTGGAGATATATTCAACTGCAGAATTATTGGGTTTCATCTAGCATAAGCCGTCCATGCCTTCTGTCGCATTATGCGGACGGGTTATTCTAAACACCGATGGCTTACTTTAGGTGAGACCCAAATTATTTTGGACTGCTAGTATCAGACCACAGCAAAGTTATCACGCATTTGAACGTAGGAAATATTAAATTGTACCCGATATTAAATTCAAAAACGCACTCATAACACTAGTCAACAAAATTTTGATTTTGAAGTTTACTGCAAGTTTAAATTTTTTTCTTATCAAATAAACAATATACGCCACATCGAGTTTGTTAAATATGAAAACTTTTATTCTTTTGTACATATAACCAAACGCCTTTGTTTCCTAACTTCTTGTTTAAAACAATGCCCTTCCTCTAATTCTAATTAAATCGATATTTTCAAACTGGAGACTTGGTTCTCGCACATGCAGAGTGCAGACAAAGACTTCATGATCTACAACTTAATGCCTAAATATGTGTTTCTCAATTTACCACCATTTCGTGTTGGCAAAACACAATGTACAAGTTCAGAAGTCAAATTTGTACACATAAAATTGCTGCGTGTAGAATTCACGGAACTTGTTTGAATTAAGCCGCATCTTTCAACAGGTAGATATATCAAGAGCACAAGGACCACTAGTGAGTTATTAGTTGGAGTTAGGGCCTAAGCCCAACCCCCTAGCCCTGAACCCTAACCTCAAACCCGAACCACGGCCAGGGTTGGGAAAAAGTAAAGAAATAATCGATACTCTATAGTTCACCAAAAAGTAAAGAAATAATCGATTTCGATGATAGTTTAAAAAAGTTAAGAATAAAGAATATTGTAATCGATATTTGATATTACACTGAGCATTTAGCGGTGTACGCCAAGCAATTTTTGTGATGTCCTTACATTCATGCGGTAACTTTCAGACAAACGATGGACATAGTATATGCGAAGCAACTTTGCCATATAAATTTTTTTTTTGTTTTTTTTGGCACAAAAAAAATTTATCAGCATAAACAAGGTAATGACACACTGACGATTATTTTAAATTTACTAAAGTGAGATAAAGTAGGCCTAACCTGGACAAAAAGAATCGAATAGGAAATATCGAATTGCGCTGAAAAAAAAAGTAAAGACAAGGCATATTTGATACTTATTCAAAAGAGTAAAGGCTCCAGTGCATTCGATGAACAAAAAGTAAAGAATATCGCAATCAAATATCGATTACAATCGATTTTGCCCAATCCTGACCACGGCTTATTTCAAACAAGCCCCAAATTCGCGTAGAGCATGTCATACAGAGGCTGAGGAACTACAAAATTTGCACCTCATCAATTCCAATCTCCGACCACAATGTGACAAAGTTGTCCAAGTTTGTGCTGTATTAATTAAGTTGCAATCGCTATCACTAATAATACTGGCATCTTTGACACATGAAATTAATCTAAAAACCATGCAAGCATACTAGTACATTGCATTAAGTGTTAAAAATACTCCCTGACATACCGGTGCAGTACAGCAGTGTTCCCTCTAGGATTTTGACTGGTGCGAATTTGCCCAAATATAAATTCATTGAAATTTTTGCCTTCACTACTTTGAGGACCCCTTTTACAAATTTTTTGCATTAAATTTGCTTTTCCCAGACACAAACTAGAGTCTTGCATCAAAATATTCAAGTGTTTTGTTTAAATTTTTCAGTTTTGCATTTTATAATACTAATTTCTGGTTTAAAATCAGCAAAATTGCCCAAAAGTTTTGCATTTTTCTCAAATTTCTCACTCTAGAGGGAACACTACCGTACAGTACCATACCTAGTTATAGCACATTCACAACACCTTTTAATTACTTACCGGCACCGTACCTGCTTTTCTGGAATCTGCATTATGCTTAATGTTTGAATAGATGCAGTGGCTCTGTGGCTCCGTATTTACATACAATTGTTAAGTAAAACAAAGTTAAGCCTATTACGTGTATACCAGCAGATTTGAAGACAGTGCAGACCATTGTTCGCGCACTCGAACTGAAATCTCTCCAAATAATTTCAGTTCAAAGCTTGACAAACTAGGCTATGAATCTGAAGTTGCTTCTGCTTAGGCCTACTGTACACACAGCTAGTCTATCAACCTCACCATAAATCCGTCGCACCGCAGATCTTAGATTTATTTGTTTTTTCCTTCAGTTGTTAACTACAAATAGACTGGGAGATGCACAGCAGATAATACAAGTACTGCACTGTACTGCTGCACTCGCACTCTGTGCCCAGTAGACTACCGGTACCCTAATACCAGTAATCAACAGTAGACTACCATACCCTGCAACCTTACTGATGAGTTTGTCTTAGATACAATGTCTGCAGATTTGAACTGCTGACCCATTCTCTATCGCAAGGACTACTGATACATCTCAAAGTACAAATGAGTGACATAAGACGGTATGTGCCGGTACCGGTAGTCTAACAGCTACCGTACTGAGGAATTTACCCGGTAAGTGTTCAGGAACTGGTAGATTAACAGCTTTTTTGTCATGAATTAAACAGAGTTGTTGCATAAACCAGCAAAACTACAGCAAATTATTAACAGTCTATGGAAATAAAATCAACTTTCTCCGTAATTCGACTTGGAACTTGTTGGGTTTGATAACTTGTAAGGTTGGTCTAAAATCTAGTCTTAATCAGCGTTCAAATGCACTAAATTTGACTAATTTAAGGAAAATACTACCAATAAGCCACAAAAGTAATTGCATCCCTTCAAAACTACATTGGAGGGCTCTATTTTGCTAAGATTGGCGACGCAGCATTACTTAAGACCAGTGGCGCGGGAACGTTTTTTAGACAGGGGGGGCTCAAAATAGTAAGATCGTGTCAACGTCTGGGGGGCGAAGCCTCCCAGACCCCCCTTTTTTCGAACGCACGTTTTTAAGAGCAGGACACTCAGCAGACCTATTTTGATAGACATCAATTGCATGCCGCTCAAGTGACCGGAATTTTTTCAGGATAATCTTTTATCATGGAAAACAAGATTGCTTACTACCATTAGGCTTTTCTAACCATGCTCGAATTACTACTCATGTATTTGTAAAATGCAAATACCTCAATCACAAAACCAAAAAGTAGGCAAACAAAATTTGCCCGATCTAACTTTTGCTTTGCTGATCAGAGTTACATGCAACAAACAATGCCCCATTGAGGTTTAAAAATAACAAAAAACACACAATCAAAATAAAGCACTGAACCATTTTTTAACATAATGAGATGTGTAGATATAGGTATTTAGGTAGGCGTACTAGCTCAATTTTAGTAACAATCATCGGCAGTGCTCGAGTTGTGAAAACACTTATGGGGGGTGGTAGGCTACAACTTTTCATGCAGACCTAAAAAGAGATGGTCATTATAGTTGTAAGGGAATGGTTTACGCTAAAATGTTTTATGGGGGGGATGGTGTTGTTTTCAGGGGGGATGGCATCCCCCTCAAATCGAGTAGCCTACTGATCATCGGTGCCAGTTTAGTAGTGATTTAGCCGCTTCATTGGGTTGGTAGAAAAAATTCAAAACCATTAAAAAACTCAACCAGAAGAGAACTTGCACCAGCTCATATAAGCTTAATTAGGGGTGCCCAACCAGTCGATCGCGATGTACCGGTCGATCTTTGGATGCTTGGCTGTCGATCGCGGGTCAATTTGGCATGTACACAAATCAGGTTGGCCACCAACATTTCCAGTTCATGTAACGCGTCCGGGCCGTGAAGACCTTTTTTTTAGCTTTTCACAAAAATTTTGGTGGAATTCGGAACATCTGAAGGATTGAGGACCGTTTTTTTGCACTTCACCGCATTTTCGTTTACGATTTACGTAATTCCCATGATCAGTAGCGACTTTCATTCGAGCATTCAGAGTAGTTTGGCGTAAAGTGTTTGGCAGCTACAAGAATTGACAGCCATTATACTTTTACTGGGCCATCGTCCATGACTGCTGTAAAGGTTTGCAAACGCTGATATAAAACACGGTTAAAAATGAACTTCAAGCATTGAAAATTTTACCAAATTTTACGTTGACCAAGTGAATAATAACTGACTGATTTTTAAAAGAATAGTGATTCTTCGTTGGTTAAAAGCACTTTAAAAAATATTTGCTTCATTACGTATGTACGTTGCGAGCATTAATCACGTCGCACTCAGTGCATAATTTTTTTAATTGTCAGGGGGGGCTCAAATGGTTCAGGGGGGGCTAAAAAAAGTTCAGGGGGGGCTTGAGCCCCCCCTGGCACCCCACTTCCCGCGCCTATGCTTAAGACAAGCACTACAAGCCAGTTTTCGCATACAATTCAAGCTTTTGAAGGACGAATTGCAAAGTTTGAAAGGTGAACTCGCTGAAAGTAAATCACTGGTTAATGCAGTGAAGGCTGAAAATGCACAATTAAAACAGGCTCTTAACCTAACCAATTTCAAACTCGATAATCTTGAACAATACGGTAGGCGAGAAAATTTGAGAATCCACAATATCCCGGAGCCTCTGACCAACATTGAAGATGGAGAAGAAAAAGTCCTTAAACTTGCCGAGGCACTCAAAATCAACCTAAGCAGCATTGAGATTCAGCGTGCCCATCGACTGGGCAAAAAGAAAACGAACATGAAACCTCGTCCTATAATTGTTCGCTTTCAATCTTACAAAAAAAGAAGCGAATTTCTGTATCGTAAATCTAATCAGAAAAACCACGAAGAATTTCACAACGCTTTTATCTCAGAAGATCTAACCCCCACTCGAGCGAAACTTCTTCGTTATCTGAAAGAGGAATGTGACAACAACTTTGTACTTATACATATACGCTCAATGGTAAAATCAGATTAAAAAAATCAGCAGCAAAGAATGGTCAACCGCTAGATGAAAACGGAAAAGATGCAGGCTTTGGCAAATGGCTTACTGTAGATTCCCCTGACGACTTATTCAAAGTGGGAATTAATATAGACTTTGCTAAATTTAGTCATTCACCGCTTAATTACAATTTAGATATGTTTACTGAAGACTCTGGCAAAATTAGCCTAGATTACTGAAGTTACAAGTCTAATTAGTTATCGTACTCTCCTGTCCAATGATAAGAAGCATTTTTGACTCTACCGACCCAGATGTATGTCAATATAAAACCATCAAAGCAGTATCTGATGAACTAACGCTAACTAAACAATCCAGTCTGCTTATATGTCATGTAAACATAGTTAGTCTGCAAAAAAATATCGACAAACTAGAAGAGTTTTCATCTGAGTTTTCAAAAAAAATTGATATCGTTTGTTTAAGCGAAACTAGACTCCATGAACATAACGTTTGCAACGTAAACATTCCAGGATATAATCTATTCTACCATAATTCGCCGACCAGAGCAGGTGGCGCTGCCATTTTTGTCTCTAATACATTAAAGTGCGCTGAACTAACCTATTTAAAACTAAATGTTAGCTTATGTGAAGATGTCTGGGTTGAAGTTTCCTCTAGTAGTAACGAAAATTTAATAATTGGAACTATGTATCGGCACCCTTCGTCTAATTTATCTAACTTTGAGGACAAATTTGCAAAATCGCTTAAGACTATAAAAGCTCGCCAGAAGTATGTCATATTTGGAGATTTTAATGTTGATTGTAATAAAAGTAGCTCAGTACCATCAATCGCTAATTACATTAACCACATCCGCTTAGGTTGCACACAAATTATCGATAAGCCAACTAAAATAACTCATCAATCTCAAACCGTCATAGATCACATTTATATTAACTCTACAATTACAAAACAAATTGACTCAGCTGTGTTGTATTATGACATTTCGGATCACCTGCCAACTTTTGCAAATTTACAATTTTCCCCCTCAATAAAATCACTCCAGAGGCCAGAAATACGTTGCATTTCAGATAACAAGATTGATTCGTTTCTTTCTGAATTGAACTGCGATTTAAATTGCCCTGAAGTTTGCGCAAGTACGGATATATTGACACTGATTAGCATTATGACAAAACTAACAGAGACTTTCTTTCCCAAAAAGAAGATGACTAGGAAACAATATAAATTATCAAAAAAACCTTGGATATCTAAAGCAATTCTTGTATCTATCAATCACCAAAAACAATTATATGCAAAAACAACGAAGAATTTTAATACCGAGGCTGTTTATGAATATAAAAGGTACCGAAATAAACTTACGCACATAAAAGAAGCCGCCAAACGCTTATACTTCAAAAAAGTTTTCAACGACAATGCATACAACAATCCCTCTAACACATGGAAATATATCAACAAAGTTCTTCGAAAAACAAAAACATCGGCTACTGCGCCGGTAAGGTTGATTAATTCAAATGGTCAAACAATAATATCTCCCGAAGAAATATGCAACGAATTTAATCATCATTTCACAAATATTGGCCGAAAAATGGCACAGAAAACAAAGAACTCTCAAAACAATCATAAATCTTTTTTAGGAAAAAAACAATGCGCTTCAGTGTATCTTAATCCATGTGATAACTACGAAATTATTGCGGCTATTGATAAATTAGATCCAAACAAATCTTCAGGATACATTGATATTCCCATAATTTTAATTAAACAAAGTAAATTTATTATTGCTGATGCTATTCGACGTGCTTTTTATTATTCTATTGAAAATGATATTTATCCGGATATCTTAAAACTTGCAAAAGTTACTCCCGTACATAAAGGCGGATCTCAAAGTGATTTAGGACGATATAGGCCCATCTCAGTCCTTTTCCCAATTGATAAAATTTTTGAATCCTTGTTACACAAAAGATTAATTTCATTTTGGACCAAACACAAACTGTTTCATAATACCCAATTTGGCTTTAGACAAAACTACTCCGCCCAACTTGCAGTTACTCATTTGTATGAGTCCATTCTCGAAAAAATAGACAAAAATTCAAGTGTATGTGGCGTCTGTTTGGACCTGGCCAAAGCGTTTGATTCCGTAAATCATCAAATTCTTTTGGATAAACTTGAACATTACGGCATTCATGGTGTGGCATTTGACCTTTTTAATTCATATTTGACTAACCGCAAACCATACACTTCTCTTGACAATCTCGCTTCTTCAATATTATCTGTAAATACCGGGGTGCCGCAGGGAAGCGTACTAGTACCCTTTCTGTTTTTGGTTTATATGAATGATTTTCCACACTGTACAAACTGTAACACAACTCTGTATGCAGATGATATTGTGTCAACTATCGCTAATTCCGATTTAACCGATTTAAAAAAGAAAACCGACATAGAATTGAACAATGTTACTACATGGTTTAATAGCAATAAATTAACTTTAAATTACACTAAAACCCAATGTTTACTATTTTCCAATAAATCACTTAAACACCCTTTTAAAATCAAATTAGGAGGCGTTGAAGTTAGCAATAACAACACGTTTAAATATCTAGGTACTACATTAGATGATAAGCTTACTTGGAAGTATCACAAGCAGATAGTAGCTAAGAAACTCAGCATAGCTGTTAGAATATTAAGTAAACTACGGCACTATGTACCTAAAGGTGTTCTTATTAAAGTTTATTATGGTATTGCCTACCCATACCTCTTATATTCAGTCACTAATTGGGGAAACTCAGCCAAAACACACATCCAAAAAATTCAAGTTTTACAAAATC
The DNA here is from genome assembly GCA_964006365.1 of Trididemnum miniatum. NCBI lineage: Eukaryota > Metazoa > Chordata > Ascidiacea > Aplousobranchia > Didemnidae > Trididemnum > Trididemnum miniatum. Next base: position 19,695,486 of record OZ023240.1, read on the forward strand.
GCCTGAAAAAAATTTTTTCTAATACCTTTACGTTTAAAACGAAACTGCTGCCTCTTTATCAAGAGCTTAACATCTTAAAATTTCATAACATCTACCGCCTGGAAGTAATTAAATTTATGAATAAACACAAAAATGGAAAGCTGCCTGCCTTGTTTAACGATTATTTTACATTGACTTCCAAAGTGCACAATCATATGACTAGACAAGCAAGTAAAAATAATTTCTTCATGCTTCTTGTAACAAAATCGTCAACCCAACAATCTATAAAAGTATCTGGCCCTAACATATGGAAAACTCTTCCTCCTGAACTAAAACTGTCATTTGAAAAAGGACGACTAACCTCTATTAACAAATTGAAGCGCTACCTTCTTAATATACAATCAACAACCACCTCTTAATGGCCCATTATAGTTTACAACTTAGCCTGCGTCGTAAATTTGCTTAGGGAAATAAAACTTTGGTCGTTTGATTTGACTGAAATTACCTTACTTTCTTGTAAATAAAGTATACTTTTTTTTTGTTTGTAAATAATTTGCTTGTCTTTTTTTCGGAATGTGTGTGTGTTTTGTTTTAATTTTTTCTTTCACGCATTTACTAATTGTAAATCTGTAATTAAGTAAGTTAGATCTTGAGTAGTAAGAGGTTGCAGACTCGATGACTTCGCCAGGCTCGCTTTGCGGACCTGGATTCATGGTCTTTCGTAGTCTCTCACTGAAAAGAACTTGTATCTACTATGTTATTTAATGTTTTTGTACTTTATCGCATTTTCGTTTTTGCGTCAATACCTGTTCTTCTCAAACAAAAATAAATGCATCATCATCTTCATATAACAGAAAACTGCATATTTTCGTTACCACCTGATCACTAGGGAAAAAATCGATTGACCAATCAAAGACGAGTTTGGTTTAACAGCGTATAGCACCTTTCTTCAAGTAAGCTCAACAGTACCAGAAGTAATAACTAAACAAATTTTTTCTGTATAAATTTTTTCTATAATAACTAAACAAATTGTACCAGAAGCATAATTTTTTCTATTTGGTTCTACAGAAAATTTTTTTATTCTATTACCACCACTCTACCCCATCCCGAAATTGACATAAGAAAGTGCATAAAATCAAAATCTGCAGCTGCACCGAACCCCGACCCACAGCGTCGCAGTATAGCATACTGACCGATGCATCACGTCGCTGTTGCAGAAGGCTGTGCAATTTTTTTATTTATACTCATTTCGATCGAGCCCTATCTTTTTCTGTAGAACCATTTCGGAATATGCGTACCGGGATGAGCATACCTGTATTTCAAAATTCGGTCATGTGAGCTGTGACTGAGTAGGGCCTCCCCTGGCCCTACGTTATCGAAATGATTTTCAGGAGCATCAGTAGTGATGTAAACAGGAGGGCACAGGTCACACTTGTCCCCCTTTTTTGGTAAGATCATTGTGCTTAAAGCATGCTCGCAAAATGCCGTATAATTTTTGGCCTATTGTAATTTGTAATCGCTTCACCTTAAATTTTCCGTTAGCTGCACTAAGTATCATGATTCAGCGAAATTTTTCTACAACAACTAATTGAAATTGCTCGCGTTTCTCCAATGTGCTTTTCCACGTGCAATGTGATCAACACACTGCGTTCATTCGCATTTCACGCTCACAACACTACGCGTCTGCCGTGCTTGGCCCAATATCACGCGTCGACCACGCGCTCAGCATGCGAATATACTTTCGTCAACAGGCATATAAGGCACTTTAGCAAAGGACTGTGACTGATATCAAACTAGTTGTTTTGAAAACCCATGCCCGAAACCTGCTCCAGTAGTAACACTATATTTTCAAATAACATTTGGGCTGAATATTAACGACACAACAAAAAGCTGGATCAACAAGAAGTATACATGTCAAAAATTCAATTTCGAAAAAGAAATATTGAAATATTAGGCTAAACGTGATTTGACCGTTGCACCAAACAGAGAGCTCAGTGGCACACGCCAGAGCATAAACAGAAAATCGTATATCAGGCTATATGCTTTTAAAGGCGCTCTTTCACAAACTAAATCTTGTGGGGCCTGTCTGTTTGATTTTTAGCAGCTACCGTTTGATTTTATCTTTGTTTCATTTTCGACCTCCACTATAACCGGTACCACTTACGCTAAGTTGCTGAGCCCATTGGGACATTAGGCTAGAACAGCATTTTAAAAGTTTTGGTGTGATTTGATCGAGTGGAAAATTAGAACCCGAACTTGTGGATTCAAAGATTACTATTTACCGAGATTCCTGCTTCCATGATCTACTTTTCGAAGGGTGAAAACAAATGGGGTTTCCGCCCCATAATCAAACTTCAAATAGATTGAATCGAAAATAATCATGAAGTTAAAATTGTGACGCAAAAGTCGACGAAAAAATATAGGTAGGCCTATATGAGAAGATCACATGAGTACTCACTGGTAGGCCCCGCAAATTTTTTGCTAGTTTGCTTACGGTCCTATGTACTAAAAAAACAAGAATGATTTGCATTTTTTGTTACGCACTGTTTTAGGGACAAATTTGATGCCAACGCTGTAATTGGGCAAAGGCAAAACCTCTTTCGCTCTTTCGTCACATGATAATGCATTAGAGAAGAGATAAAGTTTGAAAATCAGTTAAGGTCAAATTATAATACTGAACAAGCAGGGCCGGATTTTGACAATGAGAGACCCTAGGCTATTCGATCAATGAGGCCTTATTGAGCAACGATCAGACTCATCTCTACGCAGTGGCGTAGCGAGAAATTTTGAAAAGGGGGGGTGCATAATTTCCACACATTTTTTAAGCGTAGTTTTTTCGGCAGAACTAATTTGAAGCTGTTTGAAACACAGAAAAGGCTCTAGGGGGGTCCGGGGGCATGTCCCCCGGAAAATTTTTGAAAATGTACATGCTGTAATGGTCATTTTAGTGCGTTTTGAATAATTTTCACGCAAATTTTGTTGAAATTTTTTGACCCTAATTCTGAGGGCTTTGCCAATTATGATGCATTTTCTTCGCTCGATTTCTTATTGCTATAGAAGAGGTTCAAAATTATGGAAAAATTGCATGCATCAAAAATATTTATGAAAATGTCTGGTGGGAGGATGTTTACCCCTGATCCTACCCTCCCGGCCATAAGCTACAAAAACCATCGAAAGAGTCTGGCTTATTTTAGTCACTTGGCACCATTAATTTTGTTCTTTTTTACTAAAAGGCGAGTCAAAGGAGGGGGGAGGCATGGCACAATGCTCCTCCCTAAATACGCTCTTGTCTCTACGTTTAGGCGGCTAGGCTTATAAAGGTCTTTACGGTCGATTTTCAAAAAAGAGGTGTTGATAAAGGTTTTGAAAAAAAAATAAAAAAAAAAAAATTTCAACAAAAAAGGTCTTCATTGTTCGTGACGAGGCCCTTTATTTCACCGAGGCCCTAGGCTTCAGCCTGCCTAGCCTATTGGTAAATCCGGCCCTGTGAACAAAGTATTTCGAAAACTGATTTAAAAAACGCAGAGTCAAGAGCTTGTGATTAGTTATCGTCAAGTAGGCTGCAAAGTTTTTTCTAGCTTATTACACCCAGAAATTGTGAGCTACATGGGATCGCATAAGCTTTAGCCTGTGCTGTGTCCAGCATGAGTTTATTAGTAAGCTACAGAAAAAATTTTGATGGGACTTCCCCAGGGGTAGTTTTTTGATTTGGCTTGTATGCCACGAGTATTTTGAGAGAGTCTTTCCAAAAAAGTTTAGTTGTCCAAAATCATTGTTTACAAAGGCACCTTGACTAACGGTTAATAGTCATTTGGCACTACAGCCAATAAACTACCAAGTAAACCAAGCATAAAGTAAACTGCACGGAAAGTTGGTCAATGGTCGTCATACGACGATACGAGCTACCTTTTTTCATACTGTAAGCTGCTTCGCGTTGAGTGTTTTAAAAATAGGCATTATTGAGTCGATGAACTGAACTGAACTGATTTTATTATTCGATGTCAAGTACACAGCAAGGAAATAGAAATAAGTAACGGTAAAATGATAACAGACATCAAGGAGACTGCGAAGGGATCGTTAGATCTTCTAGTCTGCAGCCACCTTTGCAAAATTGGTCGTCTTAGAAAATAGCACAGATTTAGTGAAAACGAAAAGCAAACGAACGAACGAAAAGTAAGCCAAAAAAAAAAACGAACAAGCAATAAAACACACTTTTAAGAAATATATGTGATGCTGGCTTTTATACTACTGAATTGGACTAGACTATATTTTTCTGGTAAAGTTCTTTTGAGGTTAGATTTAATCGATTTTATCGACTTGGAGTTTGGTTGAATCTAATGAATTCCAAATAAGAGGACCTTGATACCTGATAGAATTTTGAAGCTTTGATTTTTTTCAAGAAAGGCATAAAATAATTATTTTGCGTACTAGCCTAGGTGGACCTTTTATGTACACTGCTGACTTCATAGAAATATTTGCTAAACTGTGCAGGAAGAGTTTTCATTTTGAATTTGAAAACAAATAATGCCTTTTCGAATTTCACAAGATCAGCCAATTTCAAAATGCCAAGCTTGGCGTAGAATGGTGTTGCTCGGTCATAATAACTAACTTCCTCCTCCAATTATTTTAACAGATTTGTTTCGTAAAATACTTAATTTTTTAAAGAAAAGTTTTGTATGTAGAACTCCAAGCTAGTATTCCATATTTTAAGTGAGAGTGAAAAATGGCGTAATACAGCTGTAACAAGGTTTTACTGTTTAAAAATGGTTTCACTTTTGCTAAAATCCCTACTGACCTTGATAACTTCTTTTCTAAGTTGTTGATATGACAGTCAAAATTAAGATTTTTGTCAAATGTTACACCTAGGTATTTGACATCATCAACTACAGCAATACCAGAAGAAATATTGGCATTTAAATAGTGGGATAAATTCCGATCTTTTTTGTCACAAATAGAATTAACAATAATGATGTTGGATTTTGATAAGTTTGAAGTTAATTTATTAGCAACTATCCATTTATTAATTGTATTTAATTCATTATTGATTTTAGTATTTAAAGCATTTTAGTATTTAAAGCGATGCATGCAGGTTATATATGAAAGCTGCGCCTAAATTAAACCGACATCATATCAAGAAAGACAACAACATGGCGCGACCTATTATTACGGGTAAGCTTATGTTAATAGAATTATAAAAGCTGTCAAAGCGTCAACTAAGTATAATTAATCAATATCTATGACTGAATAGTAAACTAAACAGCTTTTTGATAGGGGGCACATGATTCCAAAGCAAATATTTTTCGTCTAAATATGTGGCAATTCAGTAAATGGTCAAGTATATGAAGTAACAAATGCTTAATGGTCATTCGGTTAAAAGTACCGGCATGCACGAAAAAGCGAAGTGGCGAGACAAAATACGATATGATTTATCATAAGGACCTTTGAAGTGACGTTAAAATTACTTTTTGAAGGCTAATAATCAGGTATTTACGTATTATGGTCAAATTTAATTACAATACGTTTGCAATACAATTATACAACAGACATAACTTTGATCAAAGTAAGCTCGTAAAAAGAGCAAGAGCACTGGTAAATGCTACAGACTTTTGCGTCTTCATGAAAAGCATTTTTAGCATAAACTACTCCTGCTTTTTTGTTGTCTGTAGTTTCTTTTTAAATGAATTCACATTTTGCTTACACTTTTGCAAAAATATAGTCACTATTCACGTTGTTTAGGTCACAAAAAATTGCCCTACTAAAGACATACTGCACTGTAACATTGGCTGACCCAAGAGAGAGGATAAGGGACTGAGCTCCCCACCTTTATTTATTTTATTATACTGTACATCAATGCGTCGATTTTTCTTTACGCACAAAATTACCAAATGTACATTTTTTTGAATCTGGGCTCCATCCAAATTTTTTTTTCGATAAAGTGTTATCCTATTGGATACCAGTCTTGTTTTTCTTAACTTATATTTTGAGGACGATTATTTCTCATATTTGACTAAGCTCAAGCAAAAGTTTCGTGTTTCAGTGCTTTTTGGATTTTTGAGACTATTTCGTCGAATTGATGTTGGAGACCCACGCGCTGACGATTTCAACAAATTAATGGCTTTGATTTACCGATCCTTTTTATTTGGTCGGTCAAACTCAGCTGATCCTACGGAGTTTAATGATCTTTTATGCCAGTTTAACATTGAATTGGTTTCTTGCTGCCAGGAGTTCTATCATTGGATAGAGGAAAACACCGTCCTTGAACTGAATAACGCTTGCTATTGGCTGGCTGCTTATCACGCTTTAATCAAAAAAGAACAAATTGAAATAGAAAACTTGTTACGCAGATCCCCAGTTTTTAAAATAAAGTTTTATTCAATAATAGAAGAAGAAAACGCAACTTATCTCAACTTCTTTGTTGGTACTTTTGCTGCAGCGATAGCAGTAAACGAGGATGAAATTTCTTCAAAAATTAACTATTTCCAAAGCTTGAGAGAGGCGGAATTGGAAGCAAACGGAAATGGCAACATGGATATTGTATAGATAGGCAAGCCTGCTACTTATTGTGTTTATAAACCAATTATTTTTTGTTTATTATTTATTTAAATGCATATTTTTATGTCTATCACGAGAAAGCGGTCAAAGCGCTACACGAGCTCGCTTAGGAGTTGTCGGTCGCCTGTCTACCTCTACATATAAAAGAATCTCGCTAAGTGCCTTTCTCAGCAGCACAACAAGTAATGAAACTTGCCGGTTAGTTCTCCACACTGTCCCACTAAGCTGAGTGTCAAGCAGGGAAGCTACGAATACCAATTTTAAAGTCATTGGTTTGAACCGACTCGGAATCAGACGTAAGTCTACTGCTGAAGAGGCGGACGCTCTTAAACTCAGCTATCTGAGCTGTATCAGCTGGCGGAAGGATAATAAACCGTGACAAGATGACGTTGACATATATATTCTGTAAAATTAGTACAGCGTAGTGTCAGTGCCTTTGGTAAATAGCAATGTATGGCAAACATCCGCAACTGCAGGAGATGTGACAAAAGGCCTACGCATTTGCACCACAGACTTGGGCCATTTACGAATTACATGCATCGTTTGCTTATTTTAGTTTAGCTTGTGTTGCACCATACAAGGTAACTGCTTTTTCCATCAACTTTCACTGCTGATGTGAAATTAGCTTGAACGTGAACGTTTTCGTTTTGTTGTGCTTCCACATTCAAGATTTGGTAATTTACCGTAGATAAGCAGCGTATTTTAATTAAAAGACTTTGTGGTACAGTGACAGGCGCGTAGTCAACGAAAAAGTAGGGGGAGCAAATTACAATTGGCCGAAGGTTACAAACATTGCGTATTTTAGAAGTTTGTTGTGAACATATTTCAGGTTAAGGTCCGTTAAAACGGTAGACAGTGACCTGGTACCTCCAGCTACGCTTCTGTACAGCAATACAATGAATTGCAGCGTTTTCTGTAGAACGTTGATAGGTTTTGATGGAAGAGCTGTTAATTGAACCTATTAGAGGCGAAAGACTTTTTGATTAAATGGAAGTCAAAATGAAAAAGTACTGTGACTATATTTTTCTTAACAATGATACAATCTAACCTAATCGATGAATATTCTTAATACTGTTATCGCTTTGCTATAGCCTATTAGTCAAGAAATATCAGCGTTGCAGTAGTTGCGGTAAAGTTTGATTAGTTTAATGTAGTATTTGATACATCACTGCGTGTTTCGATTTTTGTCGAGAGCGATCGTATGGTACCTATAGCTTTTGATTAGTTCATTGCATGAACATTATAATATTGCACCATGAGCACGAATTCAGCTCGATTGAAGAATTACAGTATGTATGAACTAATGATGCACCTGTTAAGTTTCTGCTTTGCTTATTTTTATTGAACGCAGTTTTATTACAAATGCTGTGTAAATTAAATTTATTATTTATGTTCCTAAGGTTTCATTGTTCTTATATTTTCAATCATTCCATCATTCTTTTAATTGCATATTTCCCCTTCTCTCACGAGAAAGCGATGCCGGCTTGTTCTCCATTCTGTCTCTTTAGTGCTGAGCGTCAAGCAGGGAAGCTGCGGTGAACACCACATTTTCAAGTCATTGGTTTAGCCGGACTTGGAATCGCTTCATTCCTGTGGTCTATTCACATCTTGCTCTGATGTTTCTCTAGAGTTTTGAATATTTTTTTGTTGTTACCGTATTTTCTTATCGCGTTAATACTTCATACTGAAGCAACGTTGTATTACATTGTTACTGCGATAATTAAAGATGGTGAAAATACGCGTAATTGCGGATACGTTGAGGGTTAATGTTCCTTATTGGCCGTCGACAAATTGCCTGTATGATGTCACAATAGCAACTGTCTTCAAGTAAGCTCAAAACAACAGTACCAGAACCTGGGACGTCAACAAATTGACTGTATGATGTCACAATTGCACCTGTCTTCAAGTAAGCTCAACAGTACCAGAAGTAATACCGGTAACTAAACAAATTTTTTCAATATAAATTTTTTCTATAATAACTAAACAAATAGTACCAGAAGCATAATTTTTTCTATTTGGTTCTACAGAAAATTTTTTTTATTCTATTACCACCACTCTACCCCAACCCGAAATTGACATAAGAAAGTGCATAAAATCAAAATCTACAACTGCACCGAACTCCGATCCACTGCGTCGCAGTCCGGTATACTGACCGATGAACCACGTCGCTGCTGCAGAAGGCTGTGCAATTTTTTTATTTGTATTCATTTCGATCGAGCCCTATCTTTTTCTGTAGAACCATTTCGGAATATGCGTACCGGGATGAGCATACCTGTATTTCAAAATTCGGTCATGTGAGCTGTAACTGAGTTGGGCCTCCCCTGACTCTACGTTATCGAAATAATTTTCAGGAGCATCAGTAGTGATGTAAACAGGAGGGCACAGGTCACACTTGTCCCCCTTTTTTGGTAAGATCATTGTGCTTAAAGCATGCTCGCAAAATGCCGCATAATTTTCGGCGTAATGTAATTTGTAATCGCTTCACCTTAAATTTTCCGTTAGCTACACTAAGTATCATGATTCAGCGAAAATTTTCTACAACTAATTGAAATGGTTCGCGTTTCCCCAACGTGCTTATCCACGTGCAATGTGATCAACACACTGTGTTCATTCGCATTTCACGCTCACAACACTACGCGTCTGCCGTGCTTGGCCCAATATCACGCGTCGACCACGCGCTCAGCATGCGAATATACTTTTGTCAACAGGCATATAAGGCACTTTAGCAAAGGACTGCGACTGATATCAAACTAGTTGTTTTGGAAACCCAATAACCCATGCCCGAAACCTGCTCCAGTAGTAACACTTTATTTTCGAATAACATTTGGGCTGAATGTTAACGACACAACAAAAAGCTGGAGCAACAAAAAGCATACATGTCAAAAATTCAATTTCGAAAAAGAAATATAGAAATATTAGGCTAAACGTGGTTTGACCGTTGCACCAAACAGAGAGCTCAATGGCACACGCCAGAGCATAAACAGAAAATCGTATATTAGGCTATATGCTTTTAAAGGCGCTGTTTCACAAACTAAATCTTGTGGGGCCTGTCTGTTTGATTTTTAGCAGCTACCGTTTGATTTTATCTTTGTTTCGTTTTCAACCTCCACTATAACCGGTACCACTTACGCTAAGTTGCTGAGCCCATTGGGACATTAGGCTAGAACAGCATTTTAAAAGTTTTGGTGTGATTTGATCGAGTGGAAAATTAGAACCCGAACTTGCGGATTCAAAGATTACTATTTACCGAGGTTCCTGCTTCCATGATCTTCTTTTCGAAGGGTGAAAACAAATGGGGTTTCCGCCCCATAATCAAACTTCAAATAGATTGAATTGAAAATAATCATGAAGTTAAAATTGTGACGCAAAAGTCGACGAAAAAATATAGGTATATGAGAAGATCACATGAGTACTCACTGGTAGGCCTCGCAAATTTTTTGCTTGTTTGCGTACGGTCCTATGTACTAAAAAAACAAGAATGATTTGCATTTTTTGTTACGCACTGTTTTAGGGACAAATTTGATGCCAGCGCTGTAATTGGGCAAAGGCAAAACCTCTTTCGTCACATCATAATGCACTAGAGAAGAGATAAAGTTTAAAAATCAATTAAGGTCAAATTATAATATTGAACAAGGTATTTCGAAAACTGATTTAAAAAACGTAGAGTCAAGAGCTTGTGATTAGTTTTCGTCGAGTAGGCTGCAAAGTTTTTTCTAACTTATTAAACCCACATATTGTGGGCTACATGGGATCGCATAAGCTGTAGGCTGTGTCCAGCATGAGTTTATAAGTAAGCTACAGAAAAAATTTTGATGGGGCTTCCCCAGGGGTAGCTTTTTGATTTGGCTTGTATGCCGCGAGTTGTATTTTGAGAGAGTCTTTCCAAAAAATTGTAGTTAAAACAAAAGTTTAATGCATCCACTTAAAAGTTAAAACAGATTTGAATTGTTTAAATAATTTTCCCTGACATTGTTTACAAAGGCACCTTGATTAACGGTTAATAAGCATTTGGCACTACAGCCAATAAACCACCAAGTAAACCAAGCGTAAAGTAAACTGCACAGAAAGTTGGTCAATGGTCGTCATACGACGATACGAGCTGCCTTTTTTCATACTGCAAGCTGCTTCGCGTTGAGTTTTTTAAAAATAGGCATTATTGAGTCGATGAACTGAACTGAACTGATTTTATTATTCGATGTCAAGTACACAGCAAGGAAATAGAAATAACTAACAGTAAAATGATAACAGACATCAAGGAGACTGCGAAGGGATCGTTAGATCTTCTAGTCTGCAGCCACCTTTGCAAAATTGGTCGTCATAGAAAATAGCACAGATTTAGTGAAAACGAATAGCAAACGAACGAACGAAAAGCAAGCCAAAAAAAAACAAACAAGCAATAAAACACACTTTTAAGAAATATATGTGATGCTGGCTTTTATACTACTGAATTAGACAAGACTGTATTTTTCTAGTAAAGTTCTTTTGAGGTTAGATTTAAACGATTTTACCGACTTGAAGTTTTTAATGGCTGAATCTAATGAATTCCAAATAAGAGGACCTTGATACCTGATAGAATTTTGAAGCTTTGATTTTTTCAAGAAAGTCATAAAATAATTATTTTGCGTACTAGCCCGGGTGGACCTTTTATGTACACTGCCGAATTCATAGAAATGTTTGCTAAACTGTGCTGGAAGAGTTTTCATTTTGAATTTGAAAACAAATAATGCCTTTTCGAATTTCACAAGATCAGCCAATTTCAAAATGCCAAGCTTGGCGTAGAATGGCGTTGCTCGGTCATAATAACTTCCTCCTCCAATTATTTTAACAGATTTGTTTCGTAAAATACTTAATTTTTTAAAAAAAGTTTTGTATGTAGAACTCCAAGCTAGTATTCCATATTTTAAGTGAGAGTGAAAAATGGCGTAATACAGCTGTAACAAGGTTTTACTGTTTAAAAATGATTTCACTTTTGCTAAAATCCCTACTGACCTTGATAACTTCTTTTCTAAGTTGTGAATATGACAGTTAAAATTATGATTTTTGTCAAATGTTACACCTAGGTATTTGACATCATCAACTACAGCAATACCAGAAGAAATATTGGCATATAAATAGTGGGATAAATTCCGATCTTTTTTGTCGCAAGTAGAATTAACAACAATGATGTTGGATTTTGATAAGTTTAAAGTTAATTTGTTAGCAACTATCCATTTATTAATTGTATTTAATTCATTATTGATTTTAGTGTTTAAAGCATTTTAGTATTTAGAGCGATGCATGCAGGCTATATGTGAAAGCTGCGCCTAAATTAAACCGACATCATATCAAGAAAGACAACAACATGGCGCGACCTATTATTACGGGTAAGCTTCTGTTAATAGAATTATAAAAGCTGTCAAAGCGTCAACAAAGTATAATTAATCAGTATCTATGACTGAATAGCAAACTAAACAGCTTTTTGATAGGGGACACATGATTCCAAAGCAACTATTTTTCGTCTAAATATGTGGCAAATCAGTAAATGGTCAAGTATATGAATAAGCAAATGCTTATTGGTCAATCGGGTAAAAGTACCGGCATGCACGAAAAAGTGAAATGGCGAGACAAAATACGATATGATTTATCATAAGGGCCTTTGAAGTGACGTTAAAATTACTTTTTGAAGGCTACTAATCAGGTATTTACGTATTATGGTCAAATTTATAAACAATACTGTAAGAAATTTTTGGCAGGTCTCAATTCCTTACAAGGAAACCAAAAAGATTAGCTTGAACTCGCCTTATTCCAATAGAATATTTAGATTGAGAAACCAATGACTTAATGCAAATTACAAGACCTTCAACTGACACATGCGGAAAAATGGAAATTGAAGAGATTTTAATTGTAACCACAACAAATGATTAAACTGAGAATTCCAACAAATGACTCGATGACGAAGGCATAGGATGAAGGACGTAAGACGTCAGGCGTAAGGCGGTTCTAAAACAATTAAACGCACGTATAAACATTAAATCATAACTGGGAAGCTCAATAACAGTCTATACACATACCTAACTATTTTCCCTTTAGATTCCAAAACGATGCCGCCTGCCACAGCTGTTCAATACTTTACACATTACTGACGCTACAAACTATTACAAATTAAAAACATTTCCTTAAAAAGAAAACACTGGTTAGCAACTGTCGAACCTCCCGACTGCACTGTCGCTTCCAAGAACTGTTTGTTTGTTTGTTTGTTGTTATGTGAAGTAGAAAAATAAAGGCGCATTAACGACGATGGTTTTGTTGCGCCTGGACACAAATATGGAAAAGAAAATTACTAACGCAATACTGACACTTACGAGACATTAAAACAAAATTTGAAATAAGAAAGCAGTCATCTGCAGCGATAGCAGGCGCCTGGTATCATCACAGAGGACTCAAAAAGATAAATTCTGAAATTTGGGCGTAAGTCTCGTAAGAGTCGTAAATAACGAAAAGGCGAAAACAATCACAACGTTACAATGAGAAGTATGAAATGAAAGAACAGGAGATATGTTTCGCAAATGTTTGTTATCGAAGTGGAGAAATTTAACAAATAACAAAACACAATCAGTATCACACTTGCATAAAGGTCGAAAGCTTATCATAACGAACGAATTTCACTATTATTACCAAACACTAAAAGAAAATTTTTTCGTTGTAGCCTACTGGAAGTAAAATTTAAAAGGAACGAAATGATGTGCAGACATAATTGTGTATCACTGAGACAATTAAATGAACTTTTTACAAGATTTAACAAAATCGCAAACACAGTCAAATGTACACTTGTTAGTTAGAATATCATGGAGATCAAATTTTAAACCCATATTATCTACATAATTTTTCATGACAGATCGGAAATGAATGTAATGTGGACAATGAAACAAAAAATGTGAAACCGATTCCGGAACATTACAAACTTGACATAAACCAGTTTGATGTTTTGCTATACGATGCAAGTGGTAGTTCAGTCGACAATGACCGGTTTGAAGCCGAAAAATTTGATTATTGTGGTGTTTTGGATTTTTTGATTGAACATCAGGAAATAACGATTTGTACTGACTGCCAGTAGTTGGTTGAATGTATTTCTGGTTCCATTTCTCTAAGCAGTGATGACGAATGATTGATTTAACTTCCGAGTAAGATAATTTGGTTTCAAGTTCTATTGTTTGGACATCAGATTTGAATGATTCATCGTTTGATCTAAAAACAGATTTTGTTAAGTAATCAGCAGTTTCATTCCCGATGATTCCGCAGTGACTAGGAACCCAAAGAAAGTGAATAATCAAACCAGAAAGAGTCAAACGGTGATATAAAAGCAAAACTCTTGATAATATATAATGTTTACCAAAAGTTTTGGATTGAATTGCCTGTAAAACAGAACAAGAGTCGGTTATAATTAAACTTTTTTGTTGTCTGTTTATTGCTATCCATTGGAGTGCTGTAAGAATACCGTAAAGCTCAGCAGTAAAAATAGAAGATGAACTATTGATAGCAATAGATTTTTTGGTGTTGGATGTTGGGACGAAGAGAGCCTGACAACGCCCAACAATTCCTGCAAGAGAAGTACAGCAGGTAGCCCGGCAGTTGCGTAATCTACACAACGTGGTAGCCCTATGGCGGAGCACAGATAATTGCACAGTACAACGGCGCAAACACTTATTGAGGAAGCACAACTCCATCGGAAACAAAGACTGATTACATTATTGTCGCAGAGTTGCCAAATTAAACGTAAACACAGAGAAAAAATATTTAACAAATACGTTAGCAATACAATTGTACAACAGACATAACTTTGATCGAAGTAAGCTCGTAAAGAGAGCAAGAGCACTGGTAAATGCTACACACTTTTGCGTCTTAATGAAAAGCATTTTTAGCATAAACCACTCCTGCTTTTTTTGTTGTCTGTAGTTTTTTTTAAATGAATTCACATTTTGCTTACACTTTTGCAAAAATAAAGTCACTATTCACGTTTTTTAGGTCACAAAAAATTGCCCTACTAAAGATATACTGCGCAGTAACATTGGCGGACCCAAAAGAGGGGATAAGGGACTGAGCTCCCCACCTTTATTTATTTTATTATACTGTACATCAGTGCGTCGATATTTCATTACGCACAAAATTACCAAATATACATTTTTTTGAATCTGGGCTCCATCTAAATTTTTTTTTCGATAAAGTATTATCCTATTGGATACCAGTCTTGTTTTTCTTAACTTATATTTTGAGGACGATTATTTCTAATATTTGACTAAGTTAAAACAAAAGTTTTGTGTTTCAGTGCTTTTTGGATTTTTGAGACTGTTTCGTCAAATTAATGTTGGAGACCCACGCGCTGACGATTTCAACAAATTAATGGCTTTGATTTACCGATCCTTTTTATTTGGTTGGTCAAACTCAGCTGACCCTCCGGAGTTTAATGATCTTTTATGCCAGTTTAACATTGAATTGGTCTCTTGCTGCCAGGAGTTCTATCATTGCATAGAGGAAAACACCGTCCTTGAACTGAATAACGCTTGCTATTGGCTGGCTGCTTATCACGCTTTAATCAGAAAACAACAAATTGAAATAGAAAACTTGTTACGCAGATCCCCAGTTTTTAAAATAAAGTTTTATTCAATAATAGAAGAAGAAAACGCAACTTATCTCAACTTCTTTGTTGGTACTTTTGCTGCAGCGATAGCAGTAAACGGGGACGAAATTTCTTCAAAAATTAACTATTTCCAAAGCTTGAGAGAGGCGGAATCGGAAGCAAACGGAAATGGCAACATGGATATTGGATAGATAGACAGGCCTGCTACTTATGTTTATAAACCAATTGTTTTTGTGTATTATTTATTTAAATGCATATTTTTATGTCTATCACGAGAAAGCGGTCAAAGCCCTGTACGAGCTCGCTTAGGAGTTGTCGGTCACCTGTCTACCTCTACATATAAAGGAATCTCGCTAAGTGCCTTCCTCAGCAGCGCAACAAGTAATGAAACTTGCCGGTTTGTTCTCCACTCTGTCCCACTAAAGCTGAGTGTCAAGCAGAAAAGCTGTGAATACCAATTTTAAAGTCATTAGTTTGAACCGACTCGGAATCAAACCTAAGTCTACTGCTGAAGAGGCGGACGCTCTTAAACTCAGCTATCTGAGCTGTATCACGCTGCTCAGCTATCAGGCGGAAGGATTAAACCGTGTTAAGATGACGTTGACATGTACATTCTGTAAAATAAGTACAGCGCAGTGTCAGTCAGGGTTGGAAAAAATCGATTGCAATCGATATTCGATTGCGATACTTTACTTTATGTTCATTGAATGCACTGGAGCCTTTACTTTTATGAATGAGTATTGAATATGGCCTTGTCTTTACTTTTTTTTTCGGCGCAATTCAATATTCCATATTCGATTTTTATTTTGTCCAGATTACTTTATCTCACTTTAGTAAATTTAAAATAATTGTCGGTACTTCATTACCTCATAGAGATTCTATGAAACCTGCTGTTTCCACTTTAAACTTTTTGAAGGAACAACGAATGCGGTTCGCTGGAAACGGTGAGCTGCATTACTTGTTATTCTCAATCTTATACTTTTTCTCAAATCCCTTCACTTCGGTGCCATTTTTGCACCATTTTCCAGCTATATTCACCTGATGAGCTCAAAATGAGAGCGAAACCGGTCGTGGATTGCTACTGCATCCCCTGCATTGCTATTTTTTGCGATGCTTTCTTGTCAGCTACCCTCTCCTAATCTTTTAGTCTTATATCCCGTTACTTTCGAAATTGCGTTGCTTCATGCACTGACTGTAACTCTAATTGTGCATCGTGGGAAGGCAAGATATTCTCGCTTCGAGGATTTAAGTGACGTATCATTATCACGGAATCGATGCAGAAGAGTCTATCTTGATCAAAAGCCTACCAAACTTGGGAACCTGGGCGCTCCCTAATTTGTTCTTTATAATTAAAACAAGGGTAACCGAAGTTAGCCTACCAAAGTGGTCATTGGGCAGTCCACAATTTGTCATGAAACCTTACAGGCTACATAGGCATTTATGATATCACAAGAAGCAATTTGATGTCACATTAGTGCAATGGCTCCTTTAGCGTGAAGTCTGCGAATGATGGAGAACGTGCAGTAGCAAAAAGGATCAAGTTTTTTTGCGGATGGCTTAAAAGTAAAAACCTGGTGGGTGGCGGCAGCAGTATTGGTTTCAGAGAAGGATACTGCAATGTGTGATTTTAGTCTAACTCTAGTAAATTGTTCATTTTCCTTGAATAAGTTTGCAAAGAAGCAAGTGCCCTCGTCACATTGATACAATAAAAAATCAACGTGTTGTTTTGTGTTAATTTTTCAAGGGGACCGTGAGCCATTAAAAAAATTGCTAGGGGACCGTTGCGTAATTTTTTTAAAAAAGTTTGAGAACCACTGGTTTAACCGGACTTGAAATCGCTTCATTCCTGTGCTCTATTCACATCTTGCTCTGATGTTTCTCTAGAGTTTTGAATATTTTTTTTGTTGCTACCGTATTTTCTTATCGTGTAAATACTTTATACTGAAGCAACGTTATATTACATTGTTACTGCGATAATTAAAGATGATGAAAATACGCGTAATTGCGGATACGTTGAAAGATAATGTTCCTTATTGGCCGTCGACAAATTGCCTGTATGATGTCATAATAGCAACTGTCTTCAAGTAAGCTCAACACAACAGCACCAGAAGAATTATTTCTATTTGGGCCGTCGACAAATTGACTCTATGATGTCACAATAGCACCTGTCTTCAAGTAAGCCCAACAGTACCAGAAGCATATTATTTCTATTTGGTTCCACAGAAATTTTTTTCTTTATTACCACCGCTCAATGGTGTTCGCAGGGTTTTTCAATGGGGGGGTTTATTGACGTCACATCGTGATGACGTAAAAATACTACTTAATACTACGTCATCACGATGTAACGTCACCGGCAGTGTCAATTTAGATTTTCAATCAATCAATCAATTTTCTGGACCCGCTTATCCTTGGGGGGTCGCGGGGGCAGCAGCTCAAGTTGGAGCCTCCAAGCATCTCGATCCTCTGCAACAAAGGATAGATGCTCTGCTGGGATGCCAAGGCGAGACCAACTAAGATCTTCTACGTAATCTCGCCATCGAGTTCTGGGACGGCCTCTAGGCCTTCGACCAATCGGTGTTGAACAGAGCAGTTTTTTGGCTGTTCTTTCCTGGGGCATTCGTGTCACATGTCCATACCAACGCAGTTGCGATCTTTCTAGTCGGAGAAGCAGCGATTCGATGTTTAGAGATTCACGAATATCTGCACTTTTAACCTTGTCGAACAAGATCAAACCGCTAATTCTTCGCAAGAATCCCATTTCGGCTGCTTGAACTCGAGACCTCACTTTCTCATTCATGATCCAACACTCATGGCCATAAGTCAAAATAGGAACATAGACCGATCTGAAAATGGATAGCTTTGCCTTGGTGCAAAGCTCCCGTTTCAGTACCACAGATCGGTGGAGCTGGCGCATTACTGCACTTGCTTTTCCGATGCGGATATCCAATTCGCTATTTTGTCTGCCGTCACTTGTGAATGAGACGCCGAGGTACTTGAATTTCTCTGACTGTTTTAGTGGTACTCCATCAATTTGGAGAGAGCACTGCTTTGGTTGTCTGGACAGGCACATGGTTTCTGTTTTTGTTGTACTGATTTTCATTCCGGCAACAGAGCATGCATCCGAAAACCTGTCAAGAGCTTGCTGGAGACCATTTTGGGTAGGGTCGAGTAGCACGAGATCATCTGCAAATAACAGACGTTGTACAGTGCATTCACCGATCTTTACTCCGCCACAAGACTCACTGTTCTTAACTATTCTATCCATATAAATAAGGAACAGAATAGGTGAAAGAGAGCAGCCTTGCCGTAGTCCCACACTTACTCTGAAAGGTTTCGTCGTTGCACTGTTAACACGAACACAGACCTCGGAATGCATGTACAGCGACTTAATGGCAGTTAGTAACTGGCCATCAATGCCATACTGCAACAGCACCGCCCAAAGCTTGTCTCTAGGAATGCGATTATATGCTTTTTCAAGATCAACAAAACATGCATTGACCTCTTTTGCATACTCCCACGACTTCTCAAAGATTTGCTGCAAGGCAAAGATCTGATCCATTGTGCTTCGGCCAGGACGATTTTTGCATTTATTTTTGCATTTATAATAATTTTTCATCAAACCGGACGGTTAATAGCGTAGTGTTAAAGATGTCGCTATCGATGCGAAAAGGTTTGGGGTTCAATTCCTAGGCCGGTCAAATCAGACACAGTGTTGCCAACGGCTCGCCACCGCTGCGACGTTTCTTCGGACCTGTGTTGCCCAAGTGCTAAGACACGGGGTCGGACCGCTCGCTACCATGCTTCGGTACTACAGTGAGTTTAATAAAACGAGCACAGTAAAGACTTGATTTGATATTTAAAAAAATCGAGGAAACCATTTAAGGAAACTCCTACTTGCCAACTGCTTCACAGCAGCAGCATCAATGGCAAAAATGCAGTTCAAGCAAAACACATCAGAAAAGTTGGAATACCGGTATTGCTGCTTATCGCATCGTAATGAAAGTTTCTCCAGGTTAAATTAGAAAGTTGGATAGAACTGAAAAAACATGATAGCAATTTCGGCAAGCGATCTGCACGAAGAAAAGTCGGTTTGTTTCAAAATTCAGAAAGGTTGCATATTTTCTGCAATCGTCAAAGGGGGGGGGATGACTCCCGGCCCCCTTCCTAGCATACGCCACTGAAAATCATCTCCGCGACTTAGCGACTGGGGAACACAGAAACGTCGCAGCGGAGACAAGCTGTTGGCGACACTGTGCTGATTTAACCGCCCCGGGAATCAAGCCCCTGACTTTCCGCACCGATAGTCCGTACGCTTGATCGTACCGATAGTCTCTGAGCTAACGGGCGGTACCGGCCCACAAATTGAACCCAAAACCTCTCGCGCTGATAGCGATGTCTTTGGTTAACCCCAACTGGCTAGTTTGGTTAATTCAAAATTATGACATCGCTAGCGGAACATCTGCCTTCGTTGCACCCATTCTCTTCCAAAAATAGGCCTACCTCCTGCGCTGGAACGTTGTGTTGCCCAGCCTTGATAGCCTTTGAGAACAATCGCTCGATGACATTTTCTCAGTGTTTGTAAATACACTTCGTGTAGGCTACCCACACTCCAGCGATTCAACAGAGTGTCGATAGCAGGTTGATCCTACTTGAATACCGGTAATTCCGACCGTGCTTACTAGTCTAGTGTCCAAAGTTGCTAACTCCCTCTTTATTCAACAGAGAATGAAGAGTAACCAGAAAGTGTATTAAACAGATAGTTGCAACTTGCAACAGTTCCAAAATATGAGTTAAGAATCCAATTATATAGGCTACAAAACACACATTAACACAAGCCTTAATTTATAACTTCAATCACTGGTGATATTACTCAGTTTCTGGTGTTGCAATCACTGGATTGCGGTCTTAAAAACACAAAAACAATCAAAGTTATCTGTGAGGCTATACAAAATAATTACAATGTCACAAAATACAAAGAAACAAATTGTACTCACAATTCATCAGCTAAACAGCATTTAAGAAATACAGGTGTACACTGACAGCCTACTGCGCACCTACAAGCTAGTAGAACAGTGCTACCTCAAAATACTTAACACTCCAGTACAAGGTCTGAACTCGTATAAAACATTCTCGCCAATGTGACGTAAGCGTCGTTTAGGCCTAACTGCTGCGTAACTTTCTCACGAATCATATGACAAATTCTTACATGAGACAGGCTACAGACAATGACACAGCATGAATCAGCATTCAGCACCACAAAAGGAATGGAGAAAATAGCGAACATCGGCGGAGCTAATACTTCCGCAAAAGGAAAGTAATCATACTGGCAGCAGAAAAATATATACTAAAATAGTCTGTTACCGGGGAAAATACATCTCGGCTATCGCTTACACTTCGACAATACCCATTGACTTTAAAACTCGTCAACTGGGGGGTTGACCCCAAAACCAAAGCCCCCCGTGCGTACGTCACTGCCACCACTCTACCCCATTCCGAAATTGACATAAGAAAGTGCATAAAATCAAAACCTAGAGCTGCATCGAACCCAAACCCACTGCGTCGCAGCCCAGTATACTGACCGATGCACCACGCCGCACTGTTGCCCATATCAGTGCAATTTTTTTATTTATACTCATTTCGATCGAGCCCTATCTTTTTCTGTAGAACCATTTCAAAATATGCGTTCCGGAATGAGCATAGCGGTATTTCAGAATTCGGTCTTGTGAGCTGTGACTGAGTTGGGCCTTCGCTATCGCATCAAAATGATTTTCAGGAGCATCAGTAGTAATGTAAACAGGAGGTCACAGGCAGCGATGGCGGACAGTGGCGCGGGAACGTTTTTTGTACAGGGGGGGCTCAAAATAGTAAGATCGTGTCAACGTCTGGGGGGCGAAGCCCCCCAGACCCCCCTTTTTTCGAACGCACGTTTTTATGAGCAGGACACTCAGTAGACCTATTTTGATAGACATCAATTGCATGCCCGCTCAAGTGACCGGAACTTTTTCAGGATAATTTTTTATCGTGGAAAACAAGATTGCTTACTACCATTAGGCTTTTCTAACCATGCTCGAATCACTACTCATGTATTTGTAAAATGCAAATACCTCAATGACAAAACCAAAAAGTAGGCAAACAAAATTTGTCCGATCTAACTTTTGCTTTGCTGATCAGAGTTACATGCAACAAACAATGCCCCATTGAGGTTTAAAAATAACAAAAAACACACAATCAAAATAAAGCACTGAACCATTTTTTAACATAATGAGATGTGTAGATATAGGTATTTAGGTAGGCGTACTAGCTCAATTTTAGTAACAATCATCGGCAGTGCTCGAGTTGTGAAAACACTTATGGGGGGTGGTAGGCTACAACTTTTCACGCAGACCTAAAAAGAAATGGTCATTATAGTTGTAAGAATTGGTTTACGCTAAAATGTTTTATGGGGGGATGGTGTTGTTTTCAGGGGGGATGGCATCCCCCTCAAATCGAGTAGCCTACTGATCATCGGTGCCAGTTTAGTAGTGATTTAGCCGCTTCATTGGGTTGGTAGAAAAAATTCAAAACCATTAAAAAACTCAACCAGAAGAGAACTTGCACCAGCTCATATAAGCTTGATTAAGGGTGCCCAACCAGTCGATCGCGATGCACCGGTCGATCTTTGGATGCTTGGCTGTCGATCCCGGGTTAATTTGGCATGTGCACAAATCAGGTTGGCCACCAACATTTCCAGTTCATGTAACGCGTCCGGGCCATGAAGACCTTTTTTTTAGCTTTTCACAAAAATTTTGGTGGAATTCGGAACATCTGAAGGATTGAGGACCGTTTTTTTGCACTTCACCGTATTTTCGTTTACGATTTACGTAATTCCCATGATCAGTAGCGACTTTCATTCGAGCATTCAGAGTAGTTTGGCGTAAAGTGTTTGGCAGCTACAAGAATTGGCAGCCATTATACTTTTACTGGTCCATCGTCCATGACTGCTGCAAAGGTTTGCAAACGCTGATATAAAACACGGTTAAAAATAAAATTCAAAAATTGAAAATTTTACCAAATTTTACGTTGACCTAGTGAATAATAACTAACTGATTTTTAAAAGAATAGTGATTCTTCGTTGGTTAAAAGCACTTTAAAAAATATTTGCTTCATTACGTATGTACGTTGCGAGCATTAATACCGTCGCACTCAGTGCATAATTTTTTCAATTGTCAGGGGGGGCTCAAATGGTTCAGAGGGGGCTAAAAAAAGTTCAGGGGGGGCTTGAGCCCCCCCTGGCACCCTACTTCCCGCGCCTATGATGGCGGAAGCATTTCTAATGTGAGGGAACTCAAATCCAATCACCACATTTTCTTCACCTACAACCAGGGACGGCAGTGGCGCGCGAGAAATTTTAAAAGGGGGAAGGCCATAACTTCCACATTTTTTTCAGCGTTTTTTTTTTTAGCAGAACAAATTTGAAGCTGATTAAGCGACAAGAAAAGCTTTAGGGGGGCCCGGGGGAATGCTACCTCGGAAAAATTTTGAAAATTTACATGCTGTAATGGCTATTTTAGTGCTCTTTGAATAATTTTCAGGCATTTTGTGGTTAAATTTTTTGACCCTATTTCTGAGTGCTTCGCCAAATATGATACATTTTGTTCGCCCAGTTTGATTATGCGTGCTTAAAGCGTAAAGCTTATAGCTATCGAAGAGGTACGAAATTATAGAAAAATTGAATACATCAAAAACATTTTTGAAAATGGCTGGTGTAAGGATGCATACTCGGATACTCCTCATCCTACCCCTCTGGATCCGCTCCTGGCCATAAGCTACAGAAACAGGCCCGGCGCCAAGGGGGGTAGGGGGGCCTGGCCTCCGCAATCGACATGCTTGGGACTCCCCCCCCCCCCCCCCCATTCAACAAGCTTTCTCTTTTGAAGAGAGCGGCTTTTGTGCTTGATTTCAAACTTTGGCCTCCCTGATAAACGTTTGGCCCCCCTAAGTAGACTGCTCTGCCGCCGGCTATGTACAGAAACCACCAAAACAATCTGGTATATTTTAGTCACTTGGCACCATTAGTAGGCTATTGTTCTTGTTTACTAAAAGACAAAGTCAAAAAAGGGGGGCATGACACAATAGCCCCGCCCCTAAATACGCTACTGAGGGCCGGATTTAGACAGTGAAAGGCCCTAGGCTATTTGATCACATGATTGGAAGAGGCTGCAAACAAACGTCTTCACGTCTTCAGATATTCTGTTTTTACTGAAAATATCGGTAAAGTGTAGAGCAAAAAAAAGATATACAGTACGTCATCAGATGTTCTGTTTTCCACTGAAAGTATCGGTGAAGAAAAAAAACGCTCTTCATTGTTCGTGATGAGGTCCCCCATTTTTTCCGAGGCCCTAGGTTTCAGCTTGCTTACCCTATGCAAATCCGGCCCTATGCTTACTATCCACATTTAGCTTGTCCACGAGCGACATGTCCCATTTATGTGAGCTTCAGACCCACGGTTCTTGCTGTTGTATATTTCCAACGCTTTAGACTTAATAGCTTCGCCAACTGTGTGACGTCACAATGCTAGTACGTCATAATGCGACTTGTTGCTTTCTTTGTGTTTGCATTCTTTTCTAGTTTCAGGGTGGAGATGTGCTTAACCGTTTCTTTTGAGTAACGGTTCCAAGCGATTACTTTAGAAAACATACTCGATACTTTATATCCGTTGCTTGTATTCGTTTAGGTAATCACGAATGAAAGACCTTTTTTTATTATGTTGGTGTTAACCCGACGTTTGGGGTAAAATTGGGCGTCGGAAGCGTGAAGACCTTTTTTTTTTTGGTCTTCACTTGAAGTTAGGGGAAAATTGGACCTCGGTTGACGTGAAGGTTTGATAGAATTGTGCTTAACCGTTTCTTCTAAGTTCTTAATGATTACTTTACACTCTTAAAGTAATCACTTGGGACTTAAAGTAGTCACTTAAAACTTAAAAGTAATCACTAAGAACTAAAAAGTAACGTTTAATTAAGCACATCTCTACCAAAGCTTCACGTCTTCCGACGTCCAATTTTCTCCCAAAATTTAGGTGGAGACCAAAAAACAAAAAAAAGGTCTTCATGCCTTAACACGGATTCGTGATTACCTAAACGGATACAAGTAACGGATAAAAAGTATGGAATATCTTCTCTAGAGTAGAGATGAACTTGACCGTTACTTTTGAGTAACAGTTCCAAACGATTACTTTACAAAAGACGTCGGAAGACGTGAAGACCTTTTTTTTTGGTTTTCACCCGATGTTTTGGGGAAAATTGGACGTCGGGGCCCCGGATCATGATTTCGGGGGAGGCCACGCATTGCCTAGTTTTGGCCCTGAATGGCAAACGAATACAATTTGGAATCGGTATTTTGACAAAACGAATATGTTACTATCCGTTGCTTCTTCTTAACCGTTGCTTTTTAACGAATGATTACTATTCGCCCATCTCTATTTCAGTGGCCTAGAGTTGTCTGTGAGCTTTGGATACTGCTAGCGATTATGAAAGCTAATTTGTGTTGTTTTTTAGTTGCTTAGTTAAAGTTGCAAATTCGTGAAATCAATTTGGTATTTTTCATGTTGAACCTTTCAGTCCCTTCCTTGAGACGCCAAAACCAAAGTTTTGGTCTGAGTAACTTCGCTCGATACGCCACGTGATAATTTTGCTTAGACGTTGTTATCGATGGTAAAAAGAATTGATGAAATTCTGTCTTTTATTTGTTATTTGCTGTTCGAGTAAATTGATCGATATCACTGTTCCCTCTAAACTTTTGGCAAGTGCGAATTTGCCCAAATATAAATTTTAATAAAAAATTTGCCCGAGGATTTAAAGGGTTAAAGAAAGTTTGATTCAATTTTTGTCTCAAAGTTGAGTTTTCAGAGCATAGAACTTTCGTTTTGCTCCAAAATATTCAACACTTTAATTAAAATTAGGTCAAAAATCACCATTACAGTTGGCAAGCTTTAAGAAAAATGAAAAAAATTTGCCCAAAATTTCTCGTTTTTCTTAAATTTCGCACCTTAGAGGGAACAGTGATTGATATGATTGTATTTGACGATGCGTAGGTCTAAAGTATTCAGAATTTGAAGTGTCAGTCTAGATTAGATTACTTAATATTCTCTTTGTTTCATATGTGGATTCTATTTGAATAAGTTGTTAAGCAAAGTATTGGTGTTTTATGTTTAAAAGATGCTTCAAGATTATACCAATGAATGATGCAGGAAATTTGGTACGTAACTTTGTGACGATGTGTTGATTTATTGATAATACAGCGTACTTGAACCGTAGTAATTGCAGCCTGGTTGAATAATTTGCTGCTGAAATAGGCCAAGCTTTGTCTTTTAAAATGATAAGTTACCTTCGCTTGTGTTATAAGTAGACTGTAGGCCTACTTGTTCTAGATTTTAACGGATGGACGGACGAACGGAATAAAGGCTACAAGTATACAGCAGTTCTGTACTTCTGTTCAGTTGAAAGTTTCCCGCATGTTGTTTATAAGTAAGCAACACTTGCTTCTAGTTTCTATTCCCCCCACCCCATAAAACAACATTTTAAAGAAGACATCTCTGGATGAAAGCTCTTTCCTGATTTTTCATTTCGATGGTAGGCCTAATCAAATCAAATCTTCATTATACTCGCCGCATTACGCCGAAGCGTGTAACGAGTTGCGGGGCCCATCTCCGCGGCTTAGCGCCTGGGCTACACAGCTCCGAAGAAACGTCGCAACGGTGGCGAGTCGTTGGCGACACTGTGCCGATTTGACCGGCCCGGGAATCGAACCCCAGACCTCCCGCACCGAAAGCGTGCGCTTTGCAACTGAGCTAACGGATGGTAGGCCTATTAAGTTTCAAATACATTCATGCAGAGGCAATATTGTAGAAATAAACGAGCAAATTAGGGCGCCTTGAAAAAAAAATTGGGGGGGCCAGGACCCCCCGGTTCCGCCACCTATGAACACAGGGGCACTTGTCCCCCTTTTTTGGTGAAATCTATATTGTGCTTTAAACATGCTTACAAAATGCCGCATAATTTTCAGCCTATCGCAATTTGTGATCGCTTCACCTCAAATTTTCCGTTAGCTGCAGGTTTACCAGATTATTTTTATTTCAAGTAGCCAAAAAGTAGCCAATTCCACTTAAAAGTAGCCTAAATTTTTGACGCACTTTTCATAACCACGAAATCTAAGAAAACAGCATAATTTTGGTAACCATATAACATTTTTGTTAACCAGTTAAGTCATGCAGATATTTCGTAATTAAGGCAAGCTTTTCGAAAAAGCATCAAAATGTTCTCAGTCTTGTTTATCATGAAAACAAATATTCGTGCTAAACTGAATGTATTTGTGCATAAGCCGTGGAGCTTAATCCAACATACTATCGTTTTGCACACCTTTTGCAATTTTGCCTTTTACCTCTGTACCAGCCAGTATTGCTAAAATCTGCAGGAGCGCATGGAGCACAAGGACCGCCTTTGTAAGTGAGTTAGGAGCACAAGAACCGCTAGGGGCGCTAGTGAGTTATTACTAAAAATTAGGGTTCGGTAAGGGCTAGAGTTAGGGGTTAGGGTTAGTAATAACTCATTAGCGGTCCTTGCATAGGTGGCAGAACTGGGGGAGTCCGGCCACCCAGTTTTTTCAGGGGGGCATGGGGGGGCCCTAATTGGCGCGTTTATTTCTGCAACATTGCGGGGGGGGTCATGCCTCTGCATGAATTCATGCCTCTGCATGAATGCCTCTGCATGAATGTATTTGAAACTTAACAGGCCTACCACCGAAATGAAAAACCAGGAAAGAGCTTTCATCCAGAGATGTCTTCTTTAAAATGTTGTTTGTGGGGTGGGGGGAACAGAAACTAGAAGCAAGAACCGTGGGTCTGCAGCCCACATAAATTAAACATGTTACACGTGGACAGGCTAAAGATGGGTCGTAGGCATAGATGGGCAAGTTAATGCAAAACGTTAGCTTCGT
Organism: Trididemnum miniatum; assembly: GCA_964006365.1. NCBI lineage: Eukaryota > Metazoa > Chordata > Ascidiacea > Aplousobranchia > Didemnidae > Trididemnum > Trididemnum miniatum. The sequence goes on from OZ023240.1 coordinate 19,722,601, forward strand.
TAACTACTACTTCAGGGCCGGCGCCAAGGGGGGCCAGGTGGGGCCTGGCCTCCCCAATCGACATGCGTGGCCCCCCCAATTAAAAAGCTTACTCTCTCGAAGGCAGCGGCTTTTGTGCTTAATTTGAAACTTTGGCCCCCCCTGATAGACGCTGGCCCCCCACCACGTCGACTGCTCTGGTGCCGGCTGTGCACTACTTTGTTAACTCAGTTACCGGTATGTTCCTCCGTTAACGTTGATTCGTTAAATTCAACTCCAATTAATGCAAGTTAATTAAATTCGTTAAATCGTTAATTTTGACTTAAGACGGCATTTCTTAAAAAAATAAAGCTTAAAATTTTTTAATATCAATGTGTGCGTAAGCATTTAAGCATTTCTTTTTTAAATAAATTTTTTTATTTTAAATCATTTCTAGTTTTTAGTTTAGTTTTGGAACCATAAAAAAATCACTTTTTTTGTAAACTTGAACCATTATACATCATTAGAATTAGTTTCAGTTCTTCCCAATAGAAATCACCCCCTTGCCACCTTTAAAAATAAGCTCCCCCCCCTTTTGAAAGTAAGGCCCCCCTCAAAACGAATTAATGCGGAAACTCCAAAAAACACTTCTCTTTATGTTAACTTGAACCAAACCATGAAAATTGATTTTAGTTATACCAAATTTTAGCTCCCCTAAAAAAAATTTTCATTTTATAAAAACTTTTTGCATTGAAACACTACTAACAATTTGTCTTAACCATTTCTTTTTTTTTAAATCTCTAATCAAAGCTGAACCACCTCAAAGTGAAACTCAGCAATTTCTGTATCTTATGATTAAAATAGACAGAGTTATACCCCATTGTGTAACGGCTGAATCTTTAGCAATGATGATTAGTCAGTGTAATGTAGACTTCCTGAAAGTTAACAGAGCGTATCTTACTGGTTTACAGTGCAGTTATTTTGCTAAACTTTTTGGTGATTTGTAGTAACCAAAGGTTTTACCATATTAGACTACACTCTGCATTTTGGGATAGTAGCTTTGATGCTCGATTAGGGTAACATGACATTTTATAGAGCATGGTTATTTTTGGATTCTTCCTTACGGAACTGGACTTTTGAAACCTTTGCTGTTTGTAACTAAAATGCCTCTATGCTGCATAATTATTGTCGCCTAGTTTAAATCACGTAGACTATGTTGTTTACATCTGGTCATATCGGTGTTAAGCTTTCCTTGGTTGTTGGGCCCTGGTAATATTGTGCAGTTTGAGATTATTATGAAGTTTTTTATTCTTATTGAGGTTGTCTAAAATAATCAGTATGTATACCTTATAATAGATGCCAAAACTTTTTCCAAGATTCTCGCGAGACTGTTTATTTTGGTTTGCTGCACATTGTACTACAAGTGTATGAAACTTACATAGAGTAGTGTAAATTACTGAAAAGAAATTAGCACAGTGAAAGCCACATCAATGTACAGTAATTACAGTAATTAATGTAACTTTTTTGATTGGAAGTTGCAGTTTGTGGAAATAATACATTGTTTTAATGTTGCATTTTGACTTTGTAACTAGAAGAGTTGTGTTGACAGATTTCTCGTTTCAAATGTATATACCGGTAGATGTTACTTGAAAACTAAAGTTGTGGTGATTAAATTTTAATTTCATTAATTCAAAACCACTGATTATGATGTATTTAGAAGCTCAGAAAAAAAAAATCATGGAAGTAACCATCAGAGCTGACTCTTTACTGTTCACCAGAACTAAGCATCATTTTGCGAATTATGTAAGCAGTACCTCATTATATTTTTGAAGTGTATAGGCCTATATTCGGTTTTAGGGAGTAAACTTTTCTTATTTTTCACTACATGCGAATAGTCTTGTGCATAAAGATGATGAAAAGTTAATTGGAAGTGGTGCGATATCTCACAAACCAAAGTACGTAGCAACCTTGAATTGAAGTGTTGTTTAAATATTAGGCAGTGTCTATTTTGCCGTTAACGGCATAATAGCTTTTACGTCTATTTTGCCGCAGCTACATAACCCCATTGTTTCAGCCTCGCATTTTGCCTTCAGCCTCTTTGCACGTGTTGGCACTGCCGCGTCTTCGCTATTGCCCGAATGCAAATTACCGGAAGTTTAAAAACCAAATTTCGCAATTAGATTGGTGCACCATGTTACGTCATTCCCTTTTTTCTTGCGCTTGCAACTGCACTGCACGTTAAAAGAGTCACTAATGGAGAAGCTGGGGAGACTATGACGAATGGGCTGCTACTAAGCATTTTATATTATTTTATTGACATTCTTATTTTCATTTGCTAAGGAGTTGAGTGTTTGAAACTGCCCTCAATTTCTTAAGATTTTAAATTTGCTTCGTACCTCTGGCCTTTCCCAAAGAAAATATAAAGAAAGGAAGTTGACGATCGGTTTGGTATATCTCGAGGTTGAGCGTTTGAAGTAAAGACCCGTGTGGCTCCCCGCGGGGTTACGTACAAGAGATTGCTAGTTCCAACACCCATGTCACACGAATATTACATCTTATTCTATTCTACTGTCTTCACGAACCCAATTGTTAACCCCAGGTCACACAAATCCGAATCAAAGCCACCGAAAAGAACCGAAGCCGCGACGAGAATCGAACCCAAACTAGCGCAGCGCTTCCAGCTATACGCTGCCCTCTCTCCACTGAGCCATCGAGAAGTCGTGGAAATCTGGTACTAAATGGCGCTTAAAAACCCACGACGTCACTTACGGCAAAATAGACACTACCTAAATATTAACAGATTACCTTTTGTTTATAGAAATTGAAGATAAGACATTTTTAAATTAGAATAGTAACAATTCTTACTGTATACATAATAAGAAAAGCAGTTATTAAAGGAAAGTGGAAAGAAGGATGAAACAGGCGAAGTATTAATCTTACAGACACAGTCCAGTTTCAGGACCATCATAGCAGTTCTGCAGATATTTCAGTAGAAAGAAAACTAGTTAACTGGAAGCTTTTTGCTTGAACTTCGCACACTCAGTTGCTTATCCTTACAGGTCTGCATCAGCAATGTGCTTGATCACACGTAAATTTATTGCTAAGTACATTTTGTTTATGATCGTTGTGAATTGCCACTAACTGCAAAGAGTATTGAAAGCTGTCACTAGCAGGTGCAGCAATATTGCATATAAGTTGAAGTTAAAATTAATCATTGCGAGTATGCCAAAACTGATTTACCGTTATATAGCCAACTAGTTCGTGGTTTACCCAAACTATCAATATTGTATATATACAGTACAGTAGATTAAGCAAATCATTCCATGTCTCAACTTTTTCTTAAGTCCTGGGAGATTTTTAAGCCTTGTTATAGCCAGGGTTGGGAAAAATCGATTGTAATCGATATTCGATATTTTTTACTTTTTGTTCATCGAATGCATTATTAGAGCCTTTACTTGTTTGAATGAGTATCGAATATGGCCTTGTCTTTACTTATTTTCGACTTAAATCGGTATTCGATAGTCGATTCTTTTCGTCCAGATCATTATATCTTACTTTAGTAAATTTAAAATGCTTGTCGGTATGCCATTCCTCTTTTGCTGATATAATTTTTTTTGTGCCAAAACCCCGACTAAAAATAAAAATCAAACAAAGTTGCTAGAACCAAATCGTTTCGCGTCTATGGTCGCAACCGCATGCAATGTCCGGTGCTTGTCTTTAAGCTACTCCGTGACCGTGAGCAAATTCCAGAAAATTCTTAGCACATACGGCTAAATGCTCAACTGGTTAGGCTCTAGGTAGCTAGGCCTTGTATTGCGCTATGGAAGCAACGTTAGCAGTTTAGTGGTAGTGTAGGCAAGCCTATAGAAGTACCGGTAATTCTACTGCTTTATTGGTGGCCTACTGAATTAGTGATCAGCTGGTAGCCTGCTATATTTTGGTTTCCTGAAAAACAATCATAGGCCTACCCAGTACCGGTACCTGAAGTAACGTAGACGGAAACTCAAGGTTGACATGAGTTGCTACTAGTGCATAAAGCTCAGCAGTGAGACCGCTTGACTATTGAATTTATCAATAAAATTGCTTAACAAACTCCAGTTTTTGTTTGATTTGTCATTGTACCGGGAGGCCTGTGCTCTATGACTACTCAGTTCATGAAGTTGAGCGAAAAGTAATAGCCGAAGCTGATCTTGCAGGCACGTCCGAAGTGTGGGAGGGGGGCTACAAAAAAGTTGTTAAGGGAAGTCCTCCAAAAACGTTGCTAAAAGACATCATCTAAAATAAAATCACACACACTCGGCGTGTACTGTTAATAATAGACACCTACAGACAAATGCTCAATGTATGGAAACAAGTTAGTCTAAAAATTTTGGACAGCAAAATATTTTTGGGGCTTGTAGCCTGGGGGACAGGTATGCGGTGTGCAAGGGTTATAGTATCACTACGAGCTTTGAGCCAGCCTGTAGGGCTTATGACTTTTTAATTTGCAGCGAAGTCCAAAAATTGGAGTTAAAAATAATAAAGCAGCATGAAAATACAAAATAGCATATAGCATCATATTCTGTACACCTTCCTCGTTTGAATAAATGTTTTTTCTCGCCTAGTTTCTACTTGTATAAACACAAGCTTATTTACCTTACTAAAGATTTTAACGATCTCCACATAGCCTTAGAACTCCCAAGTCAATTTTTATAAGCACGTCAATCAGCAGATAGATAACCAAACGTATAGTTGCTGATATTGCTAAATGTTGAAGACAATCAAGACTGTGCGTAAAGCGCTAACCCAGTTCCAAACTAGTGCAACATTTATTGCGAAATTGATAAATTGTAAGTAAGTTACTCGTATAGTAGAAATACGTTTTACACAGCATGCAAGGCTTGCAAGCCCGGTAAACTACTGGGACCACAAGCAATGATTAAAAAGAACGTGGCCCAGAAGAGCAGTGCACTCATAGAGGGCATGGGGCGAAGACCCGAAAAATTTTGTCACTTAGGGTACGTTACCAAATTGCATTTAAATTAAAAGAAAACACTATCCGGGTCCATCATGTTCGATTCTGATCAAAGGCCAAAATGTCACTGCTGTGGTTTAAATGTTTAACCATCCGTTTGGTTAAAATGTTTTATCAGCATCATTGCTTTTGTCATTTCAATTATTTGGCGCTAATGTTCGCAATAATATGTTCATTCCGTAAACCTGTACCAGCCAAACTATCGTGTTTCTTTTTTAATCTTAACTATGGACAAAAGCAAATTGCAAAGCCAAAATGGAAGAGCTGTCACAGAGTTGGGAAACTAGCATCTGACAAAACTTGTGATTCTGGCGAGTACCAGTAACTTCGCTTGCAAAAGTGCATTTGGTGTCAACTCTAGGTTTGCAGTAGGTCATTTCGAAAAAGCTAAAATCACTCAGTATAATATCGAATATCGATTACAATATTCTTTATTCTTTACTTTTTTAAACTACTATCGAAATCGATTATTTCTATACTTTTTGGTGAACTATCGAATATCGATTATTTCTTTACTTTTTTGAGTATCGATTCCCAACCCTAATTATAGCCTACCAATTACTGGCAGTATATGATGTTTCTGCATTACATGCATTAAATGAGCTTGCTTGATTGGCGCTTCTCAAGCAACTTTTTATCAAATGCCTATTATAATGTGCTTTAGTACACACTACAGCGTTTTGGAATTTGGATCCCAAAAGCCCCCCCCCCCCCCCCCCTATAATTGTTGCACAGGCCCCCCCCTTCGTCTAAGACCACCGCTGGTCGCAAGTCGCCAATCCGAAAATTTCAGTCGCCAGTCATGATCAAAAGTAGCCCATATTGGCGATAAGTAGCCCAATCTGGCAACACTGGTTAGCTACACTCATGAGTATCATGATTCTGCGAAAATTTTCTACAACAACAGATTTAAATTGTTGGCGTTTCCCCAATGTGCTTTTCCACGTGCAATGTAATCAACACAATGTGTTCATTCGCTTTTCACGCTCACAAAACTACACGTCTGCCGTGCTTGGCTCAATACCACGCGTCGACCACGCGCTCAGCATGCAAATATACTTGTCCAATGACGCGTCGACCCCGCGCTCAACATGCAAATATACTTTTGTCCAAACTGGCATATAAGCCATGTCACCAAAGGACTGTGACTGATATCAAACTAGTTGTTTTGAAAACCCATGCCCAAAATCTGTCCCAGTAGTAAAACTTTATTTTCCAGCACTAAAACAGCATTTGGGAATTTCGTGCTGAGTAGTAACAACACAACAGAAAACTGGAACTACAAGAAGCATTATTTTTTATGTTGTGATGTAGCTCTATCTTTAATCATGTTAGCGTAAATCTGCGTTTTAATTATGTAATCGTAATTTTGCTTAAGGTAAATTGCCTTCACTTTATTTAATCGTGCGTAATATCTTATATGTTGTAATATTGCTGTACCTTTACCATCTTTGTGTAAATATGCGTTTTAATTATGTAATTGTGATATTGCTTTAGGTTATTTGTTTGTGCTATCTCTTTACCGCTTTCGTTACTATTGTACTTTCGTGCATATTCGCGTTGCATTTATATTTTTCCTTTTGCCTGCGGAATGAGATGACTTAACTATATGCGTGTGCACAAGGAGCATCTAGACTAGAAAACCCTAGGGTTATTCGGTGCTCCTTGTTTCTCAAATCTTTCGTTATGCTTGTATTCTTTTCTTGAGTGACAATAAACTGTAAACTGCATGCGTGTCATAAATTTAATTTTGGAAGAAATACTGAAATGGTACACTGTAACTTTTCAAGAGTAACAGTTACAGTATATGCTTCTAAAGTGCTGTTTCACGATCTAAGTTTTGTGGCGCTTGCCTGCTTGATTTTTAACAGCTTCCATTTGATTTTGTCTTTGTTTCATTTTCAACTTCCACTAGTGCCGGTAGGCCTTCCATTTACGCTGACTTGTTGAGCCCATTGGGACATTTTTTAGGCTAGGACACCACTATTAAAGTTTTGGTGTGATTTGACTGAGTAGAAAATTAGAACCCAAACTCCGGATTCAAACATTACTGGTTACCAAGATTCCTGCTTTCATGATCTTTTTTTCGAGGGGTGAAAACAAATGGAGTTTCCGCCCCGAAATCAAACGGATTAAAATGAAAATAATATAGAAATCGAAATTGTAACACAAAACGTTGAAGGGTAGGTATATGAAATTGAGGTGGCAACATCATATGAGTAGCTTACTCATTGGTAGGCCTCGCTAATAATTTGTTAGTTTGCTGGCGGTCCTATATGCTAAAAGAACAAGAATGATTTGCGGTTTTTGTTACGCAAGTTTTTTAAGTACAAATTTAATGTCTACACCAGGGTTTCCCAAACTTTTTTATGAACGTACCACTAAAACAATTTCAAAAACTCACCGTACCACTTCAACATAAAATATAAAGATGATTACGAAAAACCCTCAACTACAATAACACTCGCACAATGTATTTATGACATATTTGTTTAATGAAAGAAAAAAAGGAAATTTATTAAATTATCATTTCCATTTCGTACTCAATGAGATGGGTGCGCTTGCTTCTGCGCAACAAGCTCGTCAATGTTAATGTGAATTTTTGTCAGATTGAGACGAAGATTTGGCTCCAGTTCCAAACGGCTTCTGTATTTAGATTTAATGGCAAGCATTGCTGAGAAACCACATTCACACAAATAAGACGTGCAGAAAGGCAAAAGAAACTTCGTGGCTCGAGTGGAAATTTTTGGGAAGTCACTTTGACAGTGAAGCCAGAAACTGGACAGGGTTGATGTTTCAAATTTATTTTTTAATCTGCCATCACAAGAAAGATCAGAAAAAGAATCCTTTTCGTGAGTTGAAAAATCATCAGGAAGATCGACATTAGTTGAAAATGGAAAACGAATCCAATCAAATTTTTCACAATTTTTTGGAAAATAGAAATGAAATTTTTCTATCAACTGTCGACAATGCTGAGCAATATCCGACTTCAGTTGATTGTCGATATGCAAATCATTTTCTGAAATAAATTCGCACAGAAGTGGAAATGCAGCCAGATTATTTTTTTCAATATCCACGAGTCTTAGCTGCAGTTTTCTAACAGTGCTATTAATTTTGTCTCTGACTTGAAATATATCAACTGTTGCTCCTTGAAGGCTTATATTCAGCTCATTGAGAAATCTGAAAACATCTGCCAGATAAGCTAGTTTTGATAGCCACACATCGTCACAGAACAAGTTTTGAAAAGGAGAATTGATATCAATCAAGAAAAGACGAACTTCAGCACGGAGCTCAAACAACCGTAAAAGCACTTTCCCCCTCGATAACCAACGCACTTCGGTGTGTAGAAGAAGTTTATCATGCTCAGCGCCCATATCGTTGCACATAATCGTAAACATGCGGAAGTTTAATGCTCTTGCTTTAATCAAATTCACTACTTTGATGGCGTTATCTAACACGTCTTTAAATGAAGATTGTAGCGTTCTTGCAGCTAAAGCTTCTCTGTGGATGCTGCAGTGGGTAAAGACTGCATTTGGAGCAACAGATTGTATTCGCGTAACTACACCGCTGTGTCTCCCTGTCATCGCGCGAGCACCATCTGAACAAACCCCAACACATTTTTCCCACGAAATTCCATTTTGTTCAATGAAATCGTTCAATACTTTGAATATTTCAACACTCGTAGTTTGCCCTTCAAGAGGTTTGCAAAACAAGAAGTCCTCAATCATTTCAAAATCATATATATATCGAACATATACTAGTAATTGAGGAAAATTTGTCACGTCTGTGCTTTCATCGAGCTGAATTGCAAAAAACGGACTTTTTGCCATTCGTCTCACAAGCTGCGATTTCGAATAATCTGCCATGTCCTGAATACGCCGGCAAACTGTGTTGTTAGAAACTGGAACTGGATCTAACTTTCGAGCTTGTGCCTCTCCAATAAGATTCTCAACTAAGTCCTTGGCCGCGGAAGAATTAATCTTTCTGCATTTGTGTGAGGTTGAGCAGTTTTTGCTATTCGTAAACTAACAAGATATGAGGCTTTTAAAGATTTTTCATTCGAAGTAGTAAATTTTCTGATGAGCTTTCGTTACTGTTGCATATTTGCAAGAATTTCTTCAAAGTAAGTTACAGGTTTGTCTTTCAAAGAGCTGTGCTTACCTAAAAAATGGCGCTTTAACAAAGAAGGTTTCATCGAATGGTTTGTCAGAACCTCATTGCAAACTAAACATTGTGGCTTAGCCTCTGCATTTTCGTCCATAGTAAACGTAAATCCATATTGAAGGTACTCCGTACTATATTTTCGAATGGGCTGTGACTTTCGCTTTCTGCTAATTTCCTGTTCACCTGAACTGGAGCTTGCAGCTGATGAAGAAGATAGTCCCAACCACTTATCCATACTTAATCACAAACAAAACTGAATTTTAAAGTCTACTGTAGGCATCAAACACCCACGCTGCGTGGGCGCAAAGAGCATTGTGTCGTAACAGTATAAAAACAAACATAATAAATTAAAATTGTTACGCAAAATTTTTATTTCTATGGAAAATTTAAGGGAAATGACTTCACACTTTACATTATACATTCATTAATTTTGACAGAAAAGTAAATCAATTTCTGAATGCTAGGCGTACCACCGGCAAATCCCTCGCGTACCACAAGTGGTACGCGTACCACAGTTTGGGAAACGCTGGTCTACACTGTAATCGGGCAAAGACAAAACTTCTTTGGTCACATCATAATCATTGTCATAATGTATTAGAGAAGAGAGAACATTGAAAATTAATTAGGCAACATATTTCGCAAACCTGATGCAACAAACATAGGGTCAAGAGCTTTTGATAAGTTTTCATCGAATAAGCTACAAAGTTATTCCTAGTTTGTTGAATCCAGAAATTGTGGCCATAAAAAATTTTTGATGGGGCTTCCCCAGAGGCAACTTTTTGATTTAGCTTTTGTATGCCTCGCGTTGTATTTTGAGAGTCTTTCAAAGAGGTTTAATTAAAACAAAGAGTTTAATGCATGCACTAAAAACGAATTTGCATTGTGTAAATGATTTTAATTTTTCCCGTCATTGTTTACAGTGGCACCTTATCTAACTGCCAATAATGATTTGGCGCTACAGCCAATAACTACCAAGTAGGAGAAAGTAAAGTTGGTCCTATAAGCTGCCTTTTTTCGTACAGTAAACTGCTTCGCGTTGAGTTTTCTAAAAATACACGCCGTTGAGTTGAATGCATGCACGCTATATAAGAGCTGAGCCTAAATTAAACCGATATCATATCTAGAAAGACAACAACATGGCGCGACCTATTGTTACGGGTAAGCTTATGTTAATTATAGGTTATAAAAGACATAAATAATTATAAAAGTCAAAGCGTCAACGAAGTATAATTAATCAGTATCTAGGACTGAATGGCAAACTGAACAGCTTTTTGATCGGTTGTGCAATTTGCATGATTCACAAAGCAAATTATGAAGTAGTAAATGGTCAATTGGCAAAAATACTAGTGATCTTGTGTGCGCGAAAAAAACGAAGTGGCAAAATAAACTATTAATCTACTATGATTCATCAGGGCCTTTGAAGTGACGTTAAAATTACTTCTTGAAGGCTAATAATAATCACGTATTTGCGTATAGGCCTATATGGTTAAATTTCATTACGACGCGTTACGGTGTTAGCAATACAATAGAGAATAGACAATGCTTTGATCAAAGTAAGAGCTCCAATTTTTTATGCGTTATAAATTATAATTAAAAGCATGCTGTCAACTCACCGAAAGTATCTTTCGGAAACCTTTACAGGAAAAGAAGGAATTGCTCAAGCTAATGCTAGCTTTAACGTTTAAGTATAGCAATTACAGAAACGTTTTGTGGATTATGTTGCGAAGATTTCCGTTGCGCTGCAGTCGAAAGTTTAAAATCAAAAAAATCAAATCTTCATTATACTCGCGGTAATATGTCGAAGTGTCAAATGCGTAATGAGCGACGGGTCCACCTCCGCTGCCTAGCATGTGGACGATACAATCTCCGAAGAAACGTCGCAGCGGTGGCGAGCCGCTGGCAACACTGTGTCGCCTGTTCGATTTGACCGGCCCGTAAATCGAACCTCAAACCTCTCGTGCCAATAGCGATGTCTTAAACCACTACGTGAAAACGCATGTTACCGTTTACAATTCAAAAACTACAGTAGTTTAGAAATGCCAATTTAAAGCAACTAATAACAAGATGTTTTTTAGTGTTTTTCGGATTTCTGAAAATCTTCAAGCAAATTGATTTCGGAGACCCTCGAGCAGACAGTAATGAAGAACTTATCTCACTGATTTACCGCTCATTTCTTTGTTTTCGGTCAAGTTCACCTTTTTTCTTGGAATTCAAAGACCTGGTTGGTCACTTCAATTTTGAATTAGTATGTTGCTGTCAATTCGTTTTTGAGCAGGTTGCGCAAACACACCGACTGCAATTGAACAATGCTTGTTACTGGTTAGCCGCTCTTCATGCCCTCATCAGAGAGTCGATGATCGAGATTGAGCCTCTTTTGCAACAAAGCCCCATTTTCAGAATGAAGCTTTTTTCAATGATTGAAGAAAATAACAGAATTTTTCTTAATTTCTTCATCGATTCTTATGCTGCAGTTGTGCCGATAAATAAAGAAGAAATTGCTCTAAAAATCGAACAAACTGAGCGTTACAGAATTTTAAATTTTCAAACGAGAAATTATCAAGAAACAGTATTGTAAAGCAGCTCGTGAATAAACCAAACGTACCTGTAAATTGTTTTTTATGCAACCTTGTTTTTTACCACATTTTCGCATTAAATTTTATTGTTATTTGTCCATAAGTCTGTCTTGACTCTCGACTAAGGTTTAGTGCAGGAGTGGCGGGGTGCCCAAAGTTTTTGCAGGGCATTACACAAATTTTGCAGGGCATTACAAAATTTTGCCCAAAGTTTTTGCAGGCATTGCACTTTTTTCAAGTTTTCGCGGGCCGCACAAAAACTACTTGCATATTATTATTCTGGAAACTATTAAGCTATAATACTGTTATTAATATTATACGCAACAATAGTTGAATATTTTTTTTAATGCACAACAAAAACAGTTTTTTTTGACGCGCCATCACATTTTGTGAGAACTCTAGGTTTGCAGTAGGTCATTTCGAAAAGCGAAAATCACTCAGCATAATATCGAATATCGATTACAATATTCTTTATTCCTTACTTTTTTAAACTACTATCGAAATCGATTATTTCTATACTTTTTGGTGAACTATCGAATATCGATTATTTCTTTACTTTTTTGAGTATCGGTTCCCAACCCTAATTATAGCCTATCAATTACTGGCAGTAAATGATGTTTCTGCATTACATGCATTAAATGAGCTTGCTTGATTGGCGCTTCTCAAGCAACTTTTTATCAAATGCCAATTATAATGTGCTTTAGTACACACTACAGCGTTTTGGAATTTGGATCCCAAAAGTCACCCCCCCCCTATAATTGTTGCACAGGCCCCCCTTCGTCTAAGACCACCGCTGGTCGCAAGTCACCAATCCAAAAATTTCAGTCGCCAGTCATGATCAAAAGTAGCCCAATTGGCGATAAGTAGCCCGATCTGGCAACACTGGTTAGCTACACTCATGAGTATCATGATTCTGCGAAAATTTTCTACAACAACAGATTTAAATTGTTGGCGTTTCCCCAATGTGCTTTTCCACGTGCAATGTAATCAACATAATGTGTTCATTCGCTTTTCACGCTCACAAAACTACGCGTCTGCCGTGCTTGGCTCAATATCACGCGTCGACCACGCGCTCAGCATGTGAATGTACTTTTGTCCAATGACGCGTCGACCACACGCTCAACATGCGAATATACTTTTGTCCAAACTGGCATATAAGCCATGTCACCAAAGGACTGTGACTGATATCAAACTAGTTGTTTTGAAAACCCATGCCCGAAATCTATCCCAGTAGTAAAACTTTATTTTCCAGCACTAAAACAGCATTTGGGAATTTTGTGCTGAGTAGTAACAACAGAAAACTGGAACTAAAAGAAGCATGCGTGTCATAAATTTAATTTTGAAAGAAATACTGAAATGGCACTGTAAGGTGCGCATAGAAGACACCTTGGCTAAATGTCGGACACCTTACACTATGCTTAAGACTTTCTTCGAAACACGCGGAAAGAGGTTTAAAAAATAAAGAATGATATTCCACTTGAAGGAATGCAATGAGAAGCAGTTGTATAAGACGCGGTTTCTAAAAATAAACAAACTACTTATAGAAACAAAGATATACCGGTGGTAACATAAACGAGCTTAATAAAAAAGAAAAGCAGTGCATACCGAATATTTTCCAGCCAAGTGCTTGAAGTAGAGTAGAGTGAGAAAATCATAAGTCTTCAGCCACAGCATACAAGATCTCCTAACTCGAGCTAACAGAAACCCGAATGAATTTTTTAAAGTTAAAGCCTGAGATAGATACAATATAAAAGAGAAACAGGGCGAGAGAAAGAGTTGGATTAAAGAGAAGGAAAGAAAGACGCACGAATAACGCAAAGAGCACTTGAAACGCGCAAACTGCAAAATCAGTTGCATGATTGGGAAGCTGCACCGGAAGGAAGTTCTACAAAACAATTACGAAATACGGCACGTAGGAATTAAGACGTAACAGGCACACTGTAACTTTTCAAGAGTAACAGTTACAGTATATGCTTCTAAAGTGCTGTTTCACGAACTAAGTTTTGTGGCGCTTGCCTGCTTGATTTTTAACAGCTTCCATTTGATTTTGTCTTTGTTTCATTTTCAACTTCCACTAGTGCCGGTAGGCCTTCCATTTACGCTGACTTGTTGAGCCCATTGGGACATTTTTTGGGCTAGGACACCACTATTAAAGTTTTGGTGTGATTTGACTGAGTAGAAAATTAGAACCCAAACTCCGGATTCAAACATTACTAGTTACCAAGATTCCTGCTTTCATGATCTTTTTTTCGAGGGGTGAAAACAAATGGAGTTTCCGCCCCGAAATCAAACGGATTAAAATGAAAATAATATAGAAATCGAAATTGTAACACAAAAAGTTGAAGGGTAGGTATATGAAATTGAGGTGGCAACATCACATGAGTAGCTTACTCATTGGTAGGCCTCGCTGATTATTTGTTAGTTTGCTGGCGGTCCTATATGCTAAAAGAACAAGAATGATTTGCGGTTTTTGTTACGCAAGTTTTTTAAGTACAAATTTAAAGGGGAGGTTCGGTGCCAGCAAACAAAAACTTTTATGAAAGGATTTTTTACACTGAATTCTTTTGTCAATATTGCCGAACTGAAAAAGCTTTTGTTAAAAGCCTATTAGGCTATTTAAAATATACCAGTAGGTGGCGCTACACAAGATGACGTCATTGGAGGGCAAGCTGAATTGTACTAAGTATTTCCATTGCTGCAGTGCGCATAGGTTGGTGGTAGAACGTGTCTCAACTGCGTATTCTGGTCAAAGGAAACAAACACCTTACGGTACACATGGAAGGTAAACAAAGGGAAGGATTTTTGTTTGAACCATTGCATGTTCAGCAGTAATTTCTTTCTCATTATCTTTGTGAATTTCAGTGGTGTAAAGTAACGAAATACTTTTACTCGAGTTGATAGATTACCTAAGTAGTTTTCTTCGGTAACGAGTACTTTTTTGAGTAATTTTTTGGCTATCGAAAGGAATTCCTTTGCTTTTGGCAACGAAGAAGTCTACGAATGCTTGTCACTACGCCAGTCGCTTTTTCGAGGTATAAAGATCAGGTGCCACTTTAAACAAATCATTAAGCGAATCTGCTTGTCCATCGCAAGACTTTTGTTGAGGCAAGGAAACATGATGCACAGAAGAAGTTAATGAAAACGGTTGAGGATCCTCTGCTTCCTGCAGCAAAAACTCCGGCTTTAGACAAAGATTCAATAAATCTGGATTTTTTAAGTTTTTCTCTCGCGTCGCGACATCAGCTGGGTTTAATGAAGTATTAATGTAACCCCAAGCGTCTGAAGAAGAAACCATGTGAATTCTATCAACACGACGCTTCACAAATCCTGTCAAGTGCAACTCTGGATTAGAAATCCACTTATAAACAACCCGAGAGTCGGTCCAAAATTTGACACTGCACGAAAGATTTCGAAGTGCTTTAAGAGCAAGCGCCATTCACTCACTACAAATTTTCGCGTCCTCTAGTTCCTTTCGAGATACAATCCAGTTAGACTGATGACTCAAAACCACTCTAGACTTGCCTAGAATGAAACTCCAAGTAGCACGTCCATTAGCAATGCGGCGTAAATACACAACGCAAGAGAGCGCATTATCGGACGCATCACATAAGCCATGTAATTGGTAAATTACCTTATCAGCAATGTTAAGAGTCTCACCGATAGCGAAACAATAGCGTTCGATCGAGATCCATGACAATTCCCTTAAAGAATTCACCCACGCATTCCACTCAGAAACCAAATTTTCGGGCAACTTGTCATTCCAATCTAGTTTTGCTGCAGCGACATTTTGCAAAATTAATTTACCCCTCAAAAGACAAGGTGAAGCCAAGCCTAATGGATCAAAATTCCGCGCAAGCTGACTCGCCATCTGGCGTCTAGTCGTAACATCCACACAACTTTTATCAAAAGAAACTTTAAGTTTGTCGTTTTCAACGTCCCAAATAACACCCAGCGCTTTGGAATCTGGCATAGGCTCCGATCCAATAACGATTTCATTAACACTAATCGCCAGATCACATTTCGGAATGTGCGAAAGTATCGAACTAGCACACGAATTAGTAAATCCATTTGCGCAATTTAAACCCACGACTATCAAAAAGTTCAATAGACTCACGTGATATAACCGTAAGTTCTTGCAAAGAGTCTGAAGTAAAGAAAACGTCATCCATGTTCGATTCTCGCTTATGGCAGTTAAAGTTTTATTATCAACATTAGTAGGATTTTCTAAAAGTATATGTTTAATAGCACAAAGTGCAACATAGGAGCTTGAATTTATTCCCCAGACATGTCTCGTAAAACGAAACACTTGGAGTTGACCCTTTGCGAAGTTGTTGTCCACGAACCAGATTATACGGAAGAGGTCCCTTTGCTCCTCAGACATTGCTACCTGAAAGAAGCATTTACTCAGATCCGCCATGCAAGCGTATTTATCCAGGCGAAACCGAGTCAACACCTCTACCAAATCATTTAACAAATTAATCCCACTGAGCACGGCTTGATTCAACGAAGCACCCGAGACAACAGCTGTCCCGTCATATACAACACGTGGTTTGACCTGCTTCGTGACAAAGAACGTAAGATACCATGCAGGTTTTTTCAAAGCATTTCCATCTGCAGACAATGGCACAATCCATCGTTCCTCAATCAACTCATTAAAGGTGTTAAATAGAGTTTGCTTCAAGGTGGGATTGCGTGCAACATTAGCTTTCATAGAACTAAATCGCTTTAACGCATAATCGTAATTATTGGGCAAATTTTGAACTATGTCTTGCTTGAGCGGCACTGGGATTTCATATCGACCTTCCACGACTTAAATATTAGATTCGACAAGCTCTTTTGCCGAATCGTCATTTTTAGATGGGTAAATTTTTTCGTCTAGCGATTCGAATTCTTTTAATCAATCTTTAAGAATAGTGTTCTCTTCATTAAGTTCGTTCCATTTGCGAACATCGCAATGACATGGTTGGGGATTTACTTTCCTGCTCTGAAGCAAATTTGAACTCAAAGTATCTAAGTGACCCCCACTGGCAATAGGCCCTAGACGAGTATGTACATAGTTCGGTTAGTCATCGTCAAGGCTTTCTCTTTCTTCTAAAACTGTTAAAAGCATCTTATGGGATTGCCCCACAAGGATATCAATGTTTCTTCGATCTGGAAGAATAGGTATTTCAACGCCGGCGAAATGTTTAAGATGAGACGTATCGACTCGATGTGGTAGAGTGTTCTCATCGTCAACAAAGTTTTTTACTACCAGTTTTTTTATTGTAAATTTCTCACCGGAATACAACGATTCGATTTTAAAGTCAGTTTGATCGTTGCAGCGCAAAGTATTGTCTGCAAAGGTGCGAATTAACGTTGAAGTATTTGTATTTCGTTTTGACTGTAATAGGTCTACTTCACACATGTGCTCAGAAATTAGAGAGGCTTGTGAAGCGGTGTCAAGTTGGGCATGTGCCAAAGTTGATTGACTGGTATCTGGGTTCAAGACCCACCCGCACAGCGCAAGTGCGGAGCAAGACAACACGTCTGTCCAAAGATTCCACTTTACGTACTATAGCAGGTTCGACCTGCTCTGAATCACTCTGATGTACTGAAACAGAACGCGATAGATCGGCGGCCCCATCGCTCACCGCAGAAGGCGATTGATAACAATCGTGCAAGGCTATGGCATGTTTAACGTGATAATTCGGTCTGCATTTGCGACACTTACATGGAAACCCGCAATTTCGAACATTGTGTCCCACGGATAAACAGTTAAGACACCTACCAGAATCAACAACGGTTTGTCGTTTAAAATTGTTTGGCAGGACCTTGAATTTATCGCAGTCTACAAGGTAGTGCTTTTCCGCACACACAAAACAATCTGGTAACGGCCGACTAAGTGAACGCTTGTTGTTTGTAGCTACAGACGGAAGAACCGAATCATGTTTATTCAAGGTCACGTGACTGTCATTCGCCGTCGTGAACGCAGTTCTTCGAACACGCACGGCACCCACGCCCATTTCCTAGGTCTCTAGTTTTGTCTTTGTCTTCAGATTTAAAGAACGCCTGAGCATAGTCTGAAGTCATCAAGTCTATCTCATGCACAATAAATTTACGTAGCGACTCGAACCTTTCGAGGCTCGGTTGGTTCAAATTTATCAAGCTTCTATCTACCAAATAACGCCGTTTCAAATTTCCAGATAAACGATTAGCAGTATCTAGCAGTAATTGCCCAGAAAGCTTCTCGATTTGACCATGCGCATACGCAAAAACTTCTAACGTGTTGAGATCTTCATTAAATGCTTTTAAGGACGCGGTAGTATGCGTAACCTTTGGGCCATGTCGGATCTCAATGACTTTTGGCTCGGAAACGACACCTCCAGAGACGCCATACCTCTGACGCAACCGATCCAAAGCCTTTTCGATCCTTTGAGAGGTAGTCATACCTTTCAGTGGCGCAAAAAATAAATTGATCATTTCCCGCGGCTGTCCGACACAAGAAGCGCGCAAAACTTCCAGACATCGTTCCTCATGCGGAGATTCACTCATGAGTTTACGGATTTGATTTTCGTAAAACACGAATGCGATATTGTTGCCATTGTAAGCTAGTTGCGATGCCAAGTTAATGTACTCATTTCTTCCTTGGCGCTCCAAATACTGATGCACAGCTGAGTGTGCTTGATCAGCAGTCAATGGAGCAGTAGGGATAACAGATTTGGGAACAGTATTATTATCGTTCTTCTCAAAAACTCGGTTAGTACGAGTATCCAGATCGTTAATCCACTGCTTAGTGCGATTTTTAGTGCAATCATCAAAGTAATTACCTGAATTTACTGTAGTAGCCGGTAAAACAGATTTTTCTCTAGATGACTTCAAGCGCGTTTCGACGCAAAGCTCAGCTTTACTACTCAGTCTTTTGCTAATTTCCGACCCTCGCCGCGCACCAGCGCGTGATTGTCTGGAAGCAGCGATCGACGAGCCCCGTACAGAACAGGCAATTCGCTTTTGCTCTGCTTCGATTTTAGCCTCTTGTAAACGTACTTTAGCTAGTGCTGACTTGGCTTCCAGTTCAGCATCAGCTTTAGCTTTTGCCTCTCGGGCCTTCACAAGTTCGTAAGCCGCTTGCAACTCGGCGCGTTTTTCGTCAAGATCGATTTGTCTTTCATTAAGCTTATCTGTCGACGAACGAGTGTGTTAAGTAGCTTGAGAGACGCTATCCGACGGTTCGACAGCGTTTTCGGTTTCAGGATCATCGACCCCCAACTCTTTTAAAAGTCTGATTTCACACTGATTATACATCACGCAGCATTTAGTATAAAGTTCCGCAATGCGATCGTTTACTTGAAGCAAATCATAGGGGTCGGTAACAAGCTCCAAGTCGCATCGAAATTCATCATAAGCGCTTTGTAACGCGTCTAGTTTTGACGAACAATGATTAAACTGCTCGAGCGTCACACAGGACGAAAGGTCTTGAGATAATTTAGTACGTTCAATGATAAGTCTCCGATGGGTGGTTAAAAGCTTACGAGCGACATCTCCTTGTTTCGAGGTGGAACCCATTTTACCGTCATAATCTCGTTCATTAGGTAAAGGATCATGGGTAGCTGCGAGTTTACTGGAGCTATCCTTAGTAATAGTTACATCCTTTTCTTTGGAGGTGGAACCCATTTTAAGGTCATGATTAGATTTAGACTTAGATAGGGGAGCCTCCGAATCACCCCCCAGTGCCAAGTAAAACAATTCACTTACCTGTTCGTTGCTGTGAATGTTCTCGGCAGAGAGTACATTCGTGACTTTAGACTTACGAAAAGTAGCGGTAGGGTCGTTGTCAGAATTGCCCCAACAACTCATAATAATAAATGCTGAAAAATAATGCTTTAAGTAAAAACACACCAACAAAGTTATAGTTAGTTAGTGTCTTTTATTTCCGTACCGTCAACACAAGAATAACATGCATAAATAACATACAGTATAGTTGGACAGCACGAGAGAAGGGAAGAAGCAACAAAACGATAAACGTTGTAACATGCAAGGGGAGAATGGAAGATCAAGAAAAGTAACATGAGAAGCATGGTTGCAGCACCCGAGAGTAATGATGTAATGAACGTTCTTCCCTGATCGAAGTGGAGTGTTGGCTGCCTTTGAAGACTTGGTTCTTCGAGATGTTTCTTCGAATCAACGATTGAACGATGGAGCAAGGTTTCACCAGAACTGACGAGTTCATGAAGCTGAAAGTAGGCAAATTAAGTCGGCAAAGTATCCTGCAACCACCGTGGATATGCAGGTCAACGATAAAGTAAGAGTTTCAGAACTGACGACGACCAAGCTCATACACCAATGAATGTCGATTGTCGAATTCACCAAGAAGTCTTCCGCTGATGGAATTTGTAACAGTTTCTTTTCAAATTTAACATTTAAAATTTTTTTTGTTGGAACTAGCAATCTTTTGTAAGTAAACCCCGCGGGGAGCCACACGGGTCTTCACTTCAAACGCTCAACCTCGAAATATACCAAACCGATCTTCAACTTCCTTTCTATATATTTTCTTTGGGAAAGGCCAGACGTACGAAGCAAAATTAAAATCTTAAGAAATTGAGGGCAGTTTCAAACACTCAACTCCTTAGCAAATGAAAATAATAAGAATGTCAATAAAATAAAGCAAAATGCTTAGTAGCAGCGCATTCGTCAAAGTCTCCCCAGCTTCTCCATTAGTGACTCTTTTAACGTGCAGTGCAGTTGCAAGCGCAAGAAAAAAGGGAATGACGTAACATGGTGCACCAATCTAATTGCGAAATTTGGTTTTTAAACTTCCGGTTATTTGTATTTGGGCAATAGCGAAGACGCGGCAGTGCCAACACGTGCAAAGAGGCTGAAGGCATAATGCGAGGCTGAAACAATGGGGTTATGTAGCTGCGGCAAAATAGAGGTAAAAGCTATTATGCCGTTAACGGCAAAATAGACACTGCCTAATATTTAAACAACACTTCAATTCAAGGTTGCTACGTACTTTGGTTTGTGAGATATCGCACCACTTCCAATTAACTTTTCATCATCTTTATGCACAAGACAAAACAATTTTGTTCTCATATTTTGTACTATTCGCATGTAGTGAAAAATAAGAAAAGTTTACTTCCTAAAACCGAATATATACACTTCAAAAATATAATGAGCTACTGCTAACAGCTCAGATGGCCGAGTGGTATAGAGCGTCTGTCTCTTGAGCTGTAGACTCGGGTTTGATTCCGAGTCGGGTCAAACCAATGACTTTAAAAATTGGTATTCACAGCTTCCCTGCTTGACGCTCAGCATTAAAGGGACAGTGTGGAGAACAAGCCGGCAAGTTTACTTGTTGTGCCGTTGGGAAAAGCACTTGGCGGGATTCCCCCATCTTGGTGTGGTAGACAGATGGCTGGCAACTCCTGAGCGAGCTCGTACAGCGCATTGATCGCTTTCTCGTGATAGGATAAATATGCAACTAACTAACTAACATAATTCGCAAAATGATGCTTAATTCTGGTGAAGCAGCAAAGAGTCAGCTCTGATAGTTACTTCCATGATTTTCTTTTCTGAGCTTCTGAATACATCATAATCACTGGTTTTGAATTACCGTAATGAAATTAAAATTTAATCACCACAACTTTAGTTTTCAAGTAACATCTACCGGTATATACATTTGAAACGAGAAATCTGTCGACACAACTCTTCTAGTCACAAAGTCAAAATGCAACATTAAAATAATGTATTATTTCCACAAACTGCAACTTCCTATCAAAACAGTTACATTAATTACTGTAATTACTGTACATTGATGTGGCTTTCACTGTACTAATTTCTTTTTAGTATTTACACTACTCTATGTAAGTTTCATACACTTGTAGTACAATGTGCAGCAAACCAAAATAAACAGTCTCGCGAGAATCTTGGAAAAAGTTTTGGCATCTATTATGAGGTATACATACTGATTATTTTAGACAATCTTAATAAGAAAAAAACTTCATAATAATCTCAAACTGCACAATATTACCAGGGCCCAACAACCAAGGAAAGCTTAACACCGATATGACCAGATGTAAACAACATAGTCTACGTGATTTAAACTATGCGACAATAATTATGTAGCATAAAGGCATTTTAGTTACAAACAGCGAAGGTTTCAAAAGTCCAGTTCCGTAAGGAAGAATCCAAAAATAACCATGCTCTATAAAATGTCATGTTACCCTAATCGAGCATCAAAGCTACTATCCCAAAATGCAGAGTGTAGTCCAATATGGTAAAACCTTTGGTTACTACAAATCACCAAAAAGTTTAGCAAAATAACTGCACTGTAAACCAGTAAGATACGCTCTGTTAACTTTCAGGAAGTCTACATTACACTGACTAATCATCATTGCTAAAGATTCAGCCATTACACAATGGGGTATAACTCAGTTTATTTTAATCATAAGATACAGAAATTGCTAAGTTTCACTTTGAAGTGGTTCAGCTTTGATTAGAGATTCAAAAAAAAAGAAATGGTTAAGACAAATTGTTAGCAGTGTTTCAATGCAAAAAGTTTTTATAAAATGAAAATTTTTCTAGGGGAGCTAAAATTTGGTATAACTAAAATCAATTTTCATGGTTTGGTTCAAGTTAACATAAAGAGAAGTGTTTTTTGGAGTTTCCGCATTAATTCGTTTTGAGGGGGGCCTTACTTTCAAAAGGGGGGGGGCTTATTTTTAAAGGTGGCACGGGGGTGGTTCCTATAGGAAAGAACTGAAACTAATTCTGATGATGTATAATGGTTCAAGTTTACAAAAAAAGTGATTTTTTTATGGTTCCAAAACTAAACTAAAAACTAGAAATGATTTAAAATAAAAAAAATTATTTAAAAAAGAAATGCTTAAATGCTTACGCACACATTGATATTAAAAAAATTTTAAGCTTTATTTTTTTAAGAAATGCCGTTTTAAGTCAAAATTAACGATTTAACGAATTTAACTAACTTCCATTAATTGGAGTTGAATTTAACGAATAAACGTTAACGGAGAGACATAACTGTGTTAACAAAGTAGTGTGCAGCCGGCACCAGAACAGTTGACGTGGTGGGGGGCCAGCGTCTATCAGGGGGGGCCAAAGTTTTAAATCAAGCACAAAAGCCGCTGTCTTCGAAAGAGTAAGCTTGTTAATTAGGGGGCCACGCATGTCGATTGGGTAGGCCTGGCTCCCCCTTGGCGCCGGCCCTGAAGCAGTAGTTAACGAAGCTAACGTTTTGCATTAACTTGCCCATCTATGCCTACGACCCATCTTTAACTTGTCCACGTGTGACATGTCCAATCTATGTGGGCTGCAGACCCATGGTTCTTGCTTCTAGTTTCTGTTCCCCCCACCCCACAAACAACATTTTAAAAAGACATCTCTGGATGAAAGCTCTTTCCTGGTTTTTCATAAGTTTCAAATACATTCATGCAGAGGCAATGTTGCAGAAATAAACGCGCCAATTAGGGCCCCCCCAGGCCCCCCTGAAAAAACTGGGTGGCCAGGCACCCCCAGTTCCGCCACCTATGCAAGGACCGCTAATGAGTTATTACTAACCCTAACCCCTAACTCTAGCCCTTACCGAACCCTAATTTTTAGTAATAACCCACTAGCGCCCCTAGCGGTTCTTGTGCTCCTAACTCACTTACAAAGGCGGTCCTTGTGCTCCATGCGCTCCGGCAGATTTTAGCAATACCGGCAGATACAGGGATAAAAGGTAAAATTGCAAAAGGTGTGCAAAAAGATAATATGTTGGATTAAGCTCCACGGCTTAGGCACAAATGCATTCAGTTTAGCACGAATATTTGTTTTCATGATAAATAACAAGACTGAGAACATTTTAATGCTTTTTTGAAAAGCTTGCCTTAATTACGAAATATCTGCATGACTTACTGCTTAACAAAAATGTTATATGGTTACTAAAATTATGCTGTTTTCTCAGATTTCGTGGTTATGAAAAGTGCGTCAAAAATTAGGCTACTTTTTAGTGGAATTGGCTACTTTTTGGCTACTTGAAATAAAAATAATCTGGCAAACCTGCAGCTAACGGAAAATTTAAGGAGTGGCGAAATTTTTTTTTCAAGGCGCCCTAATTTGCTCGTTTATTTCTACAATATTGCCTCTGCATGAATGTATTTGAAACTTAATTATTGGCATATTTTTTATTGGCATATTTATCCTCCTATCACGAGAAAGCGACGAAGCGCTGTACGAGCTCGCTTAGGAGTTGCCAGCCATCTGTCTACCACACTAAGATGGGGGAATCCCGTTAAGTGCCTTTCCCAACGGCACAACAAGTAAACTTGCCGGCTTGTTCTCCACACTGTCCCTTTAATGCTGAACGTCAAGCAGGGAAGCTGTGAATAGCAATTTTTAAAGTCATTGGTTTGACCCGACTCGGAATCGAGCCCAAGTCTACCGATCCAGAAGCAGACGTTCCATATCACTCGGCCATCTGATCGGTAAAGGTTAATAGGCCTACCATCAAAATGAAAAATCAGGAAAGAGCTTTCATCCAGAGATGTCTTCTTTAAAATGTTGTTTAATGGGGTGGGGGGAATAAAAACCAGAAGCAAGTGTTGCTTACTTATAAACAACATGCGGGAAACTTTCAACTGAACAGAAGTACAGAACTGCTGTATACTTGTAGCCTTTATTCCGTTCGTCCGTCCATCCGTTAAAATCTAGAACAAGTACTGTACAGTCTACTTATAACACAGCGAAGGTAACTTATCATTTTAAAACACAAAGCTTGGCCTATTTCAGCAGCAAATTATTCAACCAGGCTGCAATTACTACGGTTCAAGTACGCTGTATTATCAATAAATTAACACATCGTCACAAAGTTACGTACCAAATTTCCTGCATCATTCATTGGTATAATCTTGAAGCATCTTTTAAACATATAACATCAATACTTTGCTTAACAACTTATTTTTATTCAAATAGAATCCACATATGAAACAAAGAGAATATTAAGTAATCTAATCTAGACTGACACTTCAAATTCTGAATACTTTAGACCTACGCATTGTCAAACACAATCATATCGATCACTGTTCCCTCTAAGGTGCGAAATTTAAGAAAAACGAGAAATTTTGGGCAAATTTTTTTCATTTTTCTTAAAGCTTGCCAACTGTAATGGTGATTTTTGACCTAATTTTAATCAAAGTGTTGAATATTTTGGAGCAAAACGAAAGTTTTATGCTCTGAAAACTCAACTTTGAGACAAAAATTGAATCAAACTTTCTTTAACCCTTTAAATCCTCGGGCAAATTTTTTATTAAAATTTATATTTGGGCAAATTCGCACTTGCCAAAAGTTTAAAGGGAACAGTGATATCGATCAATTTACTCGAACAGCAAATAACAAATAAAAGACAGAATTTCATCAATTCTTTTTACCATCGATAACAACGTCTAAGCAAAATTATCACGAGGCGTATCGAGCGAAGTTACTCAGATCAAAACTTTGGTTTTGGCGTCTCAAAGAAGGGACTGAAAAGTTCAACATGAAAAATACCAAATTGATTTCACGAATTTACAACTTTAACTTAGCAACTAAAAAACAACTCAAATTAGCTTTCATAATCGCTAGCAGTATCCAAAGCTCACAGACAACTCTAGGCCACTGAAATAGAGATGGGCGAATAGTAATCATTCGTTAAACAGTAACGGTTAAGAAAAAGTAATGGATAGTAACAAATTCGTTTTGTCAAAATACCGATTCCAAATTGTATTCGTTTGCCATCCAGGGCCGAAACTAGGCAATGCGTGGCCTCCCCCGAAATCATCATCCGGGGCCCCGACGTCCAATTTTCCCCAAAACATCGGGTGAAAACCAAAAAAAAAGGTCTTCACGTCTTCCGACGTCTTTTGTAAAGTAATCATTTGGAACTGTTACTCAAAAGTAACGGTTAAGCTCATCTCTACTCTAGAGAAGATATTCCATACTTTTTACCGTTTAGGTAATCACGAATCCGTGTTAAGGCAAGAAGACCTTTTTTTTTGGTCTCCACCTGAATTTTGGGAGAAAATTGGACGTCGGAAGACGTGAAGCTTTGGTACAGATGTGCTTAACCGTTACTTTTTAGTTCTTAGTGATTACTTTTAAGTTTTAAGTGATTACTTTAAGTCCCAAGTGATTACTTTCAGAGTGTAAAGTAATCACTAAGAACTTAGAAGAAACGGTTAAGCACAATTCTATCAAACCTTCACGTCTACCGAGGTCCAATTTTCCCCTAACTTCAAGTGAAGACCAAAAAAAAAAGGTCTTCACGCTTCCGACGCCCAATTTTACCCCAAACGTCGGGTTAACACCAACATAATAAAAAATGGTCTTTCATTCGTGATTACCTAAACGAATACAAGCTACGGATATAAAGTATCGAGTATGTTTTCTAAAGTAATCGCTTGGAACCGTCACTCAAAAGAAACGGTTAAGCACATCTCCACCCTGAAACTAGAAAAGAATGCAAACACAAAGAAAGCATAAAGTCGCATTATGACGTACTAGCATTGTGACGTCACACAGTTGGCGAAGCTTTGAAGTCTAAAGCGTTGGAAATATACAACAGCAACAACCGTGGGTCTGAAGCCCACATAAATGGGACATGTCGCACGTGGACAAGCTAAATGTGGATAGTAAGCATAGGGCCGGATTTACATAGGGCAAGCAAGCTGAAACCTAGGGCCTCGGAGAAAATGGGAGACCTCATCACGAACAATGAAGAGCGTTTTTTTTCTTCACCGATACTTTCAGTGGAAAACAGAACATCTGGGGACGTACTGTATATCTTTTTTTTGCTCTACACTATACCGATATTTTCAGTAAAAACAGAATATCTGAAGACGTGAAGACGTTTGTTTGCAGCCTCTTCCAATCATGTGATCAAATAGCCTAGGGCCTTTCACTGTCTAAATCCGGCCCTCAGTAGCGTATTTAGGGGCGGGGCTATTGTGCCATGCCCCCCTCTTTTGACTCTGTCTTTTAGTAAACAAGAACAATAGCCTACTAATGGTGCCAAGTGACTAAAATATACCAGATTGTTTTGGTGGTTTCTGTACATAGCCGGCGGCAGAGCAGTCTACTTAGGGGGGCCAAACGTTTATCAGGGAGGCCAAAGTTTGAAATCAAGCACAAAAGCCACTCTCTTCAAAAGAGAAAGCTTGTTGAATGGGATGGGGGAGAGTCCCTAGCATGTTGATTGGGGAGGCCAGGCCCCCCTACCCCCCCTTGGCGCCGGGCCTGTTTCTGTAGCTTATGGCCAGGAGTGGATCCAGAGGGGTAGGATGAGGAGTATCCGAGTATGCATCCATACACCAGCCATTTTCAAAACTGTTTTTGATGCATTCAATTTTTCTATAATTTCGCACCTCTTCGATAGTTATAAGCTTTACGCTTTAAGCACGCGTAATTAAAGCTGGGCAACAAAATGTATTATATTTGGCGGAGCACTCAGAAATAGGGTCAAAAAATTTAACCACAAAATGCCTGAAAATTATTCAAAGAGCACTAAAATAGCCATTACAGCAGGTAAATTTTCAAAATTTTTCCGAGGTAGCATTCCCCCGGGCCCCCCAAAGCTTTTCTTGTCGCTTAATCAGCTTCAAATTTGTTCTGCTGAAAAAAAAAAAAAAACGCTGAAAAAAATGTGGAAGTTATGGCCTTCCCCCTTTTAAAATTTCTCGCGCGCCACTGCCGGCCCTGGTTGTAGGTGAAGAAAATGTGGTGATTGGATTTGAGCCTCACATTAGAAACGCTTCCGCCATCGCTGCCTGTGACCTCCTGTTTACATTACTGCTGATGCTCCTGAAAATCATTTTGATGCGGTAGCGAAGGCCCAACTCAGTCACAGCTCACAAGACCGAATTCTGAAATACCGCTATGCTCATTCCGGAACGCATATTTTGAAATGGTTCTACAGAAAAAGATAGGGCTCGATCGAAATGAGTATAAATAAAAAAATTGCACTGGTATGGGCAACAGTGCGGCGTGGTGCATCGGTCAGTATACTGGGCTGCGACGCAGTGGGTTGGGGTTCGATGCAGCTCTAGGTTTTGATTTTACGCACTTTCTTATGTCAATTTCGGAATGGGGAAGAGTGGTGGCAGTGACGTACGCACGGGGGGCTTTGGTTTTGGGGTCAACCCCCTCCGTTGACGAGTTTTAAAGTCAATGGGTATTGTCGAAGTGTAAGCGATAGCCGAAATGTATTTTCCCCGGTAACAGACTATTTTAGTATATATTTTTCTACTGCCAGTATGATTGCTTTCCTTTTGCGGAAGTACTAACTCCGCCGATGTTCGCTGTTTTCTCCATTCCTTTTGTGGTGCTGAATGCTGATTCATGCTGTGTCATTGTCTGTAGCCTGTCTCATGTAAGAATTTGTCATATGATTCGTGAGAAAGTTACGCAGCAGTTAGGCCTAAACGCCGCTTACGTCACATTGGCGAGAATGTTTTATACGAGTTCAGACCTTGTACTGGAGTGTTAAGTATTTCGAGGTAGCACTATTCTACTAGCTTGTAGGTGCGCAGTAGGCTGTCAGTGTACACCTGTGTTTCTTAAAAGCTGTTTAGCTGATGAATTGTGAGTACAATTTGTTTCTTTGTATTTTGTGACATAGTAATTATTTTGTATGATCGTCGATTGTACAGAGTCGTCGATTGTCAGAGTGAGAGGCAACGTGTTTATTTTTCTCTCAATTTCAATTTTGAAAAAGCAAACAACTAACTTGAAAACAAGATTTGCTTTTGTTAAAGGATCTACAAAAGGGTTCAGGAATATCTGCAGGTTATTTTTGTTAAGTTACGGAAGAAACTACCAAGTGGAAGTTGCTAAATTTGATGATTAAGTAAAAAGTACTGAGGCTAACTAGCAGTTTCTAATCGACACCAAGAAGATGCATTAACGGCAGCCATTATTAGATTATTTCGTCATAAGAAAAAAAATGCCAAGAAAAAGCCTCAGCATTTCGGACGAGATTTTAAAAAGATTGGAGAATGAAATTACGAACAAGATTTTGGGAAAGATTGGCAGCATTGTATCAATCAAGTGCAAAGAAATACTTGCACAACATCACCAGGAAAATAACAACGATGAGCTATTGATACGACATGAGATTAATACCTTGAAAAATGACTGGTTATTTTTGCAGTCTGAAATCGAACAACTAAAAGAAAAAGCAGATTACACTCTAGGCGGACTATCCTTCATTGCAAATGAAT
Source organism: Trididemnum miniatum (assembly GCA_964006365.1). NCBI lineage: Eukaryota > Metazoa > Chordata > Ascidiacea > Aplousobranchia > Didemnidae > Trididemnum > Trididemnum miniatum. Next base: position 19,751,535 of record OZ023240.1, read on the forward strand.
ACGATGATTTTTTGACAGACATAAAGAAATTAAAAAACCAAAACCACAGCATAATTGAAGAATTTAGTCAAATCAACCAAAACGTGGAACAAATTCATAAGCAACAAATTGAAAACGAAGAACAATTGGATAGACTTGAACAATATGGACGCAGGGAAAATTTGGAATTGCACGGCATCTCTGTGAAGGAAAACGAAAATACTAACGAAATAGTTAAGGAGGTTGCCAAATCTCTAGACATAAATTTGGAAGACCAAGTAATCTCAACGTCACACAGGCTATTTGATCATAAACCTCGCAATGAACGTGAACCAGGCCAAGCTAATGACAAGCGAAACCAATATCCTCCCATAATTGTTAGATTCTCAAATCGAGACAAACGAAACGAACTGTACAGCAAAAGATGGAAAATCAAAAACAAACTGACAGCCAAATCATCTTGTGTTCCTCCTAATTTAGCCATCAGAGAAAATCTCACTGAGCGCAGAAAATATCTTCTGAACGAAGCAATGAAGGTAAAATTAGATTTAAAATTTAGATTCCTATGGACTTTCCAGGGACAAATTTTTCTGCGTAAAAATGAAGCAACCAAAGCTATAAAAATCCTGTGCTTAAATGATTTGGGCCGACTGGTAGGTTCATCCAAGTCCAGGGTTCGCTGAATTGATTTGCAATTACGAGCTGTACAAAATGATCTCATGTAACATGCCCAATTGTAACAGTACATGTAACAAATGTTGCAATGCCTTGCTTCCTTTTTTTTCAATTAGCAATTTAGAATTCAAAATTTTGAATACAAACTATAGTTCCGAAACCAATGTAAGAGATGATGAATATTTTTCTCCCAAGCAAATTAGCAATATTATGAGTAAACAAAATGACTCATCGTTAATGCTTCACTTTAATACAAGGAGTTTAGCAAAAAACAAAAATCTAATTGAAGAATTTATAACCGAAATTAAATATTCTCCAGAGGTAATTGGCATATCAGATACTAAAATCAACTCTAAAACGTGCCTCTGTTTAAATATTCCAGGTTTTGTTTTTTTTCATAATGACTCTCCGACTAATGCAGGAGGAGTTGGAGTATATATCAATCAAAATCTAAAATATAAACTGAGAAATGATTTATTACTTAACGTACCTAATTGCGAAGATATATGGACTGAAATTTCAACCAACCAAGGCAGTATAATTTTTGCGGTAATTTACAGACATCCATATACTAACTTCCTAGATTTCGAAAATCCTTTGTGTAACACCCTAACCGAATTGGAAAATCAAAAACTTAAGTATATAGTTCGCGGGGATATAAATATAAATTATTTAGAAATTAACAACATAAAAATTAGCAACTACTTCAATTCGCTGCATGCACTAGGTAGTAAACTTTTTATTAATGCGCCTACAAGGTTTTCGAGACATAGCAAGCCCACTTTATTAGATCATATTTACTCCAATATCACCAAGAAAGAACTTATTGGTAAACCATGCTTATTTGACATATCCGACCACTTGCCGACTTGTGTAATATTAGATAGCTTTAGTTGTAACAAGAAATTTAAGTCAAAAATGAAGAGATGTATGAAATCCTTTAAAGCAGAAGAATTCATTATTGATCTGAATTGCCAATTGCAAAGCTATTGTAATATACACAACCAAGACACTGACGTTAATGAAGACGTGTCCAGAATTACTGAAACCTTTATAAAAACACTAAATAGTCATGCACCCCTTAGGCCACTGTCTCGGCGTGAAAGAAAATTGAATGAAAAACCTTGGATAACTAAAGGGATATTAAAATCTATCAAGACAAAAAATAAGTTATTCAAATCTTGTTATAAATGTTCTGAAACAAACAAAATTGAGTTATATAAAAAATATTGCAACAAGCGTACGCATGTAAAATCCTTTGCAAAAAGTCAATATTATAACAAGTTATTGACAGAAAACCGATCTAATCCGAAAAAAACCTGGGAGGTACTTGGCCAAATTATAGAAGGCAGGAGCAAATCGCGTAATAAACCATAGATTACTTAGTGGATTGGAATAGGCGTCACGCATCACTGATTGCAATATTTTCAAATTGTCATTACTCTGTTGTTTGAGGACCAATTTAAATATAATTTGCAAAATAGCTTTTTATTGATTTTTAAATTTTTTTAGTGATTTTTATTTATACAAATAAGCATTGCTAAAAAAGTTCAAAATACCAGCTGAAATGTTGGCGAAGTTTGCCTAAAAGTTCAGTCACGCTTCAGTTGACGTGCCAATTTTGCAGGTTTGATGCGAAATATCATACCGGTTTAGCTGGTGGTATTGAGACTTGTTGAGACTTTCGTTGCAAATTTAGCACTGTTGGGGGGTGGGGGGATTACTGGTGTTGCGTAATGGCAAAAGTTGATTGTTTTTTACTGAATTTAACCAGCTACGAAACTTTTGTCGGCTTAGAGTAGGTACTGGTAGGCTAGTTACCGAAAGTTGCCAGATTGGTTTTTACACTGTATAATATCCACCCATCAGCACATTTGCCGGTGGGATTTGGCCCGCTGTTGGCAGGCTAGGATAGAATGAGAGGTAATTTAGATGCTTTTTTAGTTTATATTTAGCCCAGGACAATAAAAAGACCAAAATGTTAAGTTTGAGTATGCTGGTATACTAGCCTAGTTACTGTTAGTGTTGGAATAAACTAATAAACCTTCCCCAGTTTCTACCAGTACAGCAGTTTAGCACTGTTACCAGTTGATCTACTGTGTTATACCAGTTGGTCTGCACTAATTACCAGTATCACAGGTCTTCGTGCAATCACATTCTATTAATAGTTGCCGGTTATCAAGGTCAGTAAGTGGAGGTTGCTTGGCAGCAAAATGTTCAACTGCAGCGTATTTCAGATACATTTAATGGCTCAAATTGCCTGTTCAACCAGACTATATTTATATACCAGTACTGGTGCTTTTAATTAATACGCCATGTCGTAGCTTTTGAAAGGATGGTAGCTTTTGAAAACATAGTTTTAACTATGATGAAAAAACCTACCGGTACTTTTTTCATCATAGTTAAAACTTTGTTCCTTGCATTACAGTTAAAATTCTTTTTCTTGCTTATGAATTTGTCTTTGTTGTGTTGTGGTTAACACTGATTAACATAGCCTACAGGGCAGCATAGCTTCAGCAGTTTTAAGAGTGTACCGGTAAGCCTAGTAGTGAGTAGACCGCTGTTATAACTAATGTTGTATTATGTGATTGTGTTTATTTGTTTATGCGTATTTATTTAGTGAAGTTATGCATACAGGTAAGATTTCATCATGATACTTAGTATGGCATGCTAGGTCAATGGTTTGACAAATTTTTTTTTTTCAGTATTGCTACTGCTAGCTATTGTAGACTGGTAGACAAGCAAGATTGTTGATTTGATATACATTTGCAATGAGTTGGTATAACATTCCTGGATGTAATTATTCACATAAAACCAAAAATCCTGGTTACTATTGCAAAAAGAGCAATATTTAAAATTTTTCGTTCTGATTTGTAAAAAAAATCTGTCAAAGTAAGAGGTCGCTATCAAAATCTCACTAGCTTTCTGTTACAAGTTCGGGGTTATCAGAAAGGTGACAAAATAAAAGAACTTCTACCTAAAGAAACTGTCTGTATATGTGAACGTCAGTTTAATGATGATGACATAGTAGTGCGAGGATCCAAAAAGCAATTTGGAATAGGGGCGGTTCTGAGTGAAAACTTGCCAAAAAAAGTTAAAGAAATGGAGGTGTGTAAATTGGTTTGATAATTACTTTGTTTTGAATACAGAACACGAAATTATAAAAGAATTTTTTCATTGTTTTCAGTTATTGCTTTCTAGAAACAAAAAGCTCCAGTGGTTCGTCATTCACCACCACTCCCCAGTTAGGTATTCCTCTTGTGAACAACTGCGGAAGAGCTTCAATGCCTATGGAAATAGATTAAGTAGTAAGTTGATTATTAAATTGCTTAAAAATTTTGTTGAAGCAAGCATTTGTGGTAAAACAGTCTCTGCTTGCTAAAACTTTGCATTTTTCATTTTCTTGAATTTCTGTATTTGTTACAAGTAGTTATCATGATTTGATTATGCATGATTCATCAGCACTTATCAGTGTAATGACTTCATGAAACAGATTGTGTTTACAGGTACATGGTCTTGTGTAAGTCGTTATGGAAATCTGATTTTGGAATGCTACCCTTAAGAAACTGGATTTGTGCAAAAATTCGGTGAGCACTTTTATTAAAGTAGTTTTGTGATGATGTGATTATGCCTGTAGTTTTTCCAATAACTGAAATAAAACTTAATCATTCAATTTCATCCTTTTCTAGTATCAGTTTTGGAGAAGATGTCTCTCTGTCATCCATTTCTTTTTCTGGATGGGAAATCAATTTAGAAGATATTTTGCTCCCAGATATTCGTTTTTCGACCTTAACCAGCTTTCTTGGTGAGTAGTTTTATTTGCATTTTTTTTACTGTGAATCGCACTTTTCAAAGTGTCAATTGCAAGTAATACTCTGCACTGGAATGTCGCCCAGGCATTGCGACAAGATGTACCCAGATCCAATGGAACTGCGTTATACTTTGGAATGTTTTACACCCAATTTGTTTTTTTAGAGTTTAGTGTAAATAAAAGCGTATTAAAAGGCTTAAAGCCCTGCTCGTATCGTAAATCTGGCATTACCAGAAAAAAGTTGTTACATGCGTTTTAGTTTTAAGTTTTGCTTTACGATTTGGTATATGTTAAGGTGGTTTGAAATTGTTACGTGTAGCCCATCGAATCTTATCTCTAGCCCTGACGATGGAAGGTTGCTGTGGGGTGTTTGTGCAATATTTATTAGATTGGAAGGTAAGCAATGAATGCAAGAAGCTTAAACTAAATTCATACTTTTAAAATTGTTAAACTAAAATAAAAGCTAAAAACTGCCCAACCTTGCCTATTTTTTGACTGCTGAATGATTGCCTTTCAATTACGGCTTCGTGATAATAACTGAACTTTTCATGCAGAACAAAGTGGAGTTATTTTGTCCGGTAGAGAAAAAGCGGATAATGGCGAAGCCCACTTTTGAAGGGTTGATATTTAATACTACAAACCATATCGCGCTAGCGAAGTACCTACTTGCTTATGGTGCTGAGAAAATTTGTTTACGCATTGTAACACAGGACGTCCTGGAGTCCTTATTCGGCAATCTGGTAAGTGAAATTGGCTTATTCACTTCATTTTTCTATTACAATAAAGCAGGCTTAATTAATTTGCATCTTACTTTTGTATTTCACATTACATCTAATTTTTTGTTCTAATCTTATTAAAAACAAGTTGTAAGCTTTCGGTCCTGCAGTTTGCTTTAGAATTAGCTGTGTGCCTGTCCAAGTTAATCTGCAGCAAACGCTAGTTTAATGGAAAATTTTAAAAAATTCAGCGCAGTTTTTCTTGCGAAAAGCATTTTGTGCCGTTGAAAAGTTCCCTTTTTGTGCCGTTGAAAAAGACATATAAGGTCATTTTCCAGTATGGAGTGACAGGCAGGTTTTTAGCAACGTATGAGCGAGTTCTTTAACGCCCTCTCCTTTTTTCTTAAAAAGGGGACAAATTTGCATGTAGAACATTACATATGTGATTTTATTTAGAGAACATGCTTACGTCGTAATACAAATCCAGATGTTAAGCAAGTTGGATTTTCATTAAGAAATATATCACAAAGAAAAGTCATTAAAAAATTAAAGGTAGTGACACGACTTTTGGAAAATCGAATCCGTGGAAGAGCTTTTGTAGCGAGCCTCTGCAAAAGAAAAAAAAAGAAAAGCAGCGACTAAACTGGTTTATTTACTTTCTCGTGGTATTTTTGCTTTTAGACTTGTTGTCATTGGCGACTCCGGCACTCTGGCTGAGTCCTAGTTACGAAATAATGGAAGGCTTTGTTAGATTTAAATTCTGCAAAATCAGTTTACAATTTTTGAACTAGAATCATGTCAAGTTTAATAAGAGAAACAGTAATCGTATAAATTCCCGGTGTGTGTGACGACTGTTGCGTTTTTGTGCTCAGCGGTTTGTCTAGCTTGGGCTGAAGCAAGGGTGCCCAACCCGCGGGCCACATGCGGCCCGCCTACCCGTCACAAGTGGGCCGGAAATGAATATTAAAAGTACATTTTTAGTCTAAATGCAAACGAAAGATTATGCAGTTTCATTGTGCTTCGTCATCCAATCAAATGCGGCAATTATCGGCTTTTTTCATTTTTTAGCCAAGTTTCTGCTAGACATAGGCTACTAAAATATTTTTGAGGTGTCTACAGTGACTGCAGTCCCTGCAGGTACCGCCATGTCCTTTTTCGATAAAAAGTGTGTATTTTTTAAGTGAAAACCGACAAACTCGTTGGCGTCTAAGGAACTACGCCCTCATAGCCTCCGGCGGCTGGGGGATCTCCGCCCCCAGACTCCTGATCGTTTCCCTCTTTATGGTGTGTCAGTGCGTATAGACGTAGCTAAGAAGAATAGGGTTTCAGTGAGCCCCCTACCGTTGACAAAATCCTGGTTGTGCGCCCCTGAGCGGCAACATGTGTAGAATCCGATATTGAACGCTTGATGTAAGAAAAGCAATGCCAGTCTTCTCACTGACAATTTTTTGCACACTAAGTTGGTTACGTAGATAAAATGCTTTTTAAATATAATTGTTTTGAAAATAACGTTCTAATTAGGTCACTTATCAAAATAACGACTATCGAAACATTCCTTTTGGTCCTTACTAAGTCTATATTTTTGTTTAACAGCGGCCCGCGAAGTCATTCAGCGAAAAAAATTGGCCCTCAGTCAGTAAAAAGTTGGGCAGGCCTGGGTTGAAAGAAAATAGCCCGACACGCCTTGCATCGAAATAAAAGAGAGAAACGAAATACAAGCGTTTTTTATAATCAAATCTTACTCTGGCTCGATGGCATTTGCCTGGCTCTAACAATGCGAACGTTGATTACATAGTTTATGACAATTTTTGGTTTAATTTATTCGCATAACTTGGGCCCACCAGAAATAACTTGCTGTTTCTTGGTGCTTTTTTACTGTTTTTGCAATGTTTTGCAGCACTATAGGTATCAGGTCCGAGTAGACATAAAAAGCTGGAGTCGCCACTGCTTGCAGTTGCTGTTGCTTCGTCGGCTCAGGTTTGATTCAAACCTGTCCGTAAGCTGTTTGTGTATTTTGATGTGTTTTTTTGAAATTGACTCAACAGATATTTCGCAAAGCGGTGGCTTAAAACTTTTTCGAAGAGTTCCGTAATTTAGGCTATCTTGAAATCTTTGCACACTTTGACCAAATTCAAAAGTTGCTTTTTCGTTGCATAACGTTGCGTTGTCGTTTTCATTGATCGGAAATTTATTTTTCGCTTTTCTCAAAGCATACCCTACGATATACTCAACGATTCCTAAAAGTATTATGTCGATTAGTTGTAAGTCTACAGAAGCCACTGACAAACTAAGTTTGCACTTGACCCAGTGATGGGCACGATAAACCTTTCTGTACCAAAGCGATAACGATAATCGATGGTTTCAAAAATGCTCTGGGCGATACCAATAATCGATAAATCTCAATTTTTTGAAGCGATATCGGTAAGTTATCGCCGATTAATTTTTCCGATAAATGTTGCGGTAAATTTTCAATGTGTTTGACGAAGTTTTTTCTCTTGTAGGTCAAATCACAAAAGTGTTTTTCTACACTTTTCAAGAAAAGAGAGCAGTTCACGAACTCAGCGGTGGGATTAAACACAACAAAGATAGATTTTGTAAATTGCAGCAAGACTTTATCGACACCGTGAATTTTGCCATAACGCCAAATCCCTAACTTTGAACACTGTGTGCATGAAGAATCATTTATCGGCGATAAAATATATTACAAAAGCGTTATCGGTAATCGATAAATCCGAAGTATTTTGAGCGATAACGATAATCGGTAAATAATTATCGCCGATAACTATCACCGATAAATTATCGCGATAAATGCCCATCTCGACTTGACCAAGGTTAAAGGAGTCGTGGCGCGAATTCCGCGAAAGTTTGAAATAGCTACTGTTTCGGTGGAGAATAAAACCCTAATCCCTATTTTACAAAGCTGACAATTTTAGGTCTTAATTGCAAAATATAGTACCTTCTCGTTCCGTAATATTTTCTAATGTAGAAGCTTCGTCAAAACTTAAAACGAAAAGTTGTAAAATCGTTAAAACGATTCAGCTTTATGTAGAGGTCTACCCTGCGGTTTACGTTAACATTTCATAGCCTATCGGTAGGCATGCAAAGTTTGTAAGTTTAAGCTCGGTGCGCTAAATTAGTTTAACAATCTTACACTCAACCTCTCCTATGGATTGCCACCTTAACGTGGTGGGGAGGTTTGAGTTTTCAATGATCCTTAGAGCAACGCCGTCGGTAGTGTTTAATCACTTCCATCAGGGTCACCCATGGCGGTAAGGTCGAAGGAGAGAAACAGACCAAGTAGCAATCCAATGCTGTAGCTAAATGGAAAGTTGTAATAACAATATTCATGCTGCATCGGACGGCGCGCAGGATAAAAAGGTCCGCGTTCGAGTTTTAGGCAGAGGGACTCGTTCGAAAAATAAGCTACAGTCTCCCCCACAAGCTGACCGTCACCGGAAACCCACCAACGCAGTCGCTAAGCGTTTGGGGAGGCAAATGGGGGCAGCGCACAGAAAACGTACTCGAGTTGGACCAAACTGCCGGGATCTAGCTATCGGTAACTGGAACGTTTCGTCACTGACAGGAAAAGAGCAGGAGCTTGTTTGCGAAGCCCAACAGTATCGCCTTGATGTTGTGGGAATTTCATCAACAAAGCGCCGGGGTTCTGGAACTGTCGAGTTGAACGATGGGTGGAAAATTTTCTACTCAGGTGTTGATGCAGCAATGTCTGCTCAAGCTGGTGTTGGCTTACTTGTGAGCCCCAACATAGCTGAATGTGTCGTTGACTGGGTACCACTAGGAGGAAGGGTTTGTCTTCTAAAGCTAAGGCTGCAGGAGCGATCTCTGTGTATATTGCAGGTGTACGCACCTAACATAGAATCACAGTACGAAGCCTTTCTGGAGGAAGTTGAGGTTGCATTGGGAAAAGCGACTTCATCAGAATCCCTTGTCCTTTTGGGCGATTTCAATGCACATGTGGGCATCGACAATGGAACCTGGAAAGGTGTTATTGGGCAACATGGTGACCCTGACATTAACAAGAACGGAAGGTGTTTATTGCAGTTCTGTGCCACCAATGGGCTGTGCATAATGAACACATTTTTTCAGCACAAAAGAATTCATAAGTACACCTGGTACAGAGACTCTCTGGGACAACGCTCCCTGATTGATTTTTGTATCGTTTCGGCGGACTTGTTTTCTACCGTGTCTGATGTCCGTGTTAAAAGAGGGGCTGAGTTGTCAACTGATCACCACCTAGTTGTCTGCACTTTGAAAGCTTTGAAACCCTTGAAAAAACGAAAGACTTTTCGACCACGAGAAACTTATCGAATCAAATGGGAATCATTGGCTGACAAAGAGGTACGAACTGCATTTGCAGACAACATTGCATCTAAGTTCAAAGAACTTCCGACCTCTACTGAAGACATTGAAACTGAGTGGTGTTTGTTTCGAACAGCAGTCATTACGTCCGCTACTAACTGTTGTGGAAGTAAGCGTGTTGGAGGGACGAAGAGTAGCGAGAAAAGAACTCCTTGGTGGAACCAAGAAGTTAAAGAAGCTATTCGTGCGAAAAAAGTGGCCTATAAGGCCTGGCTTGCAAATAAGTCATCACTTGAACTTCGTTCGCAGTACTCTGAAGCACGTAAGACGGCAGCCACAAAAGTTAAACTGTCTAAGGAAAGGGCCTGGAAGGAATTTGGAGAAAGGTTAGACGATGATTTCAAAACGGCAAACAAAGTGTTCTGGCAGACCATTCGCCGTTTGCGTGGAAAAAGATCTCGAGCCGCTCTCTTTATCGAAGATTCAAATGGTGTGACTCTGAAAGATCAAGATGCTATTTTGAATCGGTGGAGAGAGTACTTTAGTGATCTTTTAAACCCAGTTGATGCTACACCAATACAAATTCACGAAGAACAGGTTGGGGAAGATATTCAGATAACCGAAGCAGATGTGAATGCAGTAATCAAATCATTGAAAACTGGAAAAGCACCTGGTGAGGATGATATCAGACCTGAAATGTTAAAAGCAATGAACATACATGGTGTTCGTTGGCTGACTCGTGTTTGTAAGGTGGCGTGTAGTACTGGGCAAGCACCAAAGCAATGGCAAACTAGTGTGATAATACCTATCCACAAGAAAGGAGACAAGAGAAAATGCACCAATTATAGGGGCATATCTCTCATCAGTGTCCCGGGTAAGGTCTATGCCAAATGCCTTGAAAAGAAATGCCGTGAAATAGTTGAGCCTAAGCTAACAGATGCTCAGTGTGGCTTTCGTCCTGGCCGAAGCACAATGGATCAGATCTTTGCCTTGCAGCAAATCTTTGAGAAGTCGTGGGAATATGCAAAAGAGATCAATGCATGTTTCGTTGATCTTGAAAAAGCATATGATCGCATTCCTAGAGACAAGCTTTGGGCGGTGCTGTTGCAGTATGGCATTGATGGCCAGTTACTAACTGCCATTAAGTCGCTGTACATGCATTCTGAGATCTGTGTTCGTGTTAACAGTGCAACGACGAAACCTTTCAGAGTAAGTGTGGGACTACGGCAAGGCTGCTCTCTTTCACCTATTCTGTTCCTTATTTATATGGATAGAATAGTTAAGAACAGTGAGTCTTGTGGCGGAGTAAAGATCGGTGAATGCACTGTACAACGTCTGTTATTTGCAGATGATCTCGTGCTACTCGACTCTACCCAAAATGGTCTCCAGCAAGCTCTTGACAGGTTTTCGGATGCATGCTCTGTTGCCGGAATGAAAATCAGTACAACAAAAACAGAAACCATGTGCCTGTCCAGACAACCAAAGCAGTGCTCTCTCCAAATTGATGGAGTACCACTAAAACAGTCAGAGAAATTCAAGTACCTCGGCGTCTCATTCACAAGTGACGGCAGACAAAATAGCGAATTGGATATCCGCATCGGAAAAGCAAGTGCAGTAATGCGCCAGCTCCACCGATCTGTGGTACTGAAACGGGAGCTTTGCACCAAGGCAAAGCTATCCATTTTCAGATCGGTCTATGTTCCTATTTTGACTTATGGCCATGAGTGTTGGATCATGAATGAGAAAGTGAGGTCTCGAGTTCAAGCAGCCGAAATGGGATTCTTGCGAAGAATTAGCGGTTTGACCTTGTTGGACAAGGTTAAAAGTGCAGATATTCGTGAATCTCTAAACATCGAATCGCTGCTTCTCCGACTAGAAAGATCGCAACTGCGTTGGTATGGACATGTGACACGAATGCCCCAGGAAAGAACAGCCAAAAAACTGCTCTGTTCAACACCGATTGGTCGAAGGCCTAGAGGCCGTCCCACAACTCGATGGCGAGATTACGTAGAAGATCTTAGTTGGTCTCGCCTTGGCATCCCAGCAGAGCATCTATCCTTTGTTGCAGAGGATCGAGATGCTTGGAGGCTCCAACTTGAGCTGCTGCCCCCGCGACCCCCCAAGGATAAGCGGGTCCAGAAAATTGATTGATTGATTGATCTTACACTCAAACATGCTAGCAAAACCCTGTACTTGGTTGCAATGTGCGTGGACTGTCCCCTGTTTAGCGCCTGGGCATACAATGGACCGGCTCGGGAATCGAACCTACCGCACCAGTAGCGATGTCTCTAATCCCCCGAATTCGCTTAATTAGCTATTGAGGTCAAAATAAGCCCTAATTTGTGTCTGCCCAGATGCATTGCATGAGCATCAATACATGCGTTATTGAGAGCTTTGGCACCTTAAGCGAAGCGTGACTGAACTTTTTACGTCACAATGCAGTTTCCAATCCACTAAGTAATCTATGAATAAACTGCCCACTTCCTTAAAAATAAATGGACAAATATGCGAAACTGATAGTGATCAATTCTTGAACCAAATGTGTGAATATTTTGCTAATGTTGGTTCAAACTTATCGAAAAGAAATAAATCTGACATTTCCGAACTAAAGATTTTTTCCAAGTCCATAATGCAAAGTTTTACATTGCATGAAATTACTGAAAGTGAAGTGTCTCCTGCAGAGGTGGGCATTCCGCAATTTGAAGCGCAAAGCGCTAGTTGCGCAACTTCCGCACGTGCGGAAGTTGCGAAGCGCTTTAACAAATTATTTTTAGCCATTGCGCAAGTTGCGCTGCGCTTCAAGGAAAATAAATCCTTCTTGCGCTTTATTGCGTTGCGAACTGAAAAAATATATAATAGTGTGCGCATTATTGCGCTGCGAACTGAAAAGAATCTGGTTGCTTGTGCTTTGTTGCGTTGCGCACTGTCGGAAGTTGAAATACTACGTCGCGCTTTGTCGGATTAATTAAAGCGCGATGTGCTGGAGTAAGCAGTTTTTTGTAACTGTTTTTAATAGAATAGCAGTTTGTTTCCTGATGCGTACAATAGGCCTATAGGTCAATTTATTGTAGCAGAAATTTTCAGCTCATCAGAAATGTGGTACACTAAAGTCTTTTGCTTTTTAAAATAATTGCAAGTGCTTAAAGAGATCATTGAGTGTTGAATAAATCGTATTTACTTGTTGTTGTGGAGAACTTCGCCGCATATGCAAATTATGATTTACCGCGATGAGGTGCTCTTAACGGCACGCGACAATGCAACGTGGCGCAGTGGTTTGGAGCGTCGTTTTTACGACGACCATGATCGCAAGGTTGAAGGTTCAACTCCCAACCTATACTCGTTGTTGCGTCCTTGGATAAGATGCTTCACGTTGATTATCTCTGCTTGGTGAAATCTGGCTAGCGGCAAATTAAATAAGACAGAAGCAAAATTCAACCGGAAAACTCGGAAACAAAGGCAACTCCTAAGCGAGTCTGGATTCGTCCTAAGCAGCGCCTCCTTCGCTTTCTCGTGATAAGAGGATGAAGATGAAGAAAGCAATCATCAGCAATGCATCTTTTTTCGCTTCTTATTTAATTTTCTTGTTCATTGACCACGCAAAATCCTGTTACAGTCACTTGCATTAAAATCGTTGTCGCGTTGTAGACAACTGCGTGCTGTTAAAAGCACCTATAAAAATAACTCAGGAAAAAATTGCATTGCTTATACATCTACTCGTTGCGCTTTATTAAATTTTTCATTGCGAAAGTTGCGTTGCGCATTTTCTTTTGTATAAACCTCGTTGCGAAAGTTGCGTTGCGCTTTAATGCAAAAAAATTATTGATTGCGGAAGTTGCGTTGCGCTTTAATGCGAAAAAATAATTGATTGCGAAAGTTGCGTTGCGCTTCAGACAATTTAAAAATTAGGTTGCGCTAGTTGCGTTGCGTTTCATGACTTAACAGAACTTTTGCGCTGCGCTTCAACCATTTTTTAAAAAATGCCCACCTCTGGTCTCCTGCTATTAGCGATGTTAAAAGTAATTCAGCCCCTGGAATCGATGGCATCTCCCCCAAATTTGTAAAAATGGCTAGAGTAGTCTTGACTCCTATTTTGACTAAATTATACAATAAATGTTTGCAACAAGAATGTTTTCCCGATGAATTTAAAGTGGGTCAAGTCATTCCAATTCCCAAAATATCAACACCCAAAGAACTAGGTGAATTTCGACCATTCTTTGTTGTGTATTTGTATATATTTCTTTATGGTGTATTTGTATATTTGTCTGATCAAATTGCGTTGAATTATGTTGTATGCATTTATTTTGCTTCTCCAGGTGCTAGTCATTTGCTTATCTCTCTTTTAAACTTATTATCAAAAATTTTTGAAAAAGTATTGAAGACTAAAATTATGGATTTCATTGACAAATATAATATATTATCTCCTGAGCAATTTGGATTTACAACAAACAGTTCCACCGAACTAGCAATTACCACAATTTATGATAAATTTCTTGATAATCTTGATAAAAATCAATATACATGTGCTATATTTCTTGATATCAAAAAAGGTGATATCAATAAAGTTGGTATTATTATTATTTTTTTTTAATCCCAGCTATGGCAGTACTGTCTTGTAATGTGTTCTTTTTTTTTAACGTTTTATGTCATGCTAAGTTTACGCCAATATGTTTACTGTAAGTATTGCTGTAGTAGGTGCAGCAGACTTAGATGACCCCTGTGGTCTTGCGCTGTTTCCTGCCTATGCGAATTTTCTAAACGTATACGGTGAAATAAACTTGATTGATTGATTGTATAGCGTCACAGATAACTTTGATTGTTTTTGTGTTTTTAAGACCGCAATCCAGTGATTGCAACACCAGAAACTGAGTAATATCACCAGTGATTGAAGTTATAAATTAGGGCTTGTGTTAATGTGTGTTTTGTATATAATTGGATTCTTGGCTCATATTTTGGAACTGTTGCAACTGTCTGTTTAATACACTTTCTGGTTACTCTTCATTCTCTGTTGAATAAAGAGGGAGTTAGCAACTTTGGACACTAGACTAGTAAGCACGGTCGGAATTATTCAAGTAGGATCAACCAGTTATCGACACTCTGTTGAATCGCTGGAGTGTGGGTAGTCTACACGAAGTGTATTTACTAACACTGAAAAAGTGTCATCAAGCGATTGTTCTTAACGGATATCAAGGCTGGACAACTCAACGTTCCAGCGCAGGAGGTAGGCCTATTTTTGGAAAAGAATGGGTGCAACGCTGGCAGATGTTCCGCTAGCGATGTCATAATTTTGAGTTAACCAAACTAGCCAGCAGTGGTGTAAAAAGTATTTTGAAACAGTACTTAAGTAAGAGTATTGTTACTGACGGCAAAACTACTCGAAGTAAAGTAGAAAGTATTGACTGAAAAAAGCACTTAAGTAAAAGTAAAAAAGTAGTCATTTAAAAACTACTCAAGTAAAAGTACTCGTATAGCGTTTTCAAACGTTGAAGTGTCAACTACTCACTTGCCGATGCGGTGATGATGGACTTGCTTTGAAGGTGGCAAAATGATGAACCAAAAGAAATTATTACCGCCCAGATGGCCGATTGGATAGAGCGTCTGCTTCTGGAACGGTAGAATAGGGGTTCGATTCAGAGTTGGTTTAAACCAATGACTTAAGAATTGGTATTTATAGTTTCCCTGCATGACGTTTAGTATCAAAGGCGACAGGCTCTTACGACGCGATAACGACGCCAGTGTGCATTGGCCTTAATTCTTATCGCATGGAGTGAAGTTTCCATGGCGATGACGAGACCGAGTGTTATGGAGTTGAATAATGGAGAATTGGAGTGTAAATACAGATTTTAGGCGCAACGAGGGATTTCAAGGCGAGACTGTAATTCAAATGCCGCAATAGTAAACTACTTCTACTTTTCTAAAATAAAAACTACCCAAGTAGAGTTACTTTACACTAAAAGTACTTAAGTAAACCCAAAAGTAGCCAAAAAAAAATTACTCAAAAAAGTACTCGTTACCGAAAAAAACTACTCAAGTAATCTACTCAAGTAAAAGTATTTCATTACTTTACACCACTGCTAGCCAGTTGGGGTTAACCAAAGACATCCCTATCGGCGCGAGAGGTTTTGGGTTCAATTTCTGGGCCGGTACCGCCCGTTAGCTCGCAGACTATCGGTACAATCAAGCGCACAGACTATTGGTGCGGAAAGTAAGGGGCTTGATTCCCGGGGCGGTTAAATCAGCACAGTGTCGCCAACAGCTTGTCACCGCTGCGACGTTTCTGTGTTCCCCAGTCGCTAAGTCGTGGAGATGATTTTCAGTGGCGTATGCAAGAAAGGGAGCCGGGAGTCAACCCCCCTTTGACGATTGCAGAAAATATGAAACCTTTCTGAATTTCGAAACAAACCGACTTTTCTTCGTGCAGATCGCTTGCCGAAATTGCTATCATGTTTTTTCAGTTCTATCCAACTTTCTAATTTAACCTGGAGAAACTTTCATTACGATGTGATAAGCAACAGTACCGGTAGTCCAACTTTTCTGTTGTGTTTTGCTTGAACTGCATTTTTGCCATTGATGCTGCTGCTGTGAAGCAGTTGGCAAGTAGGAGTTTCCTTTATGGTTTCCTCGATTTTATTTTGAAGTCGAATCAAATCTTTACTGCACTCGTTTTATTAAACTCGCTGTAGTACCGAAGAATGGTAGCGAGCGGTCCGACCCCGCGTCTTAGCACTTGGGCAACACAGGTCCGAAGAAACGTCGCAGCGGTGGCTAGCCGTTGGCAACACTGTGTCTGATTTGACCGGCCTAGGAATTGAACCCCAAACCTTCCGCATCGATAGCGACATCTATATCATTACGTTATTAACCGTCCGGTTTGATGAAAAATTATTATAAACGTAAAAATCTAAATTGACACTGCCAGTGACGTTACATCGTGATGACGTAGTATTAAGTAGTATTTTTACGTCATCACGATGTGACGTCAATAAACCCCCCATTGAAAAACCCTGCGAACGCCACTGAGTGATGGTAATAGAATAAAGAAAAAAATTTCTGTAGAACCAAATAGAAATACAGATAGTGTTCGACTTACGACCGCGTTCGGTTCCGACCATCCGGTCGTAAGTCGAAGTGGTCGTAAGTAGAATCTCATATATACATGTATGTATATATGAGTATATATACATATATACATGTAGAAACTTGCAAAGGTTGGAATAGGCCTAGGCCTAGAGGTGTTGCGTTCACCGGGCATTATGCAATTTTTCTTGAAGTTTTTTCGTTCTTCCAGTGACTTTAACAGCTTGATTAGAAGAAAGTACAGCTACGAGATATTCCGCAAATGCAGGAAGCTAGAGTCAGTTAGTCTTTCCATTGTTAAAACTTACTGCCATTTGAGATTTAACCACACCTGCTTAAATGAAAAATTGTTACCAAAAAGTCTTCAGTTTTCCCCTCCCATTCAAACCAGTCGAGGCTACAAGCTCATAAGAAAGCAAGGTTTTGAATTTCTAAAACTCAGGATTACGGAATGCCACCTAAAAATTAATAAACTGAAAACACAAGAACGTGAACTTTGGGAAATTCTATCAGATCATTTAAATGAAGAAGATAGGGTAGGCTTAACCTACCACTTAAAACTATCAGAAATCAAGGCACAAACTGCGACCTCGGAAAGACATAAAGTGAAGTTGGACAAGCTAAGAAAAAAGCATAATAAGCCCAGTACCGGAAGATCTACCACTGCCAACTCTAACATCAAACAAAACTGGGTACATAATTTGAGTAACAGAACCCTTTCGAATCCCGAACACAAAGTACTTGGAAAAGGTTTTAAGTTTGCGATAACTCCCCACAAGGTACCTATTTTGGATTTAGTTACTGGAGTCGAGTTTGGATTGCGCCAAGTCAGATATGCTGCCCAGGTTATGACAGTTAGATCAAAAGTATCAGAAGTTTTAAAATCGGCCTAAGTTCCCGAAAGCAACCTCTCCCACGAAGAAAAGATGGCCCTAAAGCAACTCAAAAATGACAACTCTATCAAAATTTTGAAAGCAGACAAAGGAAACTCCACAGTTGTTATGGACAGTACCACTTACGATTCAAAAGTCCAAAACCTCTTGCTTGATAATTCGACCTATCTACAGTTACCCAGTAAGCCCAATCCCTTAAATGCATTGGTCAGCGATACCAATAAGTTCGTTTGGCAACTCCGAAAAAGCGATAAAATCAGTCAGTCAGAATATTTCACTCTTAGATGTAGTAACGGTGTTATGCCTAGATTTTATGGTTTACCTAAAGTTCATAAAGCTAATGTGCCTTTAAGACCCATTGTGTCGTTTGTGAATTCGCCCACGTATAACCTTTCTAAATTTTTGTGCAAAATTATTTCGCCTCTCTTAAAGAACACTTATACTGTTAACAACTCTGTTGAATTTACCAATTTAATTCGCAACCAAATTGTAGGCCCTAATGAAGTTTTTGTGTCTTTTGATGTTGTAAGCCTTTTCACCTCTGTACCTACTGATCAAGCTCTTGATTGTGTTTTACAATTATTACTTAATGATGACGCTTTGCAAGAACGCACTGCTCTCAGTATTTCTGATATAAAAGCTGGTTTAGAAATTTGTTTTAAAGCTACAATTTTCACTTACAATAACACAGATTACCGACAAATTTTTGGTCTTCCTATGGGCTCATGTATTTCTCCAGTGTTAAGTAATATTTTTATGGAACATATTGAACAACTAGCTTTGTCAACTTTCCACACACCCCCCACACTTTGGTGCAGATATGTGGATGACACTTTTTGCATTTTGGACAGCCGAGAGACGGAGAATTTTCAATCACATCTCAACACCATATGCAGCCACATCCAATTCACCAAAGAAGAAGAAGTTGAATCGTCCTTGCCTTTTCTTGATGTTCTCGTTTCCCACTCTAATAATGTTATCTCCACTAAAATATATAAGAAACCTACCCGCACTGATCGTTACCTGCAATATTCTTCGCACCACCCTAAACAACAGAAGTTGGCTATCACTCACACCCTTCATCACAGAATTTCTTCGCATATTACGGATCCTACGGAAGCTGAAAAAGCTAGAAAAGACGTTTGCCTCACCCTCCAAGCTAACGGTTACCCCTACAAGCACACCTATCCTCCTAAACCCAAACCTCTGCTGGATTCACCCACATTCACTGGATACACGTCACTACCTTACATTCAAGGCACTACCGAAAAGATAAGGAGAGTTTTAAGTAAAATTGGCGTAAAAGTTGCTATGAAGCCTGTTCGTACTATTGGTCACATTATTCCTTCACCCAAAGATCCTATTTCTCCCGACGAAATCAACTGTTTAGTATATGAAATTCCTTGTAACGATTGCGACTTTGTGTATATTGGCCAAACCAAGCGGAACTTAAACACCAGATTAAGAGAACACCAACGAGCCATCAGACAACAAAAACCGGAAAACTCAGCTCTTTGCGAACATGTTATGGAAACTGACCACTTAATTGGATGGAGTAACGCTAGGATATTAAAAGTTGAAACCAATTACTTCAAACGCCTAACTGCTGAATCTTGGTTCATCCACTCCCACCCCAAAGTTTTGAATCGATCTGATGGTGAATCCCTTCCCGTAATATACCGTTCTTTGCTCTAAATTAATTACTATCATTTATTTTCATATTAGTAATATTCCCTATTACGGTTTAATTGTTTCTGTGCGCATGTTATGATGTAATAATTACTATTCTACCATAATTTTTTAAATTTTTGTTCTTGCTCAAACTGCTGTGTAGTGTGTATAACTCGTAGCGCTTTATCGTTTCTGATGATGTTGGTCGTCAGTACCAACGAAACGTCAAACAATAAAAAAAACCTAACTAGTTTTAGTTGAGGTTATTGTTAAAGTCACCGGAAGAACGAAAAAACTTCAAGAAAAATTATATACATGTACGTAAGTCGAATCTCATATATACATGTATGCATATATCATATATACATGTATGTATAAATGAATTTATTCAACGCTAATTTACATACACTACACAGTGTTTCATGCCACACGCAAATGCGTGGCAATCTTCAGGTGTTAACTACGAAACAAAGAAAGAACGTTAAGTTATTCGCATAAGTACTTACAATTTTTTATTCCAATGGTAGGATCGGGATTAGCTCTATGATGTGAGGAATAGCGAAATAAAATTGCTTTTTCTAGTAACTGACAGACTGAAGTTAATTAATTGAGAAAAGTATTTTACTATAGCAATCATATAGGAAAGGTTTGTGACGTAATAAATGCGGTAAACTTAATTTATTAAAGAAAAAGAAAGGGTCGTGGAGCCGGAAAAAGCATTTGGTTGGCATACAATTAAAGCAAATTAAAAAAAATAAGTAAAGATAAATAAAATAATGACTTAACAATTGTACTCAAATAGAACCAAAGTAGCAGACAAAAAAATTAATAATAATAATTAAGTACACTGTTTCAATCTGAATTTATTTTTGTGGCGACATTTATTTAGCATTTCATCTCTTGAGTTTAACAAATTTTGGTCCATGTGTTTGTTGATCAGCAGTTTCTCCGTCAGGCACAGATTGCAGCGTTTGCCTTTACAGAAGTTGGGGGAGACCTGGGCGATGATAGACCATGAAATCTTAAATTCTCTGTTGTTGTCCTTTAAGTTCCAAATGTGTTTTGAAAGTTCTGTTTTTGTAGAATAGATTTTCTTGTTGAATGAGAGTTTGTGATTACTAAAGCGAGTTTTAAATGCAGTTTCACAGCATCCAATGTAGGATTTAGTGTCATTTTCCGTCTCTACTACCGCTTTGTATACAAGACATTTCTTTAAGCAATTGCCATCCATTGGGCATTGATCTTTTTTTCTGCAGTTGCAAGATTTTGATGGTGTAGTTTTGATCTTGTTGGAATCACTCAATAAAATTGCTTTGTTGTGATTTTTGATGATGGCTTCCATGTTTTGCATGCAACTGTAACTGATTTTCAAGTTATTTCTGTTAAAAATTTTGTGATATTTGTGACCAGGAGGGAAATGCTTTGTGACCAAATTTAGAAAAATTTTTCCAATATTACTTTCAACGCTTGAATTGAATGGGGGATTAAACCATGTGACATTGCGTTTGCGGTTTCGTTTTTTTCCATCGTTGGGGGTGTAGTGTAAATTTCCTTTAAAACCGCTACTTTCCAAAGCCCTTTCATAACTTGGTTTAACCTTGTTGAATTCATCTTTATTGCACGATAATGAAGACACTCTTTTTTGGATCATTTCTGGAATTTGCGTTAAAATAGAAGGGGGGTGATTTGAGCTGTTATGGATGTAGAGAGGGTCGTTGTTTGGTTTGCGGAAAGGTTTGTAAATGTTCCTATCAAGATCTAACGTAATATCCAAAAAATCCGTTCTGGAAAGATTGGTGTTGGAAGTGATTTTAAGATCACATTTATTGAAAACCTTTATTAACTTTTTTCTACATTTTTCGCTTTCTGGGCCCGACATATTTTTCAGATAACCAAGACCATCATCTCTATATAATCCAAAACAGTTAGAGCCAAACTCTTTTTCGAGTAGATCCAAAACGTATAAACCAACCAATTCACAAATCTCTGCACCATCATAACTACCCATTGCCACGTCAAAGTCAGGTTCATCTTTTTTGATCCAAATATTACCAGATTCAAAGAGAAATGATTTTCTACAGTGTAATATAACATCAATCACTCTTTGCGGAACATAAGTTATAGATTTGGCAAATTCAATAGCTGTTAAAAGTAGGTTCTTGGATATAGAAGGATAAAACTCTACAATGTCAAATTTGATAAATTTGCACTTTTTCTTGTCCGGGATATCATTAAACCAGCTTATTACAGACTGGGTGTCTCGCCATTGGTTTAAGCATGATTTTTTTCTGATCGCGTTATTGATGTTGTCCAACATTTTTTTGCTTACTAAACCGACATCTGACTTAGCAGGATTGATAAGTCTGCATTTGGGGTTACTTACAAAATCATCTTTATGATCTTTTAACGTGATAAAAGCTTCATTAGTGCTGTACTGTTTTAACCGGTCTTCTACTTTCAAGGGTTGAGCTATTGCCTTTGCTTCGCTGTTGACTGCATTGACGGAATTTTCGGTTGTTTTTTTATACTTTTTCGTGATGTTATTGGTAAGCATGGTCTTGTAGGCATTAGGAGGAATGCTGTACATATTGGTAGTTTTATCGGCTAAAACAATTACGTTAGAAGAGTTCTTTATCGTATTGCAATCACGGTTCAGATGTTCTTGAAAAGCATTTTTTTCTTTTCTAAATCGTATTTTCCTAATCAAATCAAACATGTCATTTTCGAAAGGAGTTAGCAGGGCTGTTTTAGGCGGTGTGTAATCGGAAGAAAGGCCAAAGTTATTAGCATTGCTTTTCGCAGCTTCTTCGGGGTTGTCAAAGAAAAAAGCCTTCCATCTCATACGTCTCAACAAACTTTCTACTTTATCGATAAAAGCTTTTAGGTATGAATCATTGCTGGGAATAGGTATGTTCTTCAGCGAATAACCAAGATTAATTCTATCCATCGTAGCCATGTATCAGAGCGGAGAAGTTGAGCATCAGACGAGAGTGCTCTACAACGTAATGCTGGAGCGAAGAATACTAATAAAACTGATGTCTGAATTTCAGAAAGAGCTCGATGTCCAAAAGGTCAGAGCAGTAGATAAATGAATTTATTCAACGCTAATTTACATACACTACACAGTGTTTCATGCCACACGCAAATGCGTGGCAATCTTCAGGTGTTAACTACGAAACAAAGAAAGAACGTTAAGTTATTCGCATAAGTACTTACAATTTTTTATTCCAATGGTAGGATCGGGATTAGCTCTATGATGTGAGGAATAGCGAAATAAAATTGCTTTTTCTAGTAACTGACAGACTGAAGTTAATTAATTGAGAAAAGTATTTTACTATAGCAATCATATAGGAAAGGTTTGTGACGTAATAAATGCGGTAAACTTAATTTATTAAAGAAAAAGAAAGGGTCGTGGAGCCGGAAAAAGCATTTGGTTGGCATACAATTAAAGCAAATTAAAAAAAATAAGTAAAGATAAATAAAATAATGACTTAACAATTGTACTCAAATAGAACCAAAGTAGCAGACAAAAAAATTAATAATAATAATTAAGTACACTGTTTCAATCTGAATTTATTTTTGTGGCGACATTTATTTAGCATTTCATCTCTTGAGTTTAACAAATTTTGGTCCATGTGTTTGTTGATCAGCAGTTTCTCCGTCAGGCACAGATTGCAGCGTTTGCCTTTACAGAAGTTGGGGGAGACCTGGGCGATGATAGACCATGAAATCTTAAATTCTCTGTTGTTGTCCTTTAAGTTCCAAATGTGTTTTGAAAGTTCTGTTTTTGTAGAATAGATTTTCTTGTTGAATGAGAGTTTGTGATTACTAAAGCGAGTTTTAAATGCAGTTTCATGTATGTATATATATACATGTATGTATGTATATGGACTCTACATGTATGTATATATATACATGTCGGTATATATGAGGGCAAAAATTATCGATACGGCTGCCTAGCCTTGCCAGGGAAGCGGTCGTAAAGTCGAGCAGTCGTAAGTCGAGCCGGTCGTAAGTCGAACACTACCTGTAATATGCTTCTGGTACTGTTGAGCTTACTTGAAGACACGTGCTATTGTGACATCATAGAGTCAATTTGTCGATGGCCCAAATAGAAATAATGCTTCTGGTGCTGTTGTGTTGAGCTTACTTGAAGACAGTTGCTATTATGACATCATACAGTCAATTTGTCGACGGCCAATAAGGAACATTACCTTTCAACGCATCCGCAATTACGCACACAGTATTTTCATCATCTTTAATTATCGCAGTAACAATGTAATATAACGTTGCTTCAGTATAAAGTATTTACACGATAAGAAAATATGGTAGTAACAAAAAAAATATTCAAAACTCCAGAGAAACATCAGAGCAAGATGTGAATAGACCACAGGAATGAAGCTATTCCAAGTCCGGTCAAACCAATAGCTTAAAAATGTGGTGTTCACCGCAGCTTCCCTGCTTGACGCTCAGCACTAAAAGGACAGAATGGAGAACAAGCCGGCATCGCTTTCTCGTGAGAGAAGAGGAAATATGCAATTAAAAGAATGATGAAATCAGATGGAATGATTGAAAATAAAAGAACAATGAAATCTTAGTAACATAAATAATAAATTTTATTTACACAGCATTTGTAATCAAACTGCGTTCAATAAAAATAAGCAAAGCAGAAACTTAACAGATGGATCAATAGTTTACACATACTGTAATTCTTCAATCGAGCTGAATTCGTGCTCATGGTGCAATATAATGTTAATGCAACGAACTAATCAAAAGCTATAGGTACCATACGGTTGCTCTCGACAAAAATTGAAACACACAGTGATGTATCAAATACTACATTAAACTAATCAAACTTTACGGTAACTACTATAACGCTGATATTTCTTGACTAATAGGCTACAGCTAAGCGATAATAGTATTAAGAATATTCATCAGTTCGGCTAGACTGTTCCATTATTAAGAAAAATATAGTCGCAGTACTTTTTCATTTTGACTTCCATTTAATCAAAAAGTCTTTCGCCTCAAATAGGTTCAATTAACAGCTCTTCTATTAAAACAGGGGTTCTTAAACTTTTTTGTCTCGTTTACCCCTTGCCCAAAGAAAAAAATGTAATTTACCCCCAGAGTACCACTACTGCTTTTTCAATACTGAAAATTAAAGTTTCTTTCGTTTTTTATTCAGAAAATTTACCCCCTCGGTAGGTAAAATTTAACCCGAGGGTAAATTTACCCCCGGTTAAGAACCCCTTCCATTAAAACCTATCAACGTTTTACAGAAAACGCTGCAATTCATTGTATCACTGTACAGAAGCGTAGCTGAAGGTACCAGGTCACTGTCTACCGTTTTAACGGACTCTAACCTAAAATATGTTCACAACAAACTTCTAAAATACGCAATATTTGTAACCTTCGGCCAATTGTAATTTGCTCCCCCTAACTTTTCGTTGACTGCGCGCCTGTCACTGTTCCACCAAGTCTTTTAATGAAAATATGCTGCTTACTTACGGTAAATTACAAAATCTTGAATGTGGAAGCACAACAAAAAGAAAACGTTCACGTTCAAGCTAATTTCACATCAGAAGTGAAAGTTGATGGAAAAAGCAATTACTTCGTATCGTGCAACACAAGCTACACTAAAATAAACCAACGTTGCATGTAATTCGTAGACAGCCCAAGTCTGTGGTGCAAATACGTAGGCCTTGTTGTCACATCTCCTGCAGTTGCGGATGTTTGCCATACATTGCTATTTACCAAAGGCACTGACAATACCCAAAAACAGTAAAGAAATAATCTATATTCGATAGTTTACCAAAAAGTAAAGAAATAATTGATTTCGATGGTAGTTTAAGAAAGTAAAAAATAAGGAATACTGTAATCGATATTACACTGAGCATTTAGCGGTGTACGCCAAGCAATTTTTGTGATGTATTCACATTCCTGCGGTAACTTACAGACAAATGATGGACATTGTATATGCGAAGCAACTTTGCTATCAATGATCTTTTTTTTTGTTTTTTTCGTACGAAAAAAGTTTATCAGCAAAAACAAGGTAATGAAGTGCCGACAATTATTTTAAATTTACTAAAGTGACATAAAGTAACCTGGAAAAAAAAAATCGAATATAGAATATCGAATTGCGCCGAAAAAAAAGTAAAGACAAGGCCATATTCAATACTCATTCAAAAAAGTAAAGGCTCCAGTGCATTCGATGAACATAAAGTAAAGTATCGCAATCGAATATCGATTACAATCGATTTTTCCCAACCCTGACTGACACTGCGCTGTACTTATTTTACAGAATATACATGTCAATGTCATCATACGACGGTTTAATCCTTCCGCCAGCTGATACAGCTCAGATAGCTGAGTTTAAGAGCGTCCGCCTCTTCAACAGTAGACTTAGGTTTGATTCCGAGTCGGTTCAAACCAATGACTATAAAATTGGTATTCACAGCTTTTCTGCTTGACACTCAGCTTTAGTGGGACAGTGTGGAGAACAAACCTCCAAGTTTCATTACTTGTTGTGCTGCTGAGAAAGGCATTTGACGAGATTCCTTTACATGTAGAGGTAGACAGGCGACCGACAACTCCTAAACGAGCTCGCATAGCGTTTTGATCGCTTTCTCGAGATGGACAAAAAATATGCATTTAAACAAATAATATACAAAAAATTATTGGTTTATAAACATAATAAGTAGCAGGCCTGTGTATTTATCCAATATCCAAGTTGCCATTTCCGTTTGCTTCTAATTCCGCTTCTCTCAAGCTTTGGAAATAGTTAATTTTTGAAGAAATTTCGTCTTCGTTTACTGCTATAGCTGCAGTAAAAGTACCAACAAAGAAGTTGAGATAAGTTGCGTTTTCTTCTTCTATTATTGAATAAAACTTTATTTTAAAAACTGGGGATCTGTGTAACAAGTTTTCTATTTCAATTTGTTGTTTTCTGATTAAAGCGTGATAAGCAGCCAGCCAATAGCAAGCATTATTCAGTTCAAGGACGGTGTTTTCCTCTATCCAATGATAGAACTCCTGGCAGCAAGAAACCAATTCAATGTTAAACTGGCACAAAAGATCATTAAACTCCAGAGGATCAGCTGAGTTTGACCGACCAAATAAAAAGGATCGGTAAATCAAAGCCATTAATTTGTTGAAATCGTCAGCGCGTGGGTCTCCGACATCAATTCGAAGAAAGAGTCTCAAAAATCCAAAAAGCACTGAAACACGAAACTTTGTTTTACTGTAGCTTAGTCAAATATTAGAAATAATCGTCCTCAAAATATAAGTTAAGGAAAGCAAGACTGGTATCCAGTAGGATAACAGTTTATCGAAAAAAAAATTTTAGATGGAGCCCAGATTAAAAAAATGTATACATGGTAGTTTTGTGCGTAATAAAATATCGAAGCACTGATGTATAACAAAAAAAATAACTGGGAACCGCAATCCCTTATCCCCTCTCTTGGGTCAGCCAATGATTCAGTGCAGATTTTTTGTGACCTAAAAACGTGAAAACTGACTTTACAGTACTTTTGCAATAAAGTGTAATAAACAAAATGTGACTTCATTTAAAAAAACTACAGACAACAAAAAAAGCACCAGCGGTGTATGCTAAAAAGCAATAAAATAGTCTTAATAGGGGCTCAAATTATGGTGCAAGCACTTAATAGTATTTAACATTCTTTGGTCAAAAAGTTTCTGCTTTTATTAGCAAGTAGCTTCAACATGGAAAAATTGCTTCTTTATATTACTGCAGCTTGTGCCACTGATAAGGGGAAGCCGGTGCAAATGCCCAGGGGCTTTTTTCCACAAGAAGGGTGACTTTTTTCCACAAGAAGGTGCCTATTAAAGATTTGTTTAACTTTTTAAGAGGATGCCTTTTGAATACACCGGTTTGATTTTTTGGCCTGGGGCCTCAAAATCATCTCAGTGTCCCTGATGCTTATGTATGACTGGAAGGTGTAGAACTGTAGACTTTATTTGGTGCATAAGCACTTTGATACAGTA
Organism: Trididemnum miniatum; assembly: GCA_964006365.1. Lineage (NCBI taxonomy): Eukaryota > Metazoa > Chordata > Ascidiacea > Aplousobranchia > Didemnidae > Trididemnum > Trididemnum miniatum. The sequence continues at coordinate 19,778,678 of OZ023240.1, forward strand.
TGCAGGTTGTAATTCTTCTAATTGAAGCAATAAAAGATAAAAAAGTTGGAAAATCAGGCCAAAAATACCTCAAAAATACTGTTACCTAAAAATATAATGTAACCGAAAAACACGAAATGTTACTTTTGTAACCGTATAACTTCTTAAATACTGACCCCACACCTGTCAAATTTTGTTTCCACGCTTTTTACGTTGATTAGAACAAGCAAAAATTGTAAGTTTCGTGATCAAAAATCGCCCCAGTCATCAAATTTATTTCTGCACCTAAAATATCTAAGCTGCAAACTTAAACTTTTTTAGTACATGTAAGTGCAGACACTGGTCCTCAAAACGTAGCCTACGTATCATGCCTTTTACTCTACAGTCTAAACTGATGCAGCTTCGCACAAAATTTTACATAAAGTCATTTCTGTTTCGAAAATTATACTGTATTTCTCTGAATTGATTCTATACATAGGCATTTTGAATTTTGTTGTTAAGTGCGTTGCAAAGTTATCTCTCAGTGGCGCTAGAGTTTTAATTCGTTTTCTGGTTCATTCAAGGAATGTGGAAGCGGTATACTTGCAAACAGCTTCCGCTTCCACACCTATCGCTTCCGCTTCCAAAAAAATTCACCGAAATTTTGCTAGTTAAATACGACCCAGTGCGTTGATAGCCGATAGCGTAAACCGTAGCTTTTTTTCCATCACGCTGAAAGCTCTTGGTCAAGCTTTAGCAAGCGTTATTTTAAAGATAATAATTTGCAAAAAGCAAACAAAAATGTAAAGGAATCATTGAGAAGTCTTTTACTACAACTTTACTACAAAACTTACTCCTTTCGTTAGGAAAATGTTAATACACAGCACGCATGGCAAGAATTTTCAACGGAGGGGGGGCATAATTTCCACATTGTTTTTACGCGTTTTTTCTCAGCAGAACTGCAGTAATTTGAAGCTGATTGAGAAACAAGAAAGACTCTAGGCATGCTCCCCCGGAAAAATTTTAAAAACGTACATGCTCTAATAGCTATTTTAATGCCTCTTGAATAATTTTCAGCCAAATTTTGTTAAATTTTTTGACTCTAATTCTAAGTGCTTCACCAAATGCATTTTGTTCGCACATTTTCGATTATGCGTGCTTATGGGGTAAGGCTTATTGCTATCGAAGAGGCTCAAAATTATAGAAAAATTGTATACATCAAAAACATTTTTGAAAATGGCTGATGGGAGAACACATACCCCCAGAGCCGGCGCCAGAGCAGTCGACTTAGGGGGGCCAAACGTTTATCACGGGGGGCCAAAATTTGAAATTAAGCACAATAGGCGCTGTATTCAAAAGAGAAAGCTTGTAATTATGAGCGGCCAAGCATGTCCATTGGGGAGGGGGGGCAGGCCCCCTGGCCCTCCCTTAGCGCTGGCCCTGCATACCCTTCATCCTAACCCCCTGGATCAGCCCCTGGCCATAAGCTACAAAAACTATTAAAAGAGTCTGGCATATTTCAGTCACTTGGCACCATAACTTTTGTTATTTTTTACTAAAAGACAGAGTAAGTGGAGAGGACCGGGGGGAAGAAGATTGTACGATGGCACAACGCTCCCCCCTTTAAGTCCCCTTAATATGCTTCTAACTGCACTTCACCTATTTCGTGACGTGATTATAACTGGAAATGAGTCAAGTATTGCTTTTAGCGCTTTTGATAAATTAGTTGCTTTATTTTAAAACTTAAGAAAACTCAAACAACAAGCGATATTACGTTAGTACTATCTGAAAGTCAAGCAAAGAGTAATGGCCTATGGTGAGATTTGACATCCATGCAAAGCTAGCATTGAAAAATAATGTCAAATAAATTGAATAAAACATAATATCCAATAAGTTATTTACAGTATGCTTTTTTGAATAATGTGGAAGCGGAAGAGGCACATTTTTTTGCGCTTCCGCTTCCATTAAAATATGACCGCTTCCACCGCTTCCGCTTCCACATTCCTGGTTCACTCGTCACTTGTAACTGTAGTATGGCAGTGGCTGTACGTGATTCACAGGCTTGTCCATGGGAATGGGATTCCCATGGGAATCCCATGGGAAATGTCCCATGGGATGGGATGGGATGGGACAGCACGAATTGCATTTCCCATGGGACCCATAGGACAGTAGCCATGTGACAGCGTCTTGATAATGTCATACCTAACTTTAGGTTTTATACTTTTTTGCTTAAAAAAATTCTTTTTAGTTCACTTTTTTTTTTATAGAAGATTTTCCCTTAGCATTGCTGTTACAAGGTAGTGGTGCTTTGCACCATAGTTGCCAGATGGTGTACTTAGACACCAATTACTGGAAAAATGGTGTAATCTTAAAGTTCCGTGTTTTTACTGAAGATTTTCAATCAATCTTAGAAATGAGAAGAGAAAAAATCTTGGATGGTGTAAATTTTCATAAATTTAATAAAATTTATTGAATTGTATTTTGATGGGAATCCCGTGGGATGGGACAGGCATAAATTGCTATGGGATGGGACAGAAAAATATGTCCCATGGACAAGCCTGGTGATTCAACGAATTCAACAAGAGTTAATATCTGGTTTGATTCCGCCAAAAAACTATACCAGCTAGTGATTAAAGACATTGCTATCGGCGCGGAAGGTTTAGGGTTCACTTTCCGGGTCTACCGAATTGGACATAATTACCCTGTCCTCAAGTCCGGTGGTTTCAAAGGCCAACGAGTTTGCTGCATCATTATAATTTTTGATTCAAAGTCATTTTTGATGTCATAATTACAACAAGTGATTAAGGCATCAAAAATTCAATTGTAATGTAAAAGCTCTCGAAACCACTCAAACTGGACGATAGGAGAGGGTAAGCGCCACCACGCCTTGCCTCCGCTGCGATATTTCTTCGGAGTTCAAAGGTGCATTGCCTAGGCGCTAAGCCGCAGAGTGGCAGTGATAGCTGCCGCTATATAAGCTAGTTACACGCCTCGGCGTAATATCATGAGGATCATGAGTTTTGATTTTGAAAAAAAAAAGATTTCTTTTTTTTTGTTTTTTTATGGATTGAATAATATCACATGTAGCTGCTTTTCAGAATGTGGTATGATAATGTAGGTTCAATCCGATCTTTAGCGACATTGCACTTTTTTCTTTTCAACAATTCGCCGAAAGGACTTCATCTACCTTTTAACTTCATACTCCATCTTGTTAGGATTCCCCATTTCCTAATTAATGCATAACCGTAACCTTATTATTAATTAATGCGTACCTTATTTAATGCATAAACCGTAGCCCTTCGATCACACACACGAAGCAGGTTACAATATCGGACAAAAAAAACTCACGCATTTTTAAGGTTTATTCTGCTTTAGGTATGACGAAGCTTTGTAGTATTATCACTTGAATATGCTAAAACTTTCTTGGGATCCAGCTTCAGCATTTAGAGGGTCCGGATATGGACCGCGGTCCGCCAGTGGAGTAGCCATTAGAGGGATAAAAATACTACGAAACAAAACTTGGTGCGTTGCCCTGTGGATTTAACACTAACAAGAGCACCTACGGTTGGATCAGGCTTAGATGAAACCGTATTTTTTAAAATACTCGGTACATTTAAGCGTTAAAACCAATTTTTTGAGTGATGGACACGATAAACCGATAACGATAATGGATAATTTCAAAAAAGCCCTGAGCGAAACCGATAAATCTCAATTTTTAAAGCGATATCCGTAATCGATAAATTATCGCCGATAAATTTTTCCGATAAATTTGCAATAAATTTTTAGTGAGTTTGACGAAGTTTTTTATTGGTAAGTCAAATTGCATAACATTTCTCTAAATTTTTCAAGAAAAGAGAGCAATTTACGGTCTCTGTCGAGTCATTAAATAAAACAAAGAGAGATTCTTTTAAAGTGCAACAAGACCTTATGGACCCCATGTATTTTTTCCATAGCGCCAACTCACTAACTTTGAATACAATGTGCATAAAGAATTGTTTATCGCAATAATTTATTGGCGATAACAAAATACTTTACAAAAAGCTGCTACATCGGTAATCGATAAATTAAAGCTTTTTTGAGCGATGACGATAATCGGTAATAAATTGTCGCCAATAAATTATCTCGATAAATGCCCCTCTCTGCCCACAGGTATTGGCAAGCATTTTTACTTTTTGGTATGAGCCAGAGTAGCAAGTTGGGCCAAGCTCGGACCGGGTTCAAGCCCCATCTAGTTGGGCCGCTTACAAATCTGGTCCGACCACTGAATATTAGGCTATTTTACCTTCAATGATAGGAAAAGCCATCTTTAAAACGAGTTGTTGGTTGAAGGACGGACTTTTCGTAGCTCTTTTCTTGACACTACAATACAGCACAAAAAAGATCAGTTTTAAGACTAAGAATAATGAATAGCCTAACTTCAGCGCAAACAATTTCTGGTATTAAAAATTTTTACAGTTGAAAATCTTTTCAAACTCAAATCATTTCCAGAGAAGAATCCAGAATATTTTGAAGGGATTTTGGAATCAAAAAATGCATATCTTGGCGTTTTGTTGATCTACAGCTTAGTTTGGAAGTACTAATGCATGATTATTATTGTTTATTTCAGACTCGAAGTGCATACAAAAATAAAAGAAAAACATAACATACACACACACACAGTAAACGTAAACAAAAATTAATAAATAAGCCAAAGTCGCCCAACTATCACATTACGCTGGTAAAAATCATAGAAATGCAATTCAGAATATTTCAAAATAGCGCTCGATAGGTACAGTAATTGGCAAAATACAGAGGAAAAGAAAATAAATAAAGAAAACAAAAATATATAATAACAGGCAGTAGGCCTACAAAGTCATACAACAGATGTTAACCAAAATCAACTTTGACTAGAACGAGTAAAGCAAAACACTAGAAAACCAATGTTTCATAGTCAGTGGTGTAAAGTAACGAAATACTTTTACTTGAATAGATTATGTTTTTTTCGGTAACGAGTACTTTTTTGAGAAGTATTTTTTTGGCTACTTTTACGTTTATTCAAGTACTTTTAGAATAAAGTAACTCTTCTTGGGTAGTTTTTATTTTAGAAAAGTACAAAGTAGTCCAGTCCTTGAGTTACGCACTGGTCTCACTTGAAATCCCTCATTGCACCTACAATCTTGCGTTGCAAAGTAGCGTCGCCTGCAATGTCAGGAGCGCCGCGCCCCCCTCCCCGCAGACAAATGCACAAGGTAAAGGTAATATTCGCGTAAAGGACAACCTGAGGGCGTGATGACCTTTTTTTTCTTTTCACTGCTTGGCTTTAAATTGCCCCCTCTTTTCAAATTTCTGGGCACGCCCCTGAATGTCACCGTTGTCTGTAATTAGGTTACTGCATGATCGTAACCGCATGACCGCAAGTTCCGGAAATGCTTAATATGTTCACAACACTATATTCATTCCATACACCCTGTAGGCCTAGCAGTAAAACTATCGTATTTCTCTATCAATCTTAATCATGAAAAAAGCAAATTGCAAAGCTAAAATTGAAGTGTTAACAAAAATAAGCAGGTTTCCGCTTCTGAGTTAATGCTTATTTATTCATATGTTATTGTTTATCTTTCTTTGCGATATAGGCGCTATAACGAGCTCGCTTAGGAGTTTCGAGCCACCTGTCTGCCACTCCGAGATGAGGAAATCTTGCTAAGCGTGGTTCCGAACGGCCCAACAAATGAACTTGCCGGCTTGTTCTTTACGCTGTCGCCTTTGATGCTAAGCGTCATGCAGGGAAGCTATAAATATCAACTTCTAAGTTATTGGTTTAACCCTACTCTGAATCGAACCCCGAGTTTGCCGTTTTAGAAGCAGACGCTCCATCCACTCTACCATCTGGACGGTAATAATTTCTTTTCGTTTACCATTTTGCCACCTTCAAAGCAAGTCATCATCGGCAAATGTGCAATTGACACTTTTACGTTTAAAAACGCTATACTGTACTTTTACAATGACTACTTTTTTACTTTTACTTATTAGCGATTTTTTTTGTCAATACTTTCTACTTTACTTCGAGTAGTTTTAACGTCAGTAACAATGCTTTTACTTAAGTACAGTTTCAAAATACTTCTTACACCACTGCTCATGGTGTTTCCAATAAGGAAAGGTAAAAAAGCAACTTGGTCAAACTAAACTTTGCATTAGCAAATTACAGGAATTCTGACAGCGAGAATGAAGGCAAATAACAGCTTACGAATCAAGGCATTAAATGTGACAATATTGAGAGAGACTGATGTTCACTAGCACTGGCATAAAACGTGGAGGATCAAACACGCGTGAGAATCAAACAAACTAAATGATTATTTTCCGCATCTACAGTTTTAGGGGGTTTAGAACACCTTTGCTCTTATCTGGATCCAGCACATATGACCTTCATTTTTCTAGACTAGCATTTTTGCCCTAATCTGGATCCAGCATATATGACCTTCGTTTTTGTGGACTAGCCTACAAGGCGAAAAATACAGTTCAAATGATTAAAAACTTATATATTCTAATACATATATGCATTCTCGTTATGCAAATACAGTAGAATCCGCTTAATAAATCCACGGTTAATAAACCCAGCCGCTTTATGCAACCAAATTGCTGGGAACGGAAGTTTCTTAACCCTTTCCCATAGAAAAAACTCCGGTTAATAAATCCATCCTCCGCCTAATAAATCCAAGTTTCATTACGATCGTGTTGGCGTACTTCAATTATTTAACAATTTTTGAACGTATGTCGATTTACAGTGGTATAGAGCGTCTGCTTCTGGATCGGTAGACTTGGGGTTCGATTCCGAGTCGGGTCAAACCAATGACTTTAAACTTGGTATTCACAGCTTCCCTGCTTGACGTTCAGCATTTAAGGGACAGTGTGGAGAACAAGCCGGCAAGTTTACTTGTTGTGCCGTTGGGAAAAGCACTTAGCGGGATTCCCCCATCTTAGTGTGGTAGACAGATGGCCGGCAACTCCTAAGCGAGCTCGTACAGCGCTTCGTCGCTTTCTCGTGATAGGAGAATAAATATGCCAATAAGAAAAAATTTAAAAAATTAAGTCAGAACTTTTTCAGGATCTTATTACATGATCGAACATGTACACACGTTCGTATCAGGTGTTCAGGAGTCTGTTTTGCTAGATTTTGTATGTCAAAATAAAGTCAAAATTTTGCATAAAGTCAAAACTTGTCAAAATTGTCTTCATCAAAAATTTCCTTACAAAAATAAGAAACCTTAGGCTATATTTCTCTTATGTTTTTTTTGAATTTTTGAGCTAATTTCATGCGCAGTTTTATTTGATTACTCTGAAATAGTTGCAATAGTAAAAGCACGTGCGGTAATTGAGAAGGAAACAGCACTTAGAAATCGTCCTAGTAATTATACTTTGTGGTTTTTGTTAAAAATATCCGTGATGACAGACACACTGTTAATGTACACTGTACAGTTGCGAAAGCAACGCATTTTTGCATTACACACTATGACTTCATTGAACCGGCCGTTAGCTCAGTTGCTTAGCGCACACGCTATCGTTGCGGGAGGTCTAGGGTTCATATCCCGCTTTGGTCATATCGTTAACCAGTACGCACAACGGCTCGTTAACCTAGGTTTTGACGTCATGCGTCGCTTTGTTGCGGTTGCTTCAAGACTGAGTGATTGAAAAAATGTTGAGAGTCGGCTACCTTCTTCCTTAAAAAATTTTGTAAATTGCGAATTATAAAACATTTGTGATGAAAAAAGTGCAACAAAACATAAATAATAGGCGAAAACGGTTAGGTCAAAACAAAGTCAAAATTTTGCAAAAATAAAGTCAAAAATAAACTTTTTTAGGTAAGAAAAAATGGCCCTAGTAATAAGACATGCCTAGTAGCAACATCTTACATTAAACCAGTACTTCTCAACTGGGGTCCATGGCGTTCTGTTTAATGGGTCCATGAGACCCGTTGAAGAGGTTGGCATCCTGTAACTTGAATTTGATGTATTTTTTTATAATTTTTTTGCTCACACATGTATTTTTATTGTCAATTCACGGGTCATTCTGCAGTGGAGACCTTCCTTTTGATTAGTTGTGGGCTTTTCTGAAGTGAAGACCTTTTTTTTGCTTCTTCACTCACCAGTCAAACGGGTTCTTCTGCAGTGGAGACCTATCACCTTTTTTGGGTCCACGGAGGTGTCTGAATAGGCATAGTGGTCCATGGACCAAAATCAATTGAGAAGCCCTGTAGGCTGTGTTAAACATTGGCCTGCGGGATAAGTAAGCAGCTTTTTATGGCCCGCGATATAGTGAAGTTGGACCACACACTGTAATAAATGATGGAAATCGTTAAACTGAGTGCATTTTTATACCATAGGGGTGGTTTGGATAGCGTTATTGAAAATTCGGTTAATAAATTCCCCGCTTAATAAATCCATAATCGACTGGCCCATGGTGGATTTATTAAGTGGATTCTCTTGTACGTTTATCACTTTCGGTTACAGCCTACTCTGTTTTGGCTTGCATAATATGTCACCGAGCTCGTATGGCAAAGTGTTTTTGCTACGGTCAACGAGCAAAAAACGTCACATTCACTAACATTTATCAAACATATTGCTTCTTTTATTTATCCTTCGTCAGCCTTTGCTTGTTAGGCAGTGAGCAATAAGAAAATTCTAGCAGTATGTACAATATGCTTGAATAAATAGTATGAAATTTCGTTATAAGAGGCGTTGCTACGATTGGGCAAAAACGATAGGCTAAATGAGATCCGGGCGAAAATAGTTTGCATCTCCAACATTTTCATCTGCCCTGTGGTTCATTATACAAGATAGCACCCTACGTAAGTGCTAAAAACAAATAGGCTTACTGTACGTTCTTTTATCAATTCGTTGATAACAGATATTGATGAGTTGCAGCGGACGTCATCATTTTCCCGCCAAAAGCATTGGACGGCAAAAAGAGCTTCATTCTTTTATAGTGTACATGCGCTTAATATGAAAAGATGTGGGGTGAGTGGAGGAAGGGATGGAAGAGTGTAGGGGGTGAGTGTGGAGAAGTGTGGGGGATGTTAGATTTGAGCACGCGCGGGTTTGGCAATCACGCTCCACCGCTCTTCTAACAGAAATTGAATTTATTAGAAAATTTTGAATACGCGCCTTGCACAGAAAGTCGATGACAGCTGCGGGCGGCGGCGGTTTCTGCGTAAAAACAAAAGGACAAAAATAAGCCACCACACCGAACATAGGTCAAACAGTCAAACGCAAAAAAAATGTAAACTACATTCGCAAGCACTGAAACTATACCAGCACTGCGGCACACAAGTCAGTACGTCACACGCACAAAAAGGAAAGAACGAAAACCGTAGCCTACCGGTTCTAAATCCAGGAACGAGCAAGAGTCCCGATATCAAAGCAGTATCAACAAAACAAACAAACTTACCAAAAAATTCTTGGCCAAACCGGGGATCTTGCATCCAACACAAAACTAGCTCAACACTAGAGCTCAAAATTCTGTTCTACAGGCTACTACAGCGCTAGCCTGTGTAATGCACTGTGCAACTACCACAGCACTACCGTCACTGATTCTGAACAAAATACTCAAAAGGTGAGAAGAGTACCAAACTATGCCTCATGACACGGCCCTATCCTATTCCCTAAATTTGCCGCTTTGCCTAAGCTACCTAACTAGTAAAAAAATAACCTCAAACCCAACTAGTCTAACCTATCCCTGAGACTCTCGCAGTCGCATACAACAAACCAAACGCAAGCCAGATAAACACCATGCATTATAACGTCATAGACCACACAACAAACGATCATTCCACAATCATTCTTCAGTCACACACACACACATTCAAAACAACAAAAATCTTCGGGGAAATCGACATCCTCCCCCCAAGAATGCAACGAAGTTTCATTCTTCACAACATCAAAGATTTCCTCGATTTCGAACCGCAGAAGTGAAATCTGTCTGGTCTTCTTAGGAGTCGGCGGAAGCGATAGCGTCAACGGTTGCCTCAGAAGTCGAGTTCGTGTCAACGAACTCTTCGGTATGACTTGTCCTCACGATGACGCAGAGTTTCGTTATCGGTCGCTTGATCACTCCTGATTTTGTTTGCACTTCGGCAACTCGAACCATGCCTTCCTTGTCTGGGTATGTGTTGACAACTCGGCCTAATGGCCAGTCTCCTCTAGGGGCATCAGTATCGACGATCAAAACGATATCTCCCGGCCGTATATTCTCACGACGCACCTGCCACTTGCTTCTTGTAAATAAAGTGCGTGGATATTCCAGTACCCAACGACGCCAAAATTCGTCAGCTACGAACTGGACTAACCGATGACGCTGGCGCGCGTAGACATCAGGTTTGTTAGTTACCTTCAGCGGAGGCCCTATGGTAGGGTTGATACGGAGCAGATGGTTTGGAGTGAGAGGCAAATCGGAGCCTGGGTCCACAAGTACATCAGTTAGAGGTCGAGAATTTACCATCGCTTCGACTTCGAGCAGGATTGTGTGTAGAGCATCATCATCGAGTGGTTTTCCTGGAAGGATCGCTTTGAAGATTTGCTTCACAACTCCAATCATCCTCTCCCAGGCACCGCCCATGTGGCTTCCACCAGGCGGGTTAAAGGACCACTCAATACCTTTGAGTCGCAAGTGGTTGTGAATCTGCTGCTTGTTCCAAGCATTCATGTAGTCACGCATGACTCTTTCCGCGCCCACGAAATTAGAGCCATTGTCGGAATAGAGATGCTGGATGTTTCCTCTCCGTGATATAAAGCGACGCAGCGCATTTAAGAACGACGATGTAGTGAGATCAGGGGCAACTTCTAAATGGATAGCACGGGTAGTCATACAAGTCATTATACATCCATACCGCTTTAGCTCGCTTCTTCGCTGCTTTACCATGATTGGACCAAAGTAGTCAACTCCGGTATGTGTAAATGGCGATTCATTCACCTGCAGTCTTGCTAATGGCAAGTCTGACATCATCTGAGTTTCAGGCTTAGCATTAGCTCTTTTGCATAAAAGACATTTGTTGATGACTGCCTTGACCGCCGCAGTTGGGCTTATGACCCAATATCGTTGCATTAGACAGTTTAAAGTCGCATTCAGTCCTTGGTGTCCAACTCGACGAGCATGACAATCTTGAATAATGAGGTGGGTCAACTGATGATCTCGTGGCAATATGACTGGGTGTTTCGCCTCAAAGGATATCTTGGCTTTGGCCAACCTGCCACCGACCCTCAACACTTCCAATATCAAAATTGGGTTAAGCGACTGCAGAGCGGGCGATTCGGGCAGCTTCACCACTTTTTTTCTTCCACTTAACTTCAAAATCCATTCTGGAAAACTAGACAGCTGTACATACTTCACCAGAGCAATCTCGGCCCGGTCCAATTCTGCAGTAGATATGGGTTGATTGCTGATAGTCAAGTCGTTTCCTTTAGCACGCTTTCGCAAGTGTTGCTTAAAACGCAGAAGCCAAGCAGTTGCCAAGAGTAGCTTGTGTAAGGAGGAAAAATGGCTGATAAGCCGATCAGTTGACGCCAGTTCATCTGTCGTGTGTACTACTGCAATCATCGCTTTAACTTTTGGCAGATCAAATTTCGTATACACATGATCAGTCACTGGTGGATGAGAAATTCTGTTCGGCCAATATTCAGGAGTTCTTCTCAAGAAGCCTGGACCTTCAAACCAGATTGATGATTTTATGAGCTTGTTTGCAGTGCAGCCTCTAGAAGCGTAGTCGGCCGGATTGAATTCTGAAGGTACGTGTCGCCAATCATGGATGCACGTTAAACGCTCTATTTGTGAAAGTCGGTTGCGAGAAAATACTGGGAACTTCTTACACTCAGCTCGAAGACTGAGCAGCACAACGGAAGAGTCGCTCCAGTACACGCATGGGCACTCTTGAAGCTCTAATTCTCGCTTCACAAATTCTGCAAGCTTGACTGCATCAAGGGCTGCTTCGAGTTCAAGGCGAGGAATTGTATTCACTCCTGATCCACATAGACGAGACCTCGCAGACACGATTCTACATTCGAAGGTTCCATCCACACCTTCGGATCGGAGGTAGCACACTGAGCCCCTGGCATAGCTTGATGCATCAGCGAACACATGCAGTTGTATCCCAATAAGTTTTCTATCAGGTCTCAAACAACGATATATCTTCACGTTGTTCAGTTCAATTAAGTCCTCTTTCCATTTCTTCCAGCGACCAGCATCCTGTAAAGGGATTGGATCGTCCCAATTTGTACCTTGCTGACATACACTACGGAATATCAATCGAGCCTCCAAAATGACTGGTGAGACTAAGCCCAACGGATCGAACACAGAACTCGAAATAGAAAGAAGACCTCTACGAGTTGCGGGTTTTTCGGGGATTGTCACCTGATAACCAAACCAGTCCCCGCTAACAGACCAATTCATGCCAAGTACTCGCTCGTCTGTCTGATCCCCCAGATCAAATTTATCTACGGAGCCAGATCTTTCTTTTGCATCGATACTGTTCGTAATGTGTTCGCTTGTAGAAACCCACTTTGTCAGATGGAATCCACCCAGAGCCAACATTTCACTTAACTCTTTTACCAGACAGACTCCAGTTTGGTCTTCATCGATGCTGACCAAACAGTCATCGACGTAGAAGTTGTTACGAACTACGGCAGCAATAGTGGGGCTGTACTGGTGTCCGAATTGTTTTGTTGTTTGCAGGAGGGCAAAACTAGCGCAGCTGGGCGAGGACTTCGCCCCAAACAAGTGAACCTTCATCCTATGGGGCACTGCGCGAAGGTTAGTATTTCCGTCGGGGTACCAGAGGAATCTCAGGGCATCGCAATCTTCAGGGGTACAGCGAACTTGATAAAACATCTTCTTGATGTCCGCAACAACAGCGATTCTTCCTTTGCGAAAACGAAGTAGAACGCCCATCAGCGAGTTCATAAAGTCAGGGCCTTTCAACAAACTGTCGTTGAGAGATGTTCCATTGCTTCGAGCTGCACAGTCGAAGACTATTCTTAGTTTGTTAGGCTTATTAGGGTTAAGCACCGGATGATGTGGTATATACCACACGTGACTTCGATTCCATTCAGCTTCAGGAATGATCTCTGCATGTCCTTCATCCAGGAGCAATTGCATTTCTTTGCAATACATTTCTTTCAACTTGGAGTTGCATTCCATCCTACGCTTAACTCCGGCTAAGCGTTTCTCCGCCATAGGCAAACTTACAGGCAGTACCTTTGCCGGATTCTTCCACGGTAAAGGAAGCACATAATGGCCGTCTTTGTGCGCGATAGACTTCTTCATAAAGTCATATGCCACAACATCTTCTGCCGAATAGCGCAAGCCAAACTCTTGCACTTCTTGATTAGCTTTCAACCAAGCCATCAGATTTTCGACGTCAGAACAATCTAATCCACCCTTTGGAGGATAAATATCGCCATCACCAGAGATTAATACATTACTCATAGCACCAACACAGTCTGGTACTCGTGAGTAATTCAACAAGAACGCTGGGCGTTGATTAGGCATTCCATTCGAGCAAAGAGCTTGGGTTGGGCCCTTTAATATCCAACCCAATGGAGTTTTCACAGCCTGTGGGCAAGTCACTACAGAGGGATCAAGACGTGTCTCCAATGGAAAGTGGGCAAGACAGTTGTCGTTACCGATCAGCAATGTTACCGTGGCGTTCTCAATACGTGGCAGTGTCACTCCACGGAGGTGTTCATATTCATCCAAATTGTCTAGCATGTTTCGGCTGTCAGGACTCACAGGAATATGGTCAATTCTCAAAACATTGGTCAGATTAAACTTCTCACTGGAATCCAAAGATTTGACCACAAGAGAGAAAGACTCAGTCTTCAAGCGCTTGGGTTGAGCAGTAGTCAAAGTCTCGACGTAGGTCTCAACAACTCTTCCTTGCTGGCTGCTCAAACCGAGACGATCAATCAGTTGAGTTTCGCAAAATGAAACGGAAGATCCCGTATCTAACAGGGCATATGTCAATATTTCAGCATCACCAAAGCTGACACAGACGGGAACAATATCCAGACATGCACGTTGCCCTTCAGTATTACCTTCGTCCCTACATGACGCCACAACATTTCCCAGAGGCGACGTTCGAGCCCCACCTGGGTCAACATGTAGCAGGGTATGATGGGAGGTGCTTTTGCAAGACTCAACAGCGCAAACCATTCTGCTACGGCACTCCTTTATCAGATGCCCTGGGCGCAGACATCGATAGCACAATTGTTTGTCACGGACCACAGAACTCTTTTCGGAATACGATTTTTGGAGAAACTCATCACAGTTGCTCAATTTATGTTGCTGACCACAACAATAGCAGCTAAGCAATCTAGCCTCCCTTTGCGGCTTTTCTTCGGTCTTATTCGGGCTTTTAGCCTTCACCGGACTAGCCGCTTGTGCAGTTCCTTTTGTAGAGCTTGTCGTGGCAAATGTGTGGGTCTTTCTTTGCTTAAACCCATAGCCGTCATTTTTGGTTGATCGGGCGGGGAACACTGCTCTAAAGTACGTTGAATTAGCCTCTACGGACTCGCTAATCACGAATTCAGCGAAGTCCTTAAATCCAGCTAAGGTGCCAGTCTTGGTTTCTATCTTCAGTGCTTCTGAAACCCATTTTCGACGCAGCTCTACAGGTAGCTTTTCCACCAACGAGGCTATAAATCCAACCGTATCCATAGTCGTGGACCTTGAGAATTCTTCTAGTGAAGCAAGACATCTCTTCAACAATATAGCCATATTCTCAAGGTTTTCCCCATCATACTGTCCAACTTTAGGAAGTTCCAATAAGCGTTGCTCACAATATCGACCAATGATGTAGGGTTGGCCATATCGTTCGTATAACTCCTGCCACACTAGCTTGTAGCATTGCCGCTTATCAGGTCCGCCTGCATAATGTTTAACTTTGTCGTAGACCCTTTTGCTACAGTGCTGCAGCAGATATACCAATTTCAGATCGTCGCTGTTTATTCTGTCAGCGATGTGGACCTTGAATCGACTTACAAAGGCCCAGTAGTCCAGCGGGTCTCCGTCAAAATTCTCAATTGCTGGCTTGGGGAGGAAACGTTCACTCATTTCAGTGTGATAAAATTCTGGTATTGGGCTTCTGTTCCATAGCCTGGACTCGTCAACTCCCTTACACAATTTATTAACCTGAGGGCGACCTCCATAAGGCTCAGGTACAGAACCAGACCAATTAACGTATGGTGGCTTGGCTTCCGGCATAGCAGAGCGTGTCAAAATATCACGTGATGGTGCGGCGAGCCTGTATGCAGCGGTTGCATTTCTCATGCTTCTGGCAGATTCGGCTTCCCAAGCATCAAGCTCGGTTTGGGCCATTTCCAGTTCGCGTTGCTTCTCGCGCTTCGCCATCCTTCTTCTTTCGTCAGCTTCTTTTCTTCGTCTCTCTTCTTCTTCCAATCGTCGGGTTTCTTCTTCCATTTGCTTCTCCTCTTCATGACGTAGTGCCAATTGAGCCAAACGCACCTTTACTCTGCTTTCCCGAACACGACTAGCACGGGAACTATGAGAAGAAACGCTTGTCGAAACACCTGACCCAGCATCATTGCATAACCCTTTATCTCGTGACTTATCATGACCAACAAGAGCCACACCGGCTCCGGACTCAGTCAACTGTCGACCACATACAGCCACACCGTCACCAGACCCAGTCAACTGACATTCATCCAGCACATCACTAGTCATGGTACGCCTAGCAGGCTCAGACTCACACAACGGGTTACCTTCAAACACACTCGGCACATGCACACACGCCAGCCATGTCTCAACCTTCCTATTGAAATTATCTTTCCCCTTAATTACGTCAATCTTATGGGATGTGCTACCAGGCATAGTTTCGTCTTCTTCGACGTACAGACACAAGCACATCAACTGATCGAAGTCAGAATTAATTTGCTGCAGTTGGTTTCGAACCTCAGCCACATTTTCATTTTTGCTCATTAACAGTTCGGTTTCTCTATACTTAGCCTTAAGGGCTTTGAGTGTACTTATCACCTGCTCAGTAAGTAGATGGTCATGGCTAGAATCACACACGTGCGAAAACATTAGGCCTACACAATAAAACAAAAAATGCCAAAGATAATAAATTACAAAATTTTGATTCAATATAAAATGCAGTATTCAGTTCCTACAGTCACTGACTGTTTTTTTTGAATCTCAATCACGAATATCTTAAACTTAGCGCAGATGGTCCAACAGGGACAGTTCAACTTAGAACCGCACAAAAATAGCAAAATCGGTTCCGACTCACGTACTGTACAGATTTTTTACTCCACTCCACCAGATTTCCAAACAGCAACGGGAATTTTCACTGACAAAAAAATCCAACGAGATCCTGCTATGTCTTTCAATCAGTTCGAGACAAGAGTATCCAAAACGTCAAAACGGCTTCCCAAAAACGAATTTCAAATGAAGTCAATCTTCCAAATAATTTTCTTAAAAACGCCAATTTTCTTCTGAACTTTTGAAACGTCAATCTTTTATGAATTTTTTGAAACGATGTTAGATTTGAGCACGCGCGGGTTTGGCAATCACGCTCCACCGCTCTTCTAACAGAAATTGAATTTATTAGAAAATTTTGAATACGCGCCTTGCACAGAAAGTCGATGACAGCTGCGGGCGGCGGCGGTTTCTGCGTAAAAACAAAAGGACAAAAATAAGCCACCACACCGAACATAGGTCAAACAGTCAAACGCAAAAAAAATGTAAACTACATTCGCAAGCACTGAAACTATACCAGCACTGCGGCACACAAGTCAGTACGTCACACGCACAAAAAGGAAAGAACGAAAACCGTAGCCTACCGGTTCTAAATCCAGGAACGAGCAAGAGTCCCGATATCAAAGCAGTATCAACAAAACAAACAAACTTACCAAAAAATTCTTGGCCAAACCGGGGATCTTGCATCCAACACAAAACTAGCTCAACACTAGAGCTCAAAATTCTGTTCTACAGGCTACTACAGCGCTAGCCTGTGTAATGCACTGTGCAACTACCACAGCACTACCGTCACTGATTCTGAACAAAATACTCAAAAGGTGAGAAGAGTACCAAACTATGCCTCATGACACGGCCCTATCCTATTCCCTAAATTTGCCGCTTTGCCTAAGCTACCTAACTAGTAAAAAAATAACCTCAAACCCAACTAGTCTAACCTATCCCTGAGACTCTCGCAGTCGCATACAACTAACCAAACGCAAGCCAGATAAACACCATGCATTATAACGTCATAGACCACACAACAAACGATCATTCCACAATCATTCTTCAGTCACACACACATTCAAAACAACAAAAATCTTCGGGGAAATCGACAGGGGAGGTGTGAGAAAGTGTATTAGGGTGCAGGGGAAGTAGCCTAAAAAGAGGTGTGGGGGAGGTGGGGGTGTGAAAAAATGTAAGGGAGGTGTGAGAAAGTTTGTTGCAGGTGTGGGGGGAAGGTGTGGAGGGGTGGGAAAATATGGGGGAGGATGTGTTGGAAAGTGTTTTGGGTGTGGCAGAAAGTGAAAAGAGGTGTGTGGGAGAAAGTGAAAAAAGGTGTGGGAAAGTGTATTGGGGTGCAGGGGAAGTAGCCTAAAAAGAGATGTGGGGAAGGTGTGGAGAGATGGGGGTGTGAAAAAATGTGGGGGAGGTGTGAGAAAGTGTGTTGCAGATGTGGGGGAAGGTGTGGAAAAGTGGAGGGGTGGGAAAATATGGGGGAGGTGTGGGAAAGTGTTTTGGGTGTGGGAGAAAGTGAAAAGAGGCGTGGGAAAGTGTGTTGGGGTGTGGGGAAGTAATGGGGGAGAGGTGTAGGGAAGTGTGATAGGGTGTGGGGAAGTGTTAGAGGAGGTGTGGGGTGTGTAGGGAAGTGTGTTGAGGGGTGGGGAAAGTTGTGGGAAAGTGTGTTGGGGGAGGTGTGGGAAAGTGTGTTAGGATGTGGGGATGTGTGTTGGGGTGTGGGAGTGGTGAAAAAAGACGTGGGGAAGTGTGGGGGAGGCATGGGAAACCCCAACACCTCTCACAAAAATTTTCCACAGCCTCCACACCTCCCCTAACACTTCTACACAGCCCCTACACCTCCCCAACACTTCCCGACATCTCCCCCCACATCCCAACACGCTTTTCTACACCCCCCAAACCTCTCCCGACACTTTCTTACACCTCCCCCACACCCCAACACACTTCCCCACACCCCCTACACTTCTTCCCACATCTCCCCTTACCTTACCCACACTTCAACACCCTTTTCCATTCCTCCCCAAAAACTTTCTCACACCCCAACACTTTCCCACACCTCGCCCACACTTTAATTCCCACACCCCGTCACCTCTCCCTCACACTTTCCTACACCTCCCCCCACACCTCAACACACTTCCCCACACCCCCTACACTTCTCCCCCATCTCCCCTTACTTTCTCCACACCTCAACACACTTTCCCACACCTCCCCCAATATTTCCCCACACCTCCCCAACACTTTTCCACACCTCCCCAACACCCCAATACACTTCCCCACATCCCCCCAAACACTTACCTACACCTCCCTCCACACCCCAACACACTTCCCCATACCCTCAACACACTTTCCTATACCCCAACACACTTCCCCACACCCCCTACATTTCTCCCCACATTTCCCCCTTACCTTCCCCACACCGCAACACACTTTTCCACACTTCCCCCAAAATTTTTTCATACGCCCCACACCCCAACACACTTTCCCACACCTCCCCCAACACTTCCCTACACCTCCATCCACACCCCAACACATTTCCCCACACCCCCAACACATTTCGCCACACCTCCCCAACACTTCTCTACACCTCCCCCCACACCCCCAACACACTTCCCCACACCCCGTACACTTCTCCCCACATCTCCCTCGCACCTTCTTCACATCTCCCCCACACTGCACCTCCCCCAACACACTTCCCCACACCCCCTCCACTTCTCAACACGCTTTTTCACACCCCCCAAACCTCCCCCGACACTTTCCTACACCTCCCCCCACACCCCCAACACACTTCCCCACACCCCCTACATTTCTCCCCACATTTCCCCCTTACCTTACCCATACCGCAACACACTTTCCCACACTTCCCCCAAAATTTTTTCATACCCCCCACACCCAAACACACTTTCCCACACCTCCCCCAACACTTCCCTACACCTCCATCCACACCCCAACACATTTCCCCACACCCCCAACAGACTTTGCCACACCTCCCCAACACTTCTCTACACCTCCAACACACTTCCCCACACCCCGTACACTTCTCCCCACATCTCCCCCTTACCTTCTTCACACCTCCCCCCACACCCCAACCCCCCCACACTACACCTCCCCCCACATCCCCAACACACTTTCCCACACCTCCCTTATATTTTCCCCACACCTTCCCCAACACTTTTCCACACCTTCCCCCACACCCCAACACGCTTTCCCACACCCCCACATCTCCCCCAACACTTCCTTACATCTCCCCCCACACCCCAACACACCTCCCCCAACAATTCCCTACATCTCCCCCACACTCCAACACACTTCTCCACATCTCCCCTTACCCACACCCCAACACACTTTTCCACACCTACCCCACATTTTTCCACACGTCCCATCCCCCCCACACACTTCCCTACACCTTTCCCACACTTCTCCGCACCCATCTCCCACACTCTCCCATCCCTTCCTCCATACATCCCACACCTTTACAAAGTAAGCGCATGCAGCGTACACTATGAAAGGTGACAGAAAAGACCTTTCTGCCGTCCAGTGTTTTTGGTGGAAAAATTCCGTGACGTCAATGCAACTCATCAATAACTAAGGCAGATGATTGTCTTGGACATTTGCATAAAATGCTACACTGCAGCTTTGACGTTGAGAAAAATGCATGATAACAGTAAACAGAAAATTGCCGCCGTGAACTGAAGAAAATACAGTGTAAGAAAAACTAGACCTGCAGATGAATAAGTGCAACAGCGTATTGACATTAAGCATAGCAATTAGCATAATTAGATCTTATTTCAAAAACATATTCCACATCTTAAAAAGTTGGTCCCCCCTCTCTCTGTGTGGATTACCAGTACTCAGCACTGCAGTGGGGGCGGCTCTAGCCGTGATTCGAAACTGCTTTGAAAGTATACACCTAACGCGCGGTACCACCATGCCTTGACTCTAAAAATAGCTGTATTTTTTATCTAAATGAATGGAAGGACAAGGAGCGTATTCAGCAGGGGGCTCTTGCCTTTTAGTAAAAAAGATTTAATGTTGCTAAGTGACTGAAGTATAACACACTTTTTTGATGGAGTTCGCAGCTTATGTCTTTTGACCCCGCCCTCTTTGTAAAATTTC
Source organism: Trididemnum miniatum (assembly GCA_964006365.1). NCBI lineage: Eukaryota > Metazoa > Chordata > Ascidiacea > Aplousobranchia > Didemnidae > Trididemnum > Trididemnum miniatum. The sequence goes on from OZ023240.1 coordinate 19,798,985, forward strand.
TCACTACGTCACCGGCAGGAACGCAATAGCAGTTGTTAATCGAAAATGGGTTTACATTCAAATTTTTTTGTGATCGCAACAATTAATAAATTATTTGTTAGTTCAGAGGTGGGGAACCTGCGGCCCGCTTAAGTTCTGAATGTGGCCCGCGTCAGAACTTTGTTAAGGATACAACACTCCGGTAGCATAAGAAACAATGATTAAAAACTGCATCATTCAACTATTAAATAAAGTCTCTTCAGTGGTGCTTAAAACTTCAAATCCATGAAGTAAATCCATCAACATACAATGCATTCTACCTAGCACCTTTAAAGGTTGCTTCTATATCAAACTCAAGTTTTTGGCCCCAAACAACGATACCCAATGAAAGAAAATATAACCACTAATCCACAACTAAGTTCCCGGTAGCCTAACTAGCCCACATCACTATAAGCCCCTATGGCAGCTGCAAATTAGTGGGTTGCCATAGGGGCTTATAGTGATGTGGGCTAGTTAGGCTACCGGGAACTTAGTTGTGGATTAGTGGTTATATTTTCTTTCATTGGGTATCGTTGTTTGGGGCCAAAAACTTGAGTTTGATATAGAAGCAACCTTTAAAGGTGCTAGGTAGAATGCATTGTATGTTGATGGATTTACTTCATGGATTTGAAGTTTTAAGCACCACTGAAGAGACTTTATTTAATAGTCGAAACGTATCCCGTCTGGTGCAAAATGCATCATTCAACTATATGCTATATTTGTGACATAAAAGCCGCGCCAAAGTCTTTGATTTTAAGGGTAAAAACAACTCACTTATTCACCATGAATGTTTAATAAATTTGCGACGTAATATTTTGCATTTTTACAGCGAATAAGTTCAAAAACTAAAAGTATATGCCATCGATGTGGCCCGCTCTGCATCGTCGGTTACTCACCGTTATTAATTAGTTCCTCTTTTCGCTGTGATTTAGGAAGCTTACGCAATATGTAACCCAGTAAATCAACATAATTATGTAGCATGTGACCTCCCTTCACGTGACAAAAATTGTTCCTCTTTTTACCGAACAAGCTGTCAGAGCTTGGGCAATGGAAAATTACCAGTAGTGTTCGAGCTCTACCAATACGCAATTTTACACATATAACACGAGAGTGGAAAGTTGATGGAAAATTTTAACTGCAAAACACTACGTCAAAACTGCGCTAGGGTATATAACGCGTAAGTATTGTTAAGAACGATCGCACTCACATGAGTAACGGAAGCGTACGGTGCATGACGTCAGTGGAACTATTTGCGGTGCGAAGTTGGATATCTGTTGCCTTTGTTTAAACACCGGATTGAGGAGTATTTTGTGAGATAGTAAAATCGTATTTTCAGGCATTTGCATCAAAAGATTAGCCAGCTTCGCTGTTAACGTACAATACGACAACCAATTAGCCGTGAAACCAAAAAAAAATTGTAGCCTTGATATTCTTCTATGTGGGACTAAAGTCGTCAAAAACTAGCCCCAACAATGAATAGCGTAAAATAGTTTTGTGCTTTCTGGGAGGGATAAAAGCAATGGTTGGTACTTAAGCATTCTCGTGAATCTGCGGAAGGCACTGCGCTGTATCATACATGCCCGTCTCCAAGCAGGGGCATGGCCATATAGCCCCTTTGTGGCCAAAGCTGTTTTTCGTTGTTAGATTGTGAACTGAATCATTTTGACGACTGATTTCAGCTTAAGCCTTTGCTCATCGATAAGCTACTAAACAAAATAGAAGCGGTCCTACTAAACACCGCAAGAAACTACAAGGTATTTTTAAACCAACGACAAGGTACTTGAAAACACTACAAGGTACTTTTAAACCACAACAAGGTACTTGAAAACACTACAAGGTACTTCTAAACCAACCACAACGTCATTGAAAACGCCGCTAAGAGCTGCAAGGGGAAGGGGGGTGGAGTCAGGGGGGTTGGGGTCAGTTGGAGTTGGGGGGTCGGGGGAGTGGAGTTGGGGGGTGGAGTCAGGAGGGTTGGGGGTGGAGTTTGGAGTGATAATGATGAGTATGTTTAAGACAAAATTTATAAATTAAAAGTAAATGTGGCCCGCTGAAAATATTATGCAATCAATGTGGCCCGCTCTGCTTTGCCGATTCCCCACCCCAGCTGTATACCTTTGGGCAAATTTTTGTGAGAATTTATATTAGGGCTAATTCGCACTTGCTTAAAGCTTGGAGGGAGCATTACTATAGACGCCCATCTCCTGCATTTGCTTTCTGCATAAAATTGTAGTTTTACTGTCACAACAGCTTCGGATCCCACCATTTATTTTTCCACATGACCTCAAAACTGTTAGCCACTCACTCTTGAGCAAACATAGTTATAGCACTATAAAATAGTAAACTTTACTTACAGTTATCGGTCGCTTGAAGCAAGTGTAGTGTACCGGTACTTCGTTTTCTGTTCCAATTGTTACCGGTAGTTTCTATCAATTTTATATCACATGTCTAAATGAGCAATTGAATCTGTAAAGACAATTTTTAGAAAACGACGCCCCTCATAATAAGCTTTTCATCTGCTGGTTTTTGCAGCTAGAGAACGAGCTAAAAAGCGCAACTATGAAGGCTGGTCATAGATCTTGGCGTTGAGTTTATATGCCCAACACTCATTCGATGTATATTCAATGACATTGTTTCGCTTACTTTCCAACTTTCTTCCGAAGTTACAAAATCATCTTCGCGCACTTTTCTGCAGTAATTTCCTGCGTATCTAAGCAAAGATATTCTAAATTTTGAAGTTTTCTGATACTTCTGCGCTGTCTGCTGTGTCCTCATTCATTTTATTATAACGCCATTTTGTATTGCGTGTGCTTGATTCTATTTCAAAAATCGAATAGAAAATTGGAAAAAAAACAGAAGTCAGAACACAATAGCGTTAATTAAGTTCTCAGCAGCAAAGTAATAACTAAAGTGAATTTAAAATTTCTCCAATGAATTAATCAGAATGACGATGCACTTTTTACAAAGCATCGAAAATACTGTAACTTGAAAATTTCTGCGATCTGAATTGTTTTTACGTTTTAGGTTTTTTTTGACCAGTGGCATTCGAACTGGGGGGTTCTTATGCGCGCCATTTCTTATACCTGATAACAGCCGTCACTACGATTCTATAGGAAAATCGTAGCTTGATGTGGGAAAACTTTGTTATACGACCCTTCTTGCTCAAAGCTTGATGATAGAGCATTAGACGTAGGTTCATCTAATCTTACAAATTTTCATTTAATCAGCTACAACAAATGCCTGAGTGAGCGCGAGCCTCTATAAACTTACTAACTTGGGATAGGTCGATCGCTAAACAGGGGCGTATTTAGGGAGGGGAGCATTGCGTCATGCCTTTCCCCTTTGGCTGCGTTTTAGTAAAAAAACAATAAATATTGCTGAGTCACTGAAATATACCAGACTTTTGATAGTTTTTGTAGTTTATGACCCCTCCCCCTTCAAAATTTCTCGCTACCACCCCTTGTTGCTAACCCTCACACATCTGCAACTGTCCAGGGACGAATAAGGTTCAATATTTTGGTACTAAACCAAAGTTTTATTCTATTAAGCTAATGCTGCAGCCTGCAGTATCAGATCTATTCCTGAAATAGGCTGGAAAATAAACAAACTCAAATTTTAACGCATAAGCAGCGTGTGTGACAACATACTACTGAGCGTAGACTAAATTTTTCGCAACTTATGATAAAATCTGAAAAAAAATGCTTTTCTGGCGCTGCCGCATCAAGCCTTTTAGCGTTTTAATTATGCCCTGACTGCTATTTTACTTACGTTTCTAGACCCGCTTATCCTTGTGGGGTTGCGAAGGCAGCTGCTCGAGTTAAGGCCTGCATGCATCTTGATCCTCTATAACGAAAGGTAAACCATCCGGTGGAACGCCAAGGCCAGATCAACTAAGATCTTCAACGTAATCGTGCCTTCGAGTTTTGGGACGGCCTCTAGGCCTTCAACCTCCAGGACTCGGTTTCAAACACAACATTTCTTGGCAGTTCTTTCGTGATACATTTGTGTCACATGTCCATACAGCGCAGGTGCGATCTTTGTGGTCGGAGAGCAGCGATTTGATGGTAAAAAAATTCCCGAATATCTACATTTTTAACCATGTCAAATTGCTAATTCTTCGCAAGAAACCCATTTCAGCTGTTTGGACTCGAAATCTCACTTTCCATGACCAACACCTTCAGCATGGGAACATAGACTGATCAAAGTATTTATGTATTGTTTCCCGTAAATAAATATGTATGTATGTATGTATGTAAAGATAGATACCGGTAATAGTTTGCCTTAGTGTAAAGCTCCCGCTTCAGTACCACAGATTAGTAGAGCTGGCATCTAATCTATGCTGGCACATCACTGCAGTTGCTTTTTCGCTGCGGATATCCACTTCCCTATTTTGTCAAAAAGACTTTTAAGTTTTTGAAAGTATGCGGGTTGGTGGAAAAATCTCCGAAGCAAGTTTAATCTTCTCCGTCTCTTCTCGTAAGCTATTGTTTATTCGTTAGCTAGCATCCTTCTCTCAGCTGCAAACAAAATAAAGTAGCTTTTTTGTTCACCGGTATGCGAAAGAACGACTAGAAAAAGTAGGCTAGTACTGTAAGTATGTAGCCAAATGTCAAAAAACGACGTTTGTATTCGAAGCAGAGCCGGCGCCAGAGCAGTCGACTTGGGGGGCCAAGCGTTTATCAGGGGGACCAAAATTTAAAATTAAGCACAAAAGCCGCTGTCTTCAAAAGAAAAAGCTTGTTAGTTGGGGGGCCAAGCATGTCGATTGGGGGGCCAGGCCCCCCTTAGCGCCGGCCCTGATTCGAAGCCTTGTATTCGCAGCGCTTTATGCGCCAGGGCGTTAATGCTACAGATATCCGATTCAATGCTTGGAGCGAGATTTTAGGTTTGTGGTACCAATTTGCTATCTAGAGTTGCTAAAGTACCCCCTTCCGCAGCTGAGTGAAGCTTGATGCTGCAGGCCTGTTAACTCCATGGAAGACAGTGAGAAAGACTGAAAGAGGTATATGAGCGGAGTGTTGGTTGCAGGAATCGTAGAACACATGTAGGCGCAGGAAGGAAGGTCCAAGTTGAAGCTTGCGTAGGACGTACAGTAGGTTGCGCGTTTAGATCTCGTCTGGTTGTTACCGACGTAGCCAAATGTCGAAAAAACAACGTTCGCATTCGTAGCGCTTCTGGCGCCCTGGCGTTAATGCTAAAGGATTCCGATTGTTAAAGCAATGCTTGGCGCGAGATTTTAACTTTGTGGTACCAATTAGCTAGCTAGCGTTCCTGCGCCTGCAAGTATAACTGGTGTCAATGCCCATAACGCTAACATAGGAAACAGGGCTGTAAATCTGAACTTGAACACGAACTCGCTGGAACTCGATCGTTTCTGCCAAACTCGAGCTTGAACTCGAAAAATAAAATTGTTTGAACACGAACTTGAACTCGAAAAAAAAAACAATCGAGTTCGAGTTTACTAATTGAGTGCTTTAAATTTATTGATTCAAATCTCTCAAAACGAATTTTACTTTTGATTCTTTGTTAAAGACTGAATGATTGCAAATTTGCAAAATTGGAACCGATCTGCATCAATCAATCAATTTTCTTGACCCGCTTATCCTTGGGGGGTCGTGGGGCCGATACTGCATTATTTTGCATTTCATTTTGCCTTGTCTCATTGAAACTTAATTTATTGCATGATTATTGGTGTTCCGAGAGATTTCAATGAAAACGTGAGCAACGCAGCGGTCTGCTCACCTGCTGGTTTGCGTGATTACTAAGTTAAGGTTTGGTTGTGGTTGGAATATTTTGAAGCTGAGTAGATCAGTAAATAGGTCAAGAGGGTGCTAAGCTTTAGTGGCAAGGTACGAAAGTTTAATTTCGTAGAGTTCGATGCTGAGTCTGCTGACATTATTTAAAGATCTTGTTTTCAGTGTTTCGGCTGGATTCGTAAAATGTTTTTTTCACTCAGAGTTGGGTGGCGCTGAAAAAAGTTTGGGATTCAATCTAGTGAATTTACTGACATTTTAGTAAAGATGGCGCTGAAAGAAGTTACAGAAAACATTCGAGACGGCAGAGAAGAAAGATTGAAGTAAGTCTGGCGCAGCTTGCTTTACGTGTGGAAGAAAACATAAATTCGGCGGTCAAAGCGTTTTGACTAAGAAGTACAGGCGCACCAAACTAAAAAACTGTACTCTGAACCCTGTGAATATCTTTTCAATAAGGTGTTGAAACTCTCGTGAAAATAACCATTATTATGAAATCAGCCACCTTTATTAATTTTTCAGCGCCAATCTAATCTGACTTGAAAACATATTTCACGAGACATTAAAAAAGCAGTTGTAAAGGTCAGTCAGAACAAGAATTAGTAAAGACCAAAATTCTTTCCAGGTAGCGTTATTGAAAAGGCTTACCGTCAGGGAAGCGAACTCGATCGTTTTTGCCGAACTCGAACTTCAACTCGAAACATAAATTTTTTGATCTCGGACTTGCAAATATCTCTTTAACTCGGTTAAAAATCGATCGAGTTCGCAGATCTGATAGGAAAATCAAAATAGGAAGCAAAATGACAACAACAACTCTTCAAATTTAAAACCTGAACTTTGAAAATCGCTGCTTGAAATATTATCCTTTAGCACTTCTGCTCACAAAGAAATATCAGAGTTTAGCAGCTCTTCCTCTATTTTGTAATTGGTTTTGTTCGTTTGAGGTGACGTTTTGCTCTTGTGCTGGTAGTTTTGCTCTGTCAGAATGGAAAAGTTTGCTCTGGTAGAATGGAAAATTTTGCTTAGTTGTTTGCTGTCGCACGCGCTGTCGATATGATTATCTTGAATGACGTAACGAAGGTTTAAACTATTTACAAATCCCAATGCGAAGCCTAAATGTCAATTTCATCTCGATATACTTGTGAGCGATAAGCGTCGGAGAAAAATGCATCAGTGATTTTTAATCAACAACATCAGAAACTACTGTATTTGCTATTCGGTTTAATTTATGCGAAGGGGTTAGGGGCAGTGATGGGATTTAAAATTTTAAGAACAGGCTCTCTTTTGTATCGTACTTACTAACAAGTTCCTTCATGAAGGTCTAATGTCTGTAAAAAAAAGCAAGAACGGGTTCGCTGATTATCCTGACATTCCAAGAACGGGTTCGCGCGAACCCGTGCGAACCCCCTGAATCCCATCACTGGTTAGGGGTGGACTAAAACTCCCTAATCCCGCTTATATTACAGCTTTGTATGTCTAGAAATAGCTAAGTAGCCAGGGGCAGATTTAAAGGGGGGATACGAGGGATGTATCCCCTCACCAGCCATTTTCAAACATGTTTTTGATGAATACAATTTTTTTATAATTTCGATCCTTTTCGACTGGATTATCTAAAACAACTAGATATCCTGCTTTTCGATATCAATAAGCCTTACGCCCTAAGCACGCATAATCGAAAATGTACGAACAAAATGCATCAAATTTATGAAACTCTCAGAATTGGGGGCAAAAAATTTAAACAAAATTTACCTGAAAATTGTTGTAAAAGTATCATACTAAAATGGTCACTACAGCATGTAAATTTTCTAAAATTTTTCGGGAGAGCATGCCCCCGGACCCCTCTAGAGTTTTTTTATTTTCAATATGCTTTAAAATGATTCTGCTGAAAAAAATACGCTTGAAAGTATGTCGAAATTGGGTGCCCCCTCCCTGAAAAAAAATTCTGAATACGCCGCAAGACATGAAAACATTTTTCATAGGGCTTATTTACTCCTTTTTTGGGGTCTAACCTCTTTGTATTTAGTTAACATTCAACCAAACCAAATTTTATCCCCCCCCCCCCATATCCAAGTTTTCTGAATCCGCTCCTGAAAGTAGCCTATTAGACCTACTTACTAGCCCACCAGGGCTGCGAACTCGGTCGATTTTTTTATCGAGTTTGAGTTCACCTTATTTTACGAGTTCAAGTTCTAGTTTAGCATTTTCATTTCTGCGAGTTGGAGTCTAGTGAAAATTCATTAAGTTCTTTCGCGTTTACAAAAAAAAAAGTGATTACCTTCAGCATGGCGCAAGTCGTTTCGAGTAAAAACAAGTGATTATTGAGTATAACATTTTCGAGTTCAAATTCAATCCCAGCCCAGAATATTTACGAGTTCAGGTTCAAGTTCTCAGCTCAGACTTTTTTCGAGTTTAAGTTCGAGTTCGGCAAAAAGATCGAGTTCGAGTTTGCAGCCCTGCTTACTACTTAAATATGAATATGTCTAAGCAAAAATAGCTTGATCGTCTGGCCAGCGCAGTAATTATTGTTAAAGACATTGCTATCATTGCAGGTATTTTGGGGTTCACTTCTCGGGCCGGTCAAATCCAACACAGTGTCGCTAACGGCATCCCCACCGCTGTTATGTTTCTTTAGAGCTGCGTTGCCCTAACTGGCCTAGGCACTGAGTCATGTAGGTGATGACCACGTCACTCGTTCCACGCTTCCTCATGATTTCGCGAGTATCATGAAAATTTGATTTAAAAACAGCTAGAACTTAGGTGGGTGGGGGTTTGAGCCCTCTTATCTCCCTATGAGCCCGCCGATGATGTTTGATTGAAAGAAGTAAATAGCATTCAATGCTAATCTACCTCAAGCATACATTTACTAACAACTACATTGCTGTGTACAAGTGGGTGGGTTGTTGGAGGTTCACTACCCCATTGGTTCGGCAACTTTTATGCCTTATAGCCGGTATTCACTGATCTGCCGTAAAAAATGATAATTTTGCGATTGTACCAACTACCTACATCACAGCGTAAGCCCACTACCGCTAGCGTTGCTCCATTACAAATTGTGAATATTGCGTCGCAATATTGTTAGTTTGTTACCCCTCTTGCACAATCGCACTCACGAAAAACGTTGGCCGGTGTTCATGACTGTAACAGTAATGTTGGTTAGATGAGAACAGCAGCTTCTTGTTGTGGACACTAAAAAGCTTTAGGTGTTGTATTTAATGACCTAATTGTAGAAAGTTTTAGTTAGTACTGTAGTTAGCATGGTTAACGATGACTAGATTCCGCCCTACGACGGCTTACTGGGCTAGGAGGAGAAGGTTAGCATAAACGGCATTGCGAATTGCGATGAAGTGGGCACTCTGGCTGATGCTATAACTTAAGCGCCTTTAAAAAGAGTGACAACATTGAAGTTAAAATTCAGTTTAGTGTTTCACCCTTCTCTTCAGAACTTCGTGGCTGCGCCACTAGTCTTAATGGAGATGATTAGTGTCATAGTGACATAATTGAAAGTCGAAGTGTAGCGTGACTTGCAAAATTCAAAAAAGTTAGCGTGCGGAAAATAAGGAATTTTCCGCACGCTAACTGTTCATATGCGGATGTGAAGTAAAATATTTATCTGCAACCACCACAAAGAACAGATAAGGTACTAAAAATAACAAAAAATAAAAACTTTTGAAAGAACTCATTCAGAAAAAAAGTATCGATTAATTAATATCGATTTACCACGCAAAAAAGGAGCGAAAAGCCCCAATCGATAATGAAAAAAAAGTAGAGAATTTCTGCATTCAATGACGAAAAAGCACAGATGATCGATATCGATTACCAATTTCTAAGCGATATTTCCAACACTGCATTTGGATTTATTACTTTTCAGTAGCTAGTTATATGCGATATTGCATTACTTTGTGGAATCATGAAAATACTGCTGCTAATCGACCTCTGCTCTTTAGTTATTAAATCTATTGTTAAATCCAACTGCAATACCTTTGTTATTATGAAGCCAGCATAAGGGCTGGTAACGTTACCTGAGAAATACGTTGTTTTGCCTGAGAAATACGTTGCAGGGCTGGTAACGTTCCCTGAGAAATATGTTGTTTTGTCCGAGAAATACGTTGCAGGTCTCGTTTGTCAAAATAATGACTAATTAAGGGGCGCCCAATTTTGGGGTATGACAATGACTGATGCAAAATGATATGTAGCACCTTCTAGTGGCCAAATATATCATATTATTGTTTTTGAAGAGGAATGAAAACCATGCAAATGTTTATGAATCCATGTAAGCTCTATGATTTCATGTTGGGTACGACTATGCACAGGGGCACACGCACTACAATTCTAGCACCCCCTAGCGGCAGAAACCATTACTGTTTTGACTTGGATTAGGAATGTATAATAAATGGGCACAGGGGCGAATGGTCACTTAGCTATTTGGGGCACATGGGCATTTGAGAAAAATGGGCATCAGGAAAAATGGGCGCAATTATTTGGGCAACTGGTCACCGGCGCAAATGGGTATTTGGGGCACGTAATTAGACAAACGAGAACTTTTGAGGCCGATGGGCATGGGGACAAGTAGGCATTGGAGGCAAATGGGCATTTGGGGAAAATGGACACCACGAAACATGAGCACCAGGGCAAACAGATATTTGCCGCAAATGGGCAATTTGGAGCATAATGGGCACCTTGTGACCGATGGACATTAGGGCTAGTGAGCATTGGGGGAAAATGGGCATTTGGAGCAAATGCACACCAGGAAAAATGAGCACCAGAGCAAATCAACAATTGGGGCAAATGGGTATTTTGGGATTGATGTATATGGACATTGTCGGGGGAGGGGGGTTAGGGTCGGAGGGATTGGGGACGAGGGGGTTGGAGTCGGGGAGTTAGGGTCGGAGGGGTTGGGAACGGGGAGGCTAGGGTCGGAGGAGTTGGGGACGAGGGGTCGCAGGGCTAGGGGTCGGCAGGGCATGTAATGGAATGGAATGGAATGGAATGGAAGATGGAATGGAAGAGGAATTTTGGTATGGAATATGGAAGACTTCAGGTATGGAAAGGAATGGAAGATTTTAAGAATGGAATGGAATGCCATCTTCCATACTTTCCATACCTGGATTAGTTTAACAGAATAATAAATTTTGATCTATAAGTAAAAAAAGGAAAAAAAAAACAATTAAGCAACAACAATAGCGTTACTTGCAGAGTTGCAGTGGCACTGCGTCACAGTATTGCTAAATGGTAGAAGTTGACGCAGCCTGGAAACTACGCGGTAAGCCGGTAACTAAGTGTGCACAAACGGTGACGGAGTTCGCACTACATTCTATTGCTTCGCGGAAAACTTCAAAGTGTTCACAATCACAACTTCAAATTTATTCAAAATTATTAAAAACAAGATGTCACTCAATTGGACGAATGCTTTCACCTGGCGTTGTGCTGGCGCAAGTCTGCGACTTTTACCAAAAAAGCTTTTCTCTTTTGATGTTATTAGAGCAACGCAAGTACAAAAACAAGCTGTCAATCAAACAACTTGTAAAATCTGGCGGGGTCCTGCAGCGGCTGCAGCTTCTCGCAAAACAATTTTCGCAAAAGCAAACTTTGTTTCATTTCGACGATAATTTTCAGTTTACACCTTAGATATTGCATTGATTTTAATTGTTTATTTTGAAGTTTGAGATGCAATATGCGAACTCACCCAGCGCGAAGCGAACAGGTAGTGGTAAACAAAATGTCGGCAGAGATAATAATCACAGTTTTTTGATTTTTTCAATGATACAGATTTTCAGTACTTAGGTCTTACTAAAAGCAAAATTAAATAAATCCAATTCAAATTAATTAAATTAAATTAATTAAATAAATAAATTCACTTGCATGTGGACTGAGCTTGAGGCACAGCATGGCAGTACGAAGTTTTTTATCATGAGAACATTGAGAAGTTATTCTGGCCAGGCTCAGGGTGATTGTTTCAAGTACCAGTAAAGACTGTAGATTCAGAATGATAAACTTCAACATATGCTTTCCTTGAAAATCATAACTTTCTTATAAAACGTTTAAGAGTAATAATTATAGGGCCAGTGAAGATTGGAATAGCTTAAAGTACGACCAGTGTAGCAAATAATTGTGGCCTAATCTCGATTTTTTGTAAACATTCTATTGCAGTTGCAAGTTTGCTTCAGTTTTAAAATGTGGAAGTCATCATTAGTTTAAAATGTGGAAGTCGAAATGAGTGCATGAACGAATGCCCCCTGAATACGCAATTCTGACTATAAAACCTTCTCATACCGCAATAGGCTAATTGCTTTTGCGCCGCAACCAAGCAATGATTCATTACCAAACAGGCAATCTGTAATTACTGTAAATATCATAAATTATGATCAGAAAAACTACATCGCAAGCAAAGTCAGCCCATATAAGCCTACTTCCGAAACTCTAAGAATAGCATTAATGTTTTGTTTGTATGGAATGGAATATGGAAGAAATTTTTTGTATGGAATGGAATATGGAAGAAATATTTAGGTATGGAATGGAAGATGGAATGGAAAAAAATTGTCGGTATGGAATATGGAAAAATCGTCTTCCATTCCATTCCATTACATGCCCTGGGGGTCGGAAGGGTTGGGTACGGGGGGGTTGGGGTAAGGGGTGTTGGGGTCGGGTTATTGAGGTCGGGGGGTTGGGGTCGGAGGGGTTGGGGACAGGGTGTTGATTTCATGTGAGGTACGACTATGCATAGGGGCACACGCACTACAATTCTAGCACCCCCTAGCGGCAGAAACCATTACTGTTTTGACTTGGATTAGGAATGTGAAATAAATGGGCACAAAGACGAATGGTCACATAGCTATTTGGGGACTTGAGAAAAATGGGCATCAGGAAAAATGGGCACTTGAGAAAAATGGGCATCAGGAAAAATGGGCGCAATCATAAGGGCATCACAGGGGCAAAGGATTATTTGGGGCACGTAATTAGGCAAATGAGAACTTTTGAGGCTGATGGGCATTGGGGCAAGTAGGCATTGGGGGCAAATGGGCACTTGGGGAAAATGGACATCACGAAACATGAGCACCAGGGCAAACAGATATTTGCTGCAAATGGGCAATTTGGAGCATAATGGGCACCTTGGGACCAATAGTGGGCATTGGGGCTAGTGAGCATTGGGGAAAATGGGCATTTAAACCAAATGGGCACCAAAAAAAATGAGCACCAGAGCAAATCAGCAATTGGGGCAAATGGGCACTTTGGAGCAAATGAGTATTTTGGGACCCATGGACATTGGGGCAAGTGGGCTTTCGGGGAAAATGGGCACCAGGAAAAATGAGCACCAGAGCAAATGGGCTTTGGGCAACTGGGGCAAATGAGCAGTATGGGCAAATAGGTGTTTGGGACAAATGGGCATGTGGAAACTGGGACAAATGGATGTTTGGGGCCTAATGGGCACTTTGGGGCAAATGGGCACTTTGGGACCGATGAGCTTTGGACCAAGTGGGCATTGGGGGAAAATACGTACTTGGGGAAAATGGGCACCAGGAAAAATGAGCACCAGGGCAAATAGACAATTGGGGCAAATATGCACTTTGGGGAAAAAGGGTATTTGGGACAAATGGGCGTTGGGAGCATGTGGGGACTAGGACAAATGGAAATTTGAGACCGATGAGCGTTGGGGCAAGTGGGCATTGGGGGCAAATGGGCACTTGGGGTAAATGGACACCAGGAAAAATGAGCACTAGAGCAAATGGGCATTTATGAGGCAAATGGGCAATGTGGAGCAAATGGGCACATTGAGACTGATGGACATTGGCATTTATGAGGCAAATGGGCACTTTGTGACCGATGGACATTGGGCAATACTTGGTAATTGATGGCAAATGGGCATTGGGGGGAAATGGCCACCAGGAAAAATGAGCATCAGAGCAAATGGGCATTGGACAATTGGGGCAAATGAGCACTTTGGGCAAATGGGTGTTTGGGACAATTGAGCATGTGAGGACTGGGACACATGGGCATTTGAAGAAATTGCCATTTTGGGGCAAATGGGCACTTTAGGACCAATGAGCTTTGGAGCAAGTGGGCATTTGGGGCAAATGGGCACTTGGGGGGAAATGGTCACCAGGAAAAATGAGCACCAGAGGAAATAGGCATTTGGGGCAAATAGGTATATGGGACAAATGGGCATTGAGGGCATGTGGGGACTGGGACAAATGGACATTTGGATGAATGGGCACTTTGGGGTAAAGGGGCGTTTTGGAACCAAGGAGCATTGGGGCAAGTGGGCATTTGGGACATAATGGGCACTTTGGGGAAAATTGGGACCAGGAAAAATATGCACCAGGACAAATGGGTAATTAGGGCAAATGGGCATTGGGGGCATATAGGTATATGGGATAGTTGGGCATTGAGAACATGTGGGGATTGGGACAAATGGGCATTTGGAGCAAATGAGCACTTTGGGGCCAATGGGTATATGGAACAAATGGGCATTGAGGGCAAGTGGGTACTAGGACAAATGGACATTTGGTGGAAAGGGCACTTCGGGGCAAAAAGGCGTTCTGGGACCAAGGAGTATTGGGACAAATAGACATTGGGAAAACGGGCAGTTTGGAGCAAATAGGCAAATGGTGGCGAGAGGTGTGGGGAAATGTGTTGAGGTGTAGGGGGACTGGAAAAAGTGTGGAGATGTGTGTTGAGGTGTGGGGGCAGATGAGAGAAAATGTGAGTGGAGTTGTGTAGAGTTGTGTGGGGGAGGTGAGGAGAGGTGTGGGGAAGTGTGTTGAGATGTGGGGTAGGTGAAGAGAGAAGTGGGGGAAGATGTAAAGGGGGGTTTAGAGGGTGTGGAAAAGTATGGAAGGAGATGAGGGGAGATGTGGGGGGGAAGTAAGGTGTGGGGAGAGGTGGGAGAAATGTGGGGAGAGATGTGGGCGGTGGGGGAAGGTAAGAAGTATAAAGGGTGTAGGGAGGTGTGGAGGAAAGAGGTGGGGGGAGATGTGCAGGGTGAGGGGAAGTGTGGTGAAAGGTGAAGGGGAGAGAGGGTAGGTGCTGTGTGGGTAGAGTGGCAAGGTGTGGGAAGAGGGGGAGGGATGGGAGATGTGCGGGTAGTGTGGGATGGTCTGGGGGAGGTGAGGAGAAGTGTGGGGGAAGATGTGAGTATATGTGAGGAGAGGTGCGGGTGTGTGAAAAAGTGTTGTGTGGGGGTGTGGGAAAGCGTGGGAAGACCAAAAAAGGTCTTCACGGTCGCAGGCATTCATTTTTCCGCACAAAATCAAGGGAAAACCAAAAAATGGTCTTAGATGTTTCAGGAGTTATCGCCCCCTTTCGCCCCTATTTCGCTTTTCGCCCCCAAAGGAGGCGATATTACCCACTTTGAGAACCGCTGTATTACAGTACCGGTACAATTACACCTATGGTTGCTGCGCTGAAATATAGTGGGCGTGACAAGATAAAATAGATGAAAAAGAATTGTTCAACCATATAGAGAACCAAAGTCCTTATAACTTGTGAGTTATACCAACTTTGTAGAAAACTATGTTGGCACGGAAAGGTCTACAACATGGCTACTTAACTGGCGGACCGCGGTCCAAATATTAGGCCAAATAAAACTGATAGGGCTTAGAATTAATAGAAATATTGTAACAAAGCTAATACACTCCAAGCTCCGACCCCAACCCCACCTTGCTCCAATTGCTGATTTGCCCTGGTGCTCATTTTTCCTGGTGCCCATTTGCCTTAAATGCCCATTTTCCCCCAATGCTCACTAGCCCCAATGTCCATCGGTCACAAGGTGCCCATTATGCTCCAAATTGCCCATTTGCGGCAAATATCTGTTTGCCCTGGTGCTCATGTTTCGTGGTGTCCATTTTCCCCAAATGCCCATTTGCCTCCAATGCCTACTTGTCCCCATGCCCATCGGCCTCAAAAGTTCTCGTTTGTCTAATTACGTGCCCCAAATACCCATTTGCGCTGGTAACCAGTTGCCCAAATAATTGCGCCCATTTTTCCTGATGCCCATTTTTCTCAAATGCCCATGTGCCCCAAATAGCTAAGTGACCATTCGCCCCTGTGCCCATTTATTATACATTCCTAATCCAAGTCAAAACAGTAATGGTTTCTGCCGCTAGGGGGTGCTAGAATTGTAGTGCGTGTGCCCCTGTGCATAGTCGTACCCCACATGAAATCATAGAGCTTACATGGATTCATAAACATTTGCGTGTTTTTCATTCCTCTTCAAAAACAATAATATGATATATTTGGCCACTAGAGGGTGCTACATATCATTTTGCATCAGTCATTGTCATACCCCAAAATTGGGCGCCCCTTAATTAGTCATTATTTTGACAAACGAGACCTGCAACGTATTTCTCGGACAAAACAACATATTTCTCAGGGAACGTTACCAGCCCTGCAACGTATTTCTCAGGCAAAACAACGTATTTCTCAGGTAACGTTATGAAGGCCTCTCGTTAGCAGTGGTAAGTACTCTCTGGAGAGCATCAAGGACGAGTTGAAGAACATCAAGGAAACTCAAGAGAGGTACTCCCAGCAATATTTACAATCCCAAACTGCCAGTGCCTCTCCCGAACTATTTTTTGTTGCAGGTGATGCTCAAGGCCTACAGCTGAGAGCTATTGATGATTCCATCCGGAGGCTAGAGGGCATCGTAGCTAGCCAAGGGCCTGCAACAGACAGAACGAGAATTGGATGACCTGGAGCAGTATGGCCGCCGCAACTGCCTGATACTACATGGATCCCACAATGTTCCAACAGACCGGAATTACTTTGGTTTTCAGGATTTTGTTATTAATAAATTAAATACTAGACTAAAACTGGACTATAAAATTTAACCCTTGGATATTGACACCTGCCATGTTCTTCCTTGCAGAAACAACCGACCACTTCCTATCATCGTCAAGTTTGTTCGAAGATCAATTCGTGACCTGGTTTTGCAGCAACAAGAAAAAGGTCAAAGATGACAACAACCCGGAGAAGATTTCCATCACTGAATCCCTCACTAGACGACGACTTCGATTGGTAAAAAATGCAAAAGATGAATTCGGCTTCCGCAACGTCTGGACTAATAATGGTATAGTATACAGCTACCACAATAACCGCAGGCAAGCAATTAATGATTTTTATGATATAGAAAAAATTTCAAAACCTTGATATAGAAAAAATTTCAAAGATATAGAAAAAATTTCAAAGCTTTCAAACTCCCATTGCTGTTGGTGTTGGCCCAAGTATACTTTCTCCTTTTGTATCAGTACCCAGTGCTAAAACCATGATACAATATTCTTTTTTTTTTTTTTCTATATTTAAAATCTAACTCTATAATTCCCTAAATTAATATTCTCAGGCCCTGCCCAAACACCAGCTTTTTTTTTTTTCTTGAGAAAGCCAAGCACCAGCAACTTATCTGAATTTTTTCTTATTTTATACTAGTGCCTTGTTACATTATTTTTGTTATCTTTTGTGTAAATTGTGTATGTATTATATGTCCAAAGTGCGCAAATATCCAATTGACTGTAATTTTTGCAATAACTTCATCTCAAAAAGACAAAAGCATGATTCATGTTGTGTATGCAGAGTCAGTTATCACCTAAAATGTATCAATCTCTTGAAGAAGACTCCCAATATAAGTGCGAACTTAAATTATCTTTATAACAATTGGCTTTGTATCTCATGTGCTGCTGAGACCTTGCCCTTCTTTTCACTTACTGCTACAGAATTTACTGAGCTATTTTCAAACCCTGTGCTGAAAGCACCACTGCCATCTGGTGATGAACTTAACAATATACTGCTAGATGCTACAAATTGTTTTGACTTTGATAATGACATTGATGATAATATTGTACAAAATAGCCAGATGGATACCTATTTCTCTGTTCAACAAGCTAATGCATTACTGAATAGCAGGTGCAGTAATGAAGACAGCTTCTCAACGATATGCGTTAATGTAAGGTCATTGATAAATCCCCACAATTTCAGCAAATTTGAGAGTTTAATCTCTGGCCTTGACTTTTAAACACATTTAATTGCAGTTAATGAAACGTGGGAAAAGCCTCACACAATTGGCCAACGTAAAAATTTGAATGGGTATGTGTATATTTCTAACCCCAGAGTTGTCAGCAGAGGTGGTGGTGTTGGAATGTACATAAAACAGAACTTGATCTTTGCCCCCTGTCCTGAACTATCGCTCATGCATGAAAAATCCTTTGAATCTCTGTTTGTCACTATTCAATTTGAAGGCAGAAGGCTGATTTGTGGCGCTGTCTATAGACCACCTCGGAATGATAATCTAAGACTGACCTGCTTTTTTCAAAATCTGAATATGGTACTAACTGAAATAAAAATCAAATCAAATCTTCATTATACTCGCCGTATTACGCCGAAGCGTGTAACGAGCTGCGGGGCCCATCTCCGCGGCCTAGCGCCTGGGCAACACAGCTCGAAGAAACGTCACAACGGTGGCGAGTCGTTAACGACACTTTATAGATTTGACCGGCCGGGAAATCGAATCCCAGACCTCCCGCGCCGATAGCGTGCGCTTTGCGACTGAGCTAACGGCCAACCAAAAACAAAAGTTTTATAATGGGAGACTTTAATTTCTACTTGCTAAACCTCTTGGACAAAAATACTGAAATGTTCACTGATGGTATGTTTAACAACAACTTCTACCCTCTCATTAATAAACCTACCAGAATTACTGACTCCTATAGTTCTATCATTGATCATATCTGGACTAATATTATGGTTACTAATATTACGAGTGGCATTATTGTGCATTGTGTTGCCGATCATTTACCAATCTTACAAGTGTGTAAGTTTGGTAAATTAAAAATTTGTAGTGTACCTAAAACTAGATCTTTTGCCCTATGCAACATTCAAAAATTCAAGTCCTCTCTAGAAACCGCTGATGTTAGCCATATTTTTGACCGTACCGATCCTGATAGTTGCTTTAAAATGCTACACGATTTATTATTTGATGAATTTGACAAAAACTTTCCTCTAACAAAACCTGCTAAAAGTAATAAACGCTGTGAGTGGTATGATCTAGAATTAAGACGTCTCGTGTTAAAAAAAGATAGACTATACAAGAAGTTTCTTTCGAGACATGACCAAGCTTCTAAACTCGGTATCAAAAAATCAGAAACCAATATTTCCATCTGATAAGCGTAAAGAAAAAATTTTACTTAAAAAAATTTAAGAATTCGCATAATAACGTGAAGAAAACCTGGCAATGCATTAATCTTCTTGGAAGGGGTAGATCAGGCAGTGCCGCATCAGCTTTTTGCATTAACGGTAAAATGACTTGTGATCCAACATTCATAGCTAATGGATTTAATGACCACTTCTCAAACATTGCTGTTAACCTGGTAAACCAACTCCCAAAATCTTCTCAACATTTCAAAGAATACCTAACCTCGGCCAACCCTTCTTTAATTTTCTTATACCCTACATCACCTTTTGAAGTCAAGAAACGTATTAATGAAACATCCCCAAAGTTTAGCGCAGGTTGGGATGACATGCCTTCGGCCGCCATAAAATATCTACCCGATTGTATCATTGCCAATATCTTTAACCTATCCCTTTGTCAGGGTAAATTTATCTTCTCCTTTAAGCATGCTAAATTAATACCTGTTTACAAAAAGGGTGACTCGAAATCCTGACCAACTACAGGCCTATCAGCTTGCTCCCTAGTTTTTCAAAGATTTTAGAAAAAATAGTTTATAAACGTTTGTATTCCTTCTTCAGTCGCTTCAATTTATTTTCAAATTCCCAATTTGGCTTCAGAAAGGGCCATTCTACTGTTAAAGAACAACTTTAACTCATATGCAGGTGGCCTTGAGAAGCTCAGAGGCCTTCACTTGCTCGGTGTCTAATTTTCTTTCTCAGTTCTCAAATCAGACATCCAAATTAAAATCAATATATTCAGGTAATTCAACGGCAAAAAAATAACTTAAAAAGGACAGCAGGCGACACCGAGAAGTAAAAATTAATCGAAGCTTTGTTGAATAAATGAAAATATAAATTCGCCGGCGACACTCTTTTTGCAAAACGATGACTGATCTTCAGTCCAGTTGTGACTTATCAGTGCCAACGCGAGAAAAATGGTGCACGAACACGTGTTGGTATCAAACTTGCCAAAGGCAGGTGCAAAGTTACTTTAAGGACAATTATAGGCAGCAGCTTGGTGAGGTGAGGAGAAACGTTTATAAAACGTCGATCCAACTAGAAAATAATATTGCGTTCGATTCTCAGGGCCGTCCTTACCTATTAAACTGAAACATAAAAATATAATTAAATTATGAGTGATGTAACATGGCGGCCCCTGAAACGAGAATCCCAAAGTCACGTTTTAAACAACAAATACGGTGAAAGCACGAATACTCATAATAAACAAATGAAAATAAATACAGTGCGATATTGATAATAAACAGATCCCAATGGTATTCCGTAAAGTGTGGGGACTGAGATTCAATAAGCTTATAACATTTATTTCGATAAAACGGCACAACAACATCAACATTACAAGGGACAAATTTATGTTTCGACTATAACTAAAAGTCTCGTCAGCCTTGCTACGCACAGCCAATCCAGGCTAAACTCACTCCAGACCGTAAAGACTCTTTTTTGCATTGCTTTACCTGCACATCTCGACTTCATCTCTTTTCTAGGTTGTGCCCTATTTTTGGCAGGCGACTGGCCCCAAACAACGATACCCATTGAAAGAACCTATAGCCTAACTAGCCCACATCACTAGAAGCCCCCATGGCCACCCACTCATTTGCAGCTGCAGACGTTCCGACCTTTGCAACGCGTTTCGACCTTATTATGGTCTCATCAGTGCAGCATAGCAACCTCCCACCTTCCTGAAAAAAAAAATTCTAACCTTCAAAAGAACTACACACTCCAAATCTAAGTCTCTACTCGTTCTGCTCAAGCAGCCTCAAGGCAGTGTTGCCAGATTTTTAATTCTTTTCCAGCCCAATCAGTGACAAAAACTAGCCCAAAACCAGCCCAATTGTAACCACCAATGTTAATCCATTGTGAATGCATAACACTAATGCGTCCACTGTTTTGTGGAATACAACACATCAACTAAAACAGCTACAAAAACAAAAATAGATGATGCAAAGCATAGATCAGAGGTTTTTAACTTATGGGCCATGGCCCAGCAGTGGGCCACGGCACTGTTTTCAGTGAGCCACAGAGCTTGATTAGAAAGCAACATCAGCAGTCTCCAACCATGTCATTATGTTAACTTCGCACTTTTTGGTAATAGTTGTTGGGCCACCGTCATATTTTATCATTTTAGTGAGCCATGAGCAAAAAAAGGTTGAAAAACCTTGACATAGATACAAATACCAATGTTCAGTAAGATAAATAAAAAAGTGGCAAGTGAAATAAAAACAGTGCGATAGGTTAAATAAATAGTGGCGCAAGATAAATGAAAGTAAATAAGCAAGTTAAATACAAACAGTGTGACAAGCTAAATTAAAACTGTGTGGCAAACTAACATAAACAGTGTGACAAGCAAAATGAAGAATTGTATAAAAGCAGTGTACATTAACACTTAAAGTATTGATGGTAAGTGATTGCCAATGGTAGCCTACTGGTTTCGGCACATTATCATAATCATATACATACTGTGGAATAAAACAAATATAAAGAAGCTTTGACCACCTAACTAAACTTAAGAAAATACGTCGTTTGACATTTAAATAAATGAGGAAATAAACGAACAATTATATGCATATCAGCATTGAAACTAAGGTTGGATTGAATTTGAATTTTGAATTTGAATCCGCTATCGAGTTGTTGATAAATTTGAATTTGAATTTCGTTTTTTCAAAGTCAATGAATTTGAATTTGAATTTAAGTTTTTCAAAGTCAATGAATTTGAATTTGAATTTCGTTTTTTCAACCTCAATGAATTTGAATATTTTGATTAAACATTCGACGAACTTTGAGTTTTTTGGTTTAAACCTTACTAAGCAAATGCAGCAATGTGTGACTGGTTTATGTCAGTTAATGTTGCAAACGTTCCATAAAATTTTATCAAGCCAACAGAAAGTTTATGATGGCAAATATGACGCTGCAAGGCGCTTTGAAGTTGTTTTTGGCCACAGTAGTCTTCCTCTGCTGGAGAATGGACTTTACACTCAGTCGCTCGGATTTCATATCTTTAAAGGTTTTTATAGCATTTTAATTGGAAGTGAAGATGCCGAGAATGAAATTCGTCTTTACGTCAGCAGTTTTCGTCTTTTCGTTAATTGTTCTTCGTGTTTTCTAATAAAAGTTATGTTTTTTTGCAACTTGTACTGTCATTTTTGCAGTTCTCTACACTTTTACTTTATTTTACGCATTTCTTGAGAGAAAATATTTTGAACAAATTGCTACTCGCTAAACCTTCTCGCTAAAGCTACTCGTACTTAAAAATATTTCTTGTTTTAAACGCATAATTATAATAATCTGGCTGACCAGTGACCAAGTATAGAATCAGTAGAGGTGGCTGATGAGTGGCGACACTGGTGAGTATACTAGTGACTGGTAAGTTGGATAGAATTTGAATTGAATCCGCTCACAAACTCTTCATGAATTTGAATTTGAATTTTGTTTTTTCGAAGTCAATGAATTTGAATTTCGTTTTTTCAAAGTCAATGAATTCGAATTTTGTTTTTTCAGAGTCAATGAATTTGAATGTGAATTTTGTTTTTTCAAAGTCGATTAATTTGAATTTCGTTTTTTCAAAGTCAATGAATTTTAATTTCAAAATTAGAAAATATAAATGGATCCAACCCTAAATGAAACATGTTCAGAAAAGATGTACCAGTACTACACTGCCCAAAAACCAGCCCCAAAACCCGCAGCTTTAAACAAAAAGTAGCCCAGAAAACTGCAACCCGCAAACTCAAAAATTTTCCCGCAACTTCGTGTCGAAACCAGCCCAATTGGGCGGGAAAACCGCCCAACTGGCAACACTGCCTCAAGGTAGAACATTTGAAATAAAACCTTCAAGGAGTTAGTACATGCTTGATCATGATGTCACAGATTCCCTGTAAACAATCAATAAGAATAGAAATGACCGGTTGGTTTAAACATTATTTTCCTGGTAATCTGAGAAGGAATTTTTTGTTTGCGGTTTGTAACTACACCTGTTACCAAAACCTGCAAAAAATCTCTCTGCCCAACCCGTTCGCCCGTGAAAAAGCGGGGGACAAGGCAGGCACTGTGTCTGCGCATGTAGCCCAGAAAACACAGTAAACGTCAGCGCTTATCGGTGGTTTAAACATGAATATCCCGGTACGTTTGTCGAACTGCATGTACTGTTACAGAATCCAGCAAGATGATACAAAAAAGGATATGTAAGTCATGGTCAAATAGACTTCTTCTATCCTACACTTCTCCGATAGGCACCTGCAAAGTCAGCCAACAACAAGCCCAATGTGTCAGGGTAAGAATAAGTCCAGCAATAAGAGTACAGTTTTTTAATGGAGTGGAAAATGGCACTCCCCCATACCCGGGAAAATAATGTTTAAACCAACCGGTCATTTCTATTCTTATTGATTGTTTACAGGGAATCTGTGACATCATAATCAAGCATGTTCTAACTCCTTGAAGGTTGTATTTCAAATGCTCTACCTTGAGCAGAACGAGTAGAAGCTTAGATTTGGGGTGTGTAGTTCTTCTGAAGGTTAGAATTTTTTTTGTCAGGAAGGTGGGAGGTTGCTATGCTGCACTGATGAGACCATAATAAGGTTGAAACGCGTCTGCAGCTGCAAATGAGTGGGTGGCCATGGGGGCTTCTAGTGATGTGGGCTAGTTAGGCTATAGGTTCTTTCATTGGGTATTGTTGTTTGGGGCCAGTCGCCTGCCAAAAATAGGGCACAACCTAGAAAAGAGATGAAGTCGAGATGTACAGGTAAAGCAACGCAAAAAAGAGTCTTTTCGGTCTGGAGTGAGTTTAGCCTGGATTGGCTGTGCGTAGCAAGGCTGACGAGACTTTTAGTTATAATCGAAACATCAACATGAAAGTACACTATATTTAATCAAAAGGAAAACTCTCAGACCACACTGCGACAATTCCTATTTTTATACTGGAGCTATTTTCGATAGATCCCGTAAGATGTAATTTATTTTCTCAGGGCCTGCTGCTGCGTTCCTAGCTAAAACAGCAATAGTTACACGCCTCACAATTTCTTTTCCATGTCTTATTTGAGGGTGGAGGCAGCGAACGCGTCCCAGACGGTAAGCTCCTTTATGAGCAAGGTCCTCGGCATCACTAACAAGCAGGGCTGGAAAAAACCCGGGTTTTTTTTAAAAAACCCAACCCACCTGGTTTTTTTTTTTTTTTTTCAGATTTATAAAAATTAAAAATGCTAATGTTATATTAATATAATTTTGTTGCAAATTAATTTTTATATGCATTTAGCACATGCAGGAGCACTTATGACATGATGCACATATACCCACTTTACATGTCCATGAAAGAACCAGACTTCTATAAGCCACAGCTTTTTTTCTTCCAATCAGGAATCACAAACACCTCCTCGCTGAGTGGTGATTGGTAAAAACGGGCCACTTCTAATAAAAGCCCCATTCTTTTGTGGACCTTTGAAGTGGGTAATAGTGTCTGTTACTGCAACTCCACAGTGAACAATCGAGTCAAGAATCGAAGCCCAGCCTTTCGCGTTGACTTGGTGCGGAAAGGAAGTACTAAGCTAGAGAATTGCAACCTCGTCTCTGTAGATCTGCATTTCCTGCTCTTGGCGATTAATTTTCTTGTTTGTAGCAAATTTGGGCTATTTTGTGCACGCTGTTTGGAGCGTGATTGCTCTGTGGGACGTTGTGAGAATTGTATTTCTTGTATCACCGAATCAGATATCAGATTAAGGTAGACGCTGTGAGATTCGGACGTGTTTTAGCTAAACTGTGTGAGACGTAAATATTGGGCGTGGTTGTAAGTTTAAGACTCTGCACTCTAGATAGAAATCTACTGTTTGAACGATTAATTTACTTTGGTATACGGTAAGAGAAGTGTTGAGTTTAATGAATTACGTTACAGTGTATGATAGCGACGAGTATGTGAAATTACTGTACTTCGATATGGTAGAGCACAAGAGTGACGGCATAATTTGTAGATGTTATTTGGGGCGATTTAAGTTAGTTAGCCGAGGGGTTTCTACTGGGTTTCAATTAACGACTTGATAGAGAGGATACGTCACTCTTGCAGTGGTGCATTGTAGTAGACTACATTCAATGAGACTTTACTGTTTAGAACACTGTTTAGATTACTGTTTCAAATGAATTGTAGACCAGTGTTGCTTATAAGAATATCTGCTGCAAAACAGTCGGTAAGTGTAAATTTGTTATTTGTGATTGTGACCGAATGCCGGCAATGATCGACTAGCAAAACGTACTTTTTCTTATTCCCTTAGTAAAGCGTAAATTGTAGTTTAGTCCGGTTCCATAGTTTGTGATCTTGCTCAATATGATTTTTGCGCGTTACGATATGGCTGATTAGAGGCTTATGGAAATTATCATAAATTATTTGCGTTATTGATATTTCATTACTTTAATTTAATAATTATTTATATTTTGTTTCGTATTTAATTTTCTTTAATTTACGTAGGCCTATCATTTTGTGTGCATGTTACTTATCTGTGTTTATAATTGCTAATAGAAAACCGCTTCAACGCTACTACGCCTCCATGCTTCACTTCAGCTAGACTGTCCACGGAAATAGCAAGCAAGCATTGGTTATAAGAGCGCGTTTTCAAAACGGCAGACCTGCAGCAACACTAAAGTTTTCGACTGTCAGCAACATCAAGGTAAAATCGTTTGTTATTTTGTTTATTGAAAGTGATGATGGAGGCTGCCAAGCTGGAATTGTATAATATCGCTTCCCAACTTGATGAATTGTATGATAAGGCTAACGAGATGATGTCGCGAGAAACTCCTGTTGATGTTTTAAGACCTATCCTAAATAAAGTGAACTTTCTATCTGCGCACTTAGACAAATTGCTAATTAATGTCCCTAGCAGTTCTGATTCTGTTGAAAAGAAAGCAATTGTTCACAGCATCGAAGAGCAGTGGGTCAAGAGGGGACAGTTTGATTCTAGAGTTTCTGAATACATACAATCTGCAGAACCTTCTACAAAAAATATTGTGAGTGTAGTTTCCGGCTCTCGTACCCTCAGATCTCGACTTCAAAGCTCGAGATTGAGCACTCACTCAGCTCCGGCTTCGCGTCCCAAACGCAGTAGTTGCTTATCTTCAGTTTCAAGCTCTAGCAGCGTAGTCAGAGCCAAGTCTGTTGCCAAGGAAGAAAGCGCGCGGATGAAGTTGGAACACCTCAAAGTGAGACAAGAATTGGAGCGCAAAGCCAAAGAAAATTTGCGTAAACTTGAGGAAGAGCGTGAAGAAACCAAGCAGAGGCTAGAAATCCTGCAAGCAAGTCAAGAATTAGAACAAGCATCTCTTGAACGACAAGTGATTGAAGAAGAGTTAGAGCATGGGGGATATCTTCCCATTGATGTAAATTTTGAGGGAGATGTTGAACACTCGGTATCCCAGACAGCTTTCCAAAATGGTCTAGCATCTCGAGAAGCCAAAGGAACTTTTGCAAAGGAAATGGCTCAAACAGATGAGACGATCCCTCCGACAAACCAACAAGCAACAGCATGTCCACAACCGGAATTGCAGGTGAAGCCCAGCTCAGCACTTCCAGAAGTAAAAAAAGGTTCGGGAAATCCAAAGTCATCACCAGTAACAGGTCGATCTGGCATAAAGTCGCAGCAAGAAGTAGTGCAAAAGGTGACCACACGAATGCCGGAAGAAAGCAGTTGTAATCAAGCAAGTGAACGGTCACGAATAGAGTTACTTCGCAACCGCGCCGAAACAGAGCAAGGTGAATCAACCCATTCGAAGTTAATTCAGCAAACGGAACACTCAGTTGGTTTAAATGTTCCAGGCAGTTCCGTTACACATAACACAGTCTCAGGATCAATGAACCAGTGTGCAATGCCAACTAAATGGACTCCAATGCCTATAATGGATTTTCCCAAGATAGAGATTTTGAAGTTTAGTGGCAACCCCTTGGACTTTGTCAGGTTTATGAAGACTTTTGAATTGAATGTTGAGAGCCTTATTCAAGATTCAAGTCGATGTTTGCTTCTGCTTATTCAACATTGCGACGGAGAAGCGAAGAAGTTAATCGAGTTTTGCTTGCTGCTAGATCCAGATGAAGGTTACCGCAAAGCTAAAGACATTCTCAAAGAGAATTTTGGACGGAAGAATGTGATAGCGAGGGCACACATGGAAAGGCTGCATAGTGAAGTGAATATCAAGAACGATGATGAAAGGGGCTTGGTGAAGTTGGCGCATGATTTGGAAGAATGTGAGTTAATATTTAAGGAGCTTAATTTGCACTCGGATATCAACAACTTCGAAAGCATCGCAAAGATTGTCAGACGCTTGCCTCATGCATCTCAAACGCGCTGGGTAAAGGTAGCTTCTAAGATCGAAAAAATTGGTCAAGACCCGACGTTCAACGACTTGGTAAACTTTGTGAAGGGTGAAGCAGAAGTTTCTAGATCAGCCTATGCAAAGGTTTTAACTCAAAGACATAAGCGGGTTAATAAGTTTTCTACGAACATGACAAGCGTATCAGAAGAGACCCAAGGAAATGGTAACCTTCAATCGAAAAAATGTAGCTTGTGTTCAGGCGAACATATTTTATGGGATTGTTCAGGTTTTAAATCTAAGCCCGTCAACGAAAGGGTGGCATTTATGAGACAAAATCATTTATGTGATAACTGTTGCAAAAAGGGCCATATTGGTAGATTCTGCAGAAAGGATGGAATGTGCACTGTCACCGGCTGTCGTTGGAAACACCACAGCCTGCTTCACCAAGCTAGGAATGGTAACAATACATCTGCAACGTCGAAAAGCCCTGCAACAACCAGTAATGATGATCGGGTTGTGGAGTCATCTAACCAAGGCATCATCGGCATAACGGGGGCGATTCAGACGGATGAAGGCGCGAGCAAGGCTTTTCTCAATGTTGTTCCAGTGCGCGTCTCCGTTGGTGAAACCTTTGTTGACACTTTGGCCTTTCTGGATCAAGGTTCTACCACCACGCTATGTGATGAGCGCTTACTCGATAAGCTTGGAGTTACTGGAGAAAGGGCTAGGTATAGCATTACTACCATCAACCAGACAAAGGAATGTCGCAGTGGGAGAAAGGCGCAGCTATCAGTATCCTCTGTTCAGGGCGGAGAGAAAATAGAGCTCGCTAATGTTTACTGTGTTTCAAGTTTACCAGTTTTGCCTAATCCTACTTTAACTGAAGACGAACTCGAAAACTGGCCTCATTTAAGTGGAGTGGATATTCCTACACAACAAGATGGTACAGTGATGCTGCTCATTGGAGTTGATAACCCTGAAGTTTTTTGGACAATTGATGAGCGTCATGGCAAACGAGGTCAGCCCTATGCCATCAAAACGGTTTTGGGTTGGTCCTTGATCGGATGCGGAACTCGGAACAGCAACAAAAATTTTCATATCAATTTTGTTCGAAAGTCCGATGAATTATTGCAAAAGCAAGTTGAATGTTTTTGGAAACTGGACAACGTACCCGAAGGAATCTGCAGCGGAAATGGAATGTCCCGGAATGATCGCTACGCTTTGCAACTACTGGAGAACTCCAAGAAATTCGTAGAGGGGCATTATCAGTTGCCGTTATTGTGGCGTCCTGGAGCACCTACTTTGAAATGCAACTATTTGCAG
Source organism: Trididemnum miniatum (assembly GCA_964006365.1). NCBI lineage: Eukaryota > Metazoa > Chordata > Ascidiacea > Aplousobranchia > Didemnidae > Trididemnum > Trididemnum miniatum. The sequence continues at coordinate 19,827,523 of OZ023240.1, forward strand.
GCCAATTCCCGATTGCAAAATTTGAAAAGACGTTTTAAGAAAGATCCGAAGCTGCAAACCATGTACACTGAGGCCATTGAAGATTATGTTTCAAAGGGATATGCACAGCAAGTGCAAAACGATGATATCGCTCCTAAATTGCTTGAAGATTGCTGGTATTTGCCACACCATGCTGTATTTCATCCGAAGAAACCAAATAAAATCAGAATCGTCTTTGACTGTGCTGCTCGAAATATCGGAACAAGCCTTAACGAACAGTTGCTTACAGGACCGGATATTCTGGGTAGCTTGATAGGTGTCCTTTCTCGGTTCAGAAAAGATAAAGTAGCCCTGGTAGCTGACGTTGAAGCCATGTACCATCAAGTGTTAGTCGATCCCAAGGACGAACCGTATCTTAGATTTTTGTGGTGGCCAGGCGGCGACACCTCTCTTCCTCCCGCTCACTACAATATGAAAGTTCATGTTTTTGGAGCAACATCGTCTCCAACGTGCGCTTTGTATGCGCTGAAGGAAACTGCTCGAGATCATGCCGCATCATACTCAGAAGAGGCAGTGCAAACAGTTATGGAAAACTTTTATATGGATGACTGCTTGAAGTCTGTCCCGTCACGTGACAAAGCTATTCTTTTATGTCAACAATTAGCTAATCTCCTCAAACAAGGCGGTTTTCGTTTAACGAAATGGTTGAGTAACGACAAAGAAGTATTGGAGCACATACCAAGCGAAGAAAGAGCTAAGGTTGTTTTGGATCTTGCTGACATTGGTGTCTCATGCGAACGAATTCTCGGTGTGCAGTGGAACTTCCAGGAGGACTACTTTCAGTTCAACATATCCTTAACAAATAAACCATGTACAAGGAGAGGGATACTTTCGATGATTAGCTCGCTTTTTGATCCCTTAGGATTTGTTGCACCTGTAGTACTCAGGGCAAAACTTATTCTTCAAAACTTATGTCGAGCAGGTGTTGGATGGGATGAAGTCATACCCGATGGTGTCGTCCAGCAGTGGAATTCGTGGGTGTCAGAATTGCCGCAGTTACGCAATCTTCATATTGAAAGGTGTTTGTTCAAGGATCCTTCTTTTGGACAGGTTCAGCTTCATTTCTTTGCCGATGCGTCACAAGACGCTTATGGTGTTGTCGCCTATCTGAGGGTGTGTGATTGTCGTGGTAAAGTAAACTGCAGTTTTTTGATAGGAAAGGCTAGACTGGCTCCAATTAAGACTGTATCGATACCTCGACTTGAACTCACTGCTGCTACATTGGCTGTAAAATTGAGTCACGTAATACTGATTGAATTTGGGGAGCCAAATTGGGAAACGTACTATTGGACAGATTCTACAGCTGTTTTGTTTATGATTTCTAATAGTTCTAAACGTTTTCCTACCTTTGTTGCTAATCGTCTGGCTAAGATTGATGAACTGTCTAAACCTAATCAGTGGAGATATGTGACTTCCGCTTTAAACCCTGCAGATGATGCTACTCGCGGTTTAACTGCATCAAATTTATCTTGTGATTCTCGATGGATAAGAGGCCCCGAATTTTTGTTTTTACCAGAGCAATGCTGGCCTGAACCACCATGTCAGCTGCCCACACTTCCTCCTGAGTTTTCGATTCTGCAAAGGGTAGTCTGCACAGTAAAGATCAATACTAACAATGTGTTTCTTACAGACCGATTTGCTCGTTTTTCATCATGGTACCGACTAAAGCGGTCAGTAGCTTGGATCATGCGACTTCAAAAGCGTGTTTTGAAGAGACCCGTTCTAGGAGCTTCATTAACTGTCGATGATTTGGACGATGCCGAACGGGCTATCATTCAATGTGTACAATACCAAGCTTTTGAAAAGGAAATTAAGGCGCTAAACTGTACTCCTAAATCTAGTGTGCCTAAATGTAGTCATTTGCGAAAGCTAAACCCTGTTTCGTTTAAAGGTATTCTACGTGTTGGCGGCAGAATCGATTTGGCACCTCTACCATTCGAAGCGAGGCATCCTGTCATCTTACCAAGTCAAAGTCACGTAACTAAGCTAATTATAGAAGACTATCACAGAAGGGTTGGCCATGCGGGTATGTCCCATACCTGGGCGCCACTAAGGCAACAGTACTGGGTTTTAAGAGGTGCATCCAGCGTGAGAAAAGTGCTTGGACAATGCCTACAATGCAAACGCCGAAATGCTCCTGCTGGTGAACAAGTCATGGCGGAACTTCCCAAATCTAGATTGACACCAAATAACCATCCGTTTTATTTTACAGGAGTCGACTATTTCGGCCCCTTTTTTGTCAAACACGGAAGAAGCAATGTTAAACGTTGGGGTTGTATATTTTGCTGCTTAACGACTAGAGCAGTTCACATTGAAGTGGTCCATGCAATGTCGTCAGATTCGTTTATTAACGCTCTCAGAAGATTCATTGGGCGCAGAGGAAAACCTTACAAAATGTTTAGCGACAATGGAACAAATTTTATTGGCGCCGAGAAAGAGCTGCAATTGGCTGTGAAAGAATTCAATTCTGCTGTTGTCGAGAAGCACTTAGTCCAAAAGAATATTCAATGGCACTTTAATCCGCCAAGTGCAAGCCATTTTGGTGGAGTATGGGAACGCTTGATTCGGTCGTTTCGCCGTATATTGGGTTATTTGTTGACGCAACAATCAGTAAATGATGATGTATTTTTAACGCTGATGATAGAAGTTGAATCCATTCTCAATTCACGTCCTATAACACCTGTAACCATGGATTCGGAAGCCAATATGCCATTGACTCCAAATCACTTGCTACTCTTGTGCGAAACTTCAAACATTGCTCCTGGAATATTTGACAATGCTGACAATTACTGTACGCTTCCAAACGCTGGCGTCAAGTGCAATATCTCGCGCAACAGTTTTGGATTCGGTGGAGTCGAGAATATCTGCAGAATTTACAACCTCGTGTGAAATGGCAAAAAGAAAAGACCAATTATCAAATCAATGACATTGTTCTTGTGTATGACGAAAATGCCCCAAGAGGCAAATGGCCTTTGGGAAGAATCACAGAAGTGTATCCGGACCGTTTCAACAGAGTGCGCCAAGTTCTCGTTAAAACAAAGACCAGCACTCTTCGTCGGCCAATTTCAAAACTGTACAAGATTGTTGATTCCGATTGTCAAAGAGATAATTAAGACCAATTCGAAATGATTGTTTGCCGTGTGATAATTTATATTTGTTTGTAAACTTGAGTTTTGTTGTGTGATGGACACTGTGGGATTGCAAGCATACGGAGGTTGAATGTACAGAGTGGGTCTGTACATTGTGGGGGGGTGTGTTACTGCAACTCCACAGTGAACAATCGAGTCAAGAATCGAAGCCCAGCCTTTCGCGTTGACTTGGTGCGGAAAGGAAGTACTAAGCTAGAGAATTGCAACCTCGTCTCTGTAGATCTGCATTTCCTGCTCTTGGCGATTAATTTTCTTGTTTGTAGCAAATTTGGGCTATTTTGTGCACGCTGTTTGGAGCGTGATTGCTCTGTGGGACGTTGTGAGAATTGTATTTCTTGTATCACGGAATCAGATATCAGATTAAGGTAGACGCTGTGAGATTCGGACGTGTTTTAGCTAAACTGTGTGAGACGTAAATATTGGGCGTGGTTGTAAGTTTAAGACTCTGCACTCTAGATAGAAATCTACTGTTTGAACGATTAATTTACTTTGGTATACGGTAAGAGAAGTGTTGAGTTTAATGAATTACGTTACAGTGTATGATAGCGACGAGTATGTGAAATTACTGTACTTCGATATGGTAGAGCACAAGAGTGACGGCATAATTTGTAGATGTTATTTGGGGCGATTTAAGTTAGTTAGCCGAGGGGTTTCTACTGGGTTTCAATTAACGACTTGATAGAGAGGATACGTCACTCTTGCAGTGGTGCATTGTAGTAGACTACATTCAATGAGACTTTACTGTTTAGAACACTGTTTAGATTACTGTTTCAAATGAATTGTAGACCAGTGTTGCTTATAAGAATATCTGCTGCAAAACAGTCGGTAAGTGTGAATTTGTTATTTGTGATTGTGACCGAATGCCGGCAATGATCGACTAGCAAAACGTACTTTTTCTTATTCCCTTAGTAAAGCGTAAATTGTAGTTTAGTCCGGTTCCATAGTTTGTGATCTTGCTCAATATGATTTTTGCGCGTTACGATATGGCTGATTAGAGGCTTATGGAAATTATCATAAATTATTTGCGTTATTGATATTTCATTACTTTAATTTAATAATTATTTATATTTTGTTTCGTATTTAATTTTCTTTAATTTACGTAGGCCTATCATTTTGTGTGCATGTTACTTATCTGTGTTTATAATTGCTAATAGAAAACCGCTTCAACGCTACTACGCCTCCATGCTTCACTTCAGCTAGACTGTCCACGGAAATAGCAAGCAAGCATTGGTTATAAGAGCGCGTTTTCAAAACGGCAGACCTGCAGCAACAGTGTCAATTTTGTTTTACCGTCTGAAAGCCTAGTGTCAATTTTGTGTTTAATGACTTTCACATACATAATAGATATATATTACTGGCCCTGACTTGTTTATTACATGTGAGATCTATTGTATTTTAAAAAACCAAAAAAAAACCACCAACAAGTGGGTTTTTTTAAGTAGGTTTTTTGGTTTTTTTTGGGTGGGTTTTTTAATTGCCAGCCCTGCTCACAAGCACCAGTTGACCAGGAACCAGATTTGGACGAACAGTCCGCCACTTATTTCGCCCTTGTAAAGAAGGAATATACGACTTCATCCAGTTTAACCAAAATCTATGCGCCAAAGTGGCATTATAAAGAAAATCTTTTCAAATATCTCCCTTGTCGTGAAACCCACAGACGGGGGTATTAGGTGACAGGCTTTGTCCCAGGAACGAAGAAGGAGAAATCGGCGTCAAATCATTGGGTTGGTCGCTAACAGTGGTTAAAGGTCGGTCGTTAATTATACGCACAGCATCGATAGTAAATGTTTGAAGTTGAATTAAATTTAATGTGCGACGAATGCTTTCAATAGTTTGATTTAACGCCTTTTTAAACAACTTGACCATTATTTCCCAAGCTCCGCCTTGGCTAGGAGCGTAGGGAGATATTCTAACCCAGTTAACGTCACATTTTCTCATCGCATTTTGAAATTCGGTGGAGCCAAGCAGACCAGGTAAGCAATCACTGGCTGCACGAAAGGTTGAACCATTATTTGAATAAATTGTATCCACGGGTCCGCGCAAGTTTATAGAACGAGAAAACGCAAGCACAAAGCTGTTTAGATCAAGGCTCGTTACGACTTCCACGTGAATACATCGCGTGCATAAACATGACATAAGCAAAAACCAAGCTTTACGATCGCTGCGTCCCTCGCGAAAAAGATAAGGGCCAGGATAATCCATGCCGCAAAATTTAAAAGGTTTGTTGCTAAGAGTTAAGCGACATTCTGGCAAGTCGCCCATTAACTGTCGTACCGGCTTAGCCTTTAGTATTAAACATTTTCCGCAATTAGCAAGGTAATGTTTTACATTTCCGAAGCCCTAAATTGTCCAGAAGCGCTGGCGTGTCTTCATGAGAGTATAAGAAGGGCCAGCGTGTCCACATTTAGAATGCTCATCAAGAATTATTAGTCGTGTCAAGGGGTGTCTTCCCGGAAGAATGATAGGGTGATTCATGTCGATAGGAAGATCGGCGTTTTCCAACCGTCCATCTACACGCAACAGCATACTATGTCCAACACAGGGGCGCGAATTTCGAAGAGATTTTAACTCATTAAACTCTCCGCCTTTCATTTGAATTATCCGCTCTCCTAGCCCATCGATTAAGAAAAGTCTCGAAGTCGTCTGGCGATTTACGGCTAAGCAAATCAACAGCGGCCCCAAAACACCGAGACTGAGCAAACTTTATAGCTTTTATAAGTGCCCGATCCAGGAACGTAGCATTAAGGACGGGTCTTACATATGAGACGTTTTTTGCTTTGGCCACGAAATACTCAGTAAATGCAAGCAGGTACGCAACTTGCTTTTTTAAGATGTAAAGGTCACTTGCAGTTTCAATAAGCTTATCGAGACCATTCTCACAATCTTCCCTCGACCTTTCTTCAAAAAAGGTCATACACACTATACACATCAGCGGAAATTGATGGAGAGCGCTTTTTCATCGCTATAAACTCGCCTTTTTTTTAACGTCCGAAACTACCCCACTGCTTGTCCGGACCTACCCCACTATTGGGGCAAGTTCGGACGTGCTAGAGCTTCTTGCATTTTTGTAAGTAATGACCTAATGCTTGGAGCTATTGCAATCACGAACAATTTCATATTGAAGTCTAAGGGCTATCTACAATTTTGTACAAAGAGTTGGTAATTCCGCATTCTTAATCTTGCTCTAGAGCAGTGGCGTACGCAAGATTTTTCAATGGGGGGGTTCAGTGACGTCACATCGTGATGACGTAAAGATACTACATTACAATAACAGCAGTTTAGAGGTATTAAAGTGCATCGTATTATAATGTTTTCAGCGTAAATTGCAGTTAACCATGATTAAGCTATATAATGCCATAACTAAGGAAACAACAAAGATATTTCATTCACACTTTTGCTTAATGCTTTGCGTTTCATTTAAGGAGAGAAAAGGTTTCACACAAACTCAGCTGTCAGGCCGCGATAAAAATTTTCTGAAAAAATTTTAGTTGAAATCATTTTTGGGCCATAGGAAGGTTAATTGACTAAAGTAGGCTGGCTAGCTGTCGCAACGTCACAAACAGGGTGCACCCAGGGGGTAAAACAAGCAATTCCTTCTCTCCAAAAAAACTTTTTTCAAGAACCAACATTAATATAAACAACGCATATAGGCTAAACTTTGTTATAAACAGTCAATATACGGTACACTCACTATGAAGGGGACAGTTTCTCGCTTGAAATTTGAAAAGTGAAGATATTGGAGCATAAGAAAAAACTGCCCTCCCTACCAAAACGTTTTTAAAGTAAAACAAATTATGCGCGAGAGGAATCCCTAATCATCCGATTGAAGTCAAAAATAGCGTCGATATTATCTAAGCATTTTTCTGCCAAATCACAGCGTCGATATCAGATGCTTGCGAACACATAATCGGGGTGTCTATGGGAAACGAAGAACTCTAGCTCCCGAGATAATCAGCTTACGGTACGAAAAAACAACGTTGTCTTTCCCCTCGTTCCGCCTCTATAGGCCTCTTCAAATCTTTAGTTGGTCTATGGTCGTCTTTGGCAGTATTTTTATCTTACTTTTAGCACTTAGAGTAGTGTCAATTTAGTTTTTTATACTTTAATAAAATTTTTCAGAAAACCGGCAATTATAGCGTAATGTTAAAAGATTTCGCTATCGATGCGGAAGGTTTGGGACTCAATTCCCAGGCCAGTCGAATCGGACACAGTGTAGCCAACGGCTTGCAACCGCTGCGACGTTTCTTTGGAGCTGCGTTGCTCAGGCGCTAAGCCGCGGGGTCGGGCCCCGCCCTTCGCTACCACGTTTCGGTACAACAACGAATTTAATGAAACGAGTTTAATCAAGATTTGATTTGATTTTTTAAAAAAGAGTTTGTGTGCAGCCATGGTTACTGCAGATACACCGCATTTAAGGTAGCTCCTACTTCTTAATTGTTTCACAGCAACATCAATGACAAAAATGCACTTCAAGAAAAACACAACAGAAAAGTTGAACTACCGGGTACCGGTATTGAAGCATTGCATCGTAATCAGTGCTCGAGTTGTAAAAACACTTATGGGGGATGGTACAATTTTTCACGCAGTCGTAAGGAGGGATGATCATAAGGAAATGGTTTACGCTAAAATGTTTTGTGGGGGATGGTGTTGTTCGGGATGAAAACATAATAGCAATTTCGGCAAGCTCCGCATGAAGAAAAGTAGGTTCATTTTAAAAAAGAAATGTTTCATTTTTTTCTGCAATTGTCAAGGGGGAATGGAAGGGCTGACTCCCGACCCCTGCGAACGTCACTGGGGTCCATCTCCTAGCGCTTGGGTAACACAGAAACGTCGCAGCGATGGCAAGCCGTTGGCGACACTGTGCCGATTTGACCATCCCGGGAATCGAACCCCAGACCTTCCGCACCGATAACCTGTGCGCTTAACAACTGAGCTAACAGCCGGTACCGGCCCAAAAATTGAACCCAAAACCTCCCGTGCCGATGTGTTTAAGCACTACGCCAGCTAGTCGGTTTGGCTCAAAATCATGACATCGCAAGCGGAACATCTGCCTGCGTTGCAACCGTTCTCTTCCAAGAATGCCTCCTGCGCTGAAACGTTGTCTTGTCCAGCCATAGCCGTTGAGAACAATGTCATTATGACATCACAATATGACTCCAGCTTTAGTGCCCATTGACCTTGTCCAGGCTTGCATTTTGAGCCAACCATTGATTCAAGCGCTACACACCAGAAAAGTTTGACTACCGGTATTATTGCATCACAATGAAAGATTCTCGAGATTATAAAGGCAATTTGATGCAGCACAGAAAAACACAATCTCTGTATGAAAAAACGCTAATCGGTCCAAATAGGGCGGTTTTTGATTTTTTTCAGTCGTCAATGGGGGCGGGTAAACCCCCAAACCCCCCCTTCCCGTTCGTACTCCACTGCTCTAGAGTCACAAAAGTAAATTTTGTCCGAAATAACCCCACCTTCCCCTATACACAGCAAGCACGAACAGTGAGATTGCTGAACCCTGTATCGTTACAATGTAAAGCTGATGAAAATTTGAATGCTTAAAAGTTTGAATGAGTAATAACGAACGCTTGAAGCTTGGATGTATTTTGATTGATGTTAATGGCGAAGTGAGGCCGTAGTACCGCACTTCGAACCCTTTATTTAAGCCTAGGGAAAAACAGTGTTTACATTTTCGCTTGCTACATCGATCTTCCTTAGCTAGGAATTGGCCAAAAATATTGCTTTGTTTTAGGTAAAAAGTTATCGAACAACCTTGTTTTCATGCCAATGAGTGACTTGAGTCCGCATATATTTAGGCTAGCTTGAAAATAGTGCATGAGCTAAAAAGGTTGAAAATTTCTGGTCTACCTCATCAAGGTGGGGGAATCCCGCTAAGTACCTTTCCCGACGGCACAACCACCCGATTAGTAAATTTGTAGGCTTGTTCTCCTCTCTGTCCTTTTAATGCTGAGCGTCAAGCAGGAAAGCTGTGAATAGAATACCAATTTTCAAATCATTGGTTTGACCCGATTGCCGACTTGGAATCAAAGCTAAGTTCACAGATGCTGAGGAGGACGCTCTTACCACCCGGCCCTCTGAGCTGTTCAAAGTTGTGCTACCGACGAAATTGGCTGCCATTTGCGTGCCCAAATGACTCGCTCGCATAATGACAGGCATTGAGTATAGTGGCAGGCTAGCAGTTTAGACTGTATTTATGTGGTCTAAATAGTGGTATGCAGTGAAATTCATTCAAAAGTTAAGTTTGCAAAGGATTAAAATATATTTTATTAGTCCAATTTGTAGCTATGCTGGCATAACAGAGACAGCAGATTAGAGCAAAGTTCTATATGCTGGTAAAACCAGAAATTTACCGACTAGGCTTATTCAATGCTTAAACTAGGAGTATATGGGCTTTGTTTACAGCACAGTTTTATTTAGTATAAACTAAGTCAAGAAAGATTTGAATTTTTTTACATTTCTCATCTACCAGAGCACGAAATTGGTTTGAATTTCAAGTTTAGGTCAGCCCTGTGGAGGTGTAGCACTGCTGGTCACCATGTAATTATAGCCTCAGCTGGTGTTAAAACTTGCAAGATGAGTTAGTTTGGAAGTCTGGGCTACTGAACTGCAGGCTTGGGCTATTGGTTGCAGCTAATAGCAGCGCTTGCTACCGGTATAGCCCAACGTTACTGAAAAACACAGGTTATGCAACCACGATTATAGTTGCATGTTTAACAGTTATTAATGGGAAACATTGAATATTTTTATACCCGTAATAACGCAATCGTTGTTTGTGTATATTCACACTGTACGAGCTGACAAACGGATGTGCTAGACAATACTATCTCTGATGCAACTGTAAACCATAACTTCCACTCGACATAGATATGCGAATCTTAGTATGTTTAGTATGACTCGTGATTTGGTGTTAATGTTTTCGACTTCTACATTCCCACCACGTACTGAAATTGTAAGCTGTTCATAAACCCTTCATCCATTTCATCTGGTCAGTCTTAAACTGAACTGTTGTTGGTAACAGCTGCTACGCAATGGAGTAATGATCTCAGAATCTAGTCAGTAATATTGAATCAATGTTTTAATGTTATAATATGTCTAAGTTATTCGTTGTTATTTTGCTTAACTTGATTATATTTGAACAGAACAGAACCAGAACAGAACCGATTTATTTTGTCGCACTATAAACAACACGATTTGCATATAATAAATATATAACACAAGTTATTTACATCAATTTGCGACTGGGAAGCTGCGAAGGACCGTGAGGTCATCAAGTCAAGCAGCCACCCAATGTCGGTGTAATTTATATTGGTCATTACGTGAGAGATGTTTAATTTGTCGATTGGTTTAATGACTTTGTTGAATTTGGGCGACCAAGGGAATCTTACATGCGCAGCACCTTAGCCTGCAACTGCTATTGCCGAGTGCAGACCATCAGTAATTCACTAGAATCTATAGTTGCAAATAATCATTTTAGTAATCATTATAACTGGACAAGAGAAATTTTTTCAGTTGTATCTTGAAATGTTTGAATTCTAAAGATTTAATATCATTTGGAAAAGCATTCCATTTTTTGACTCCCTGATACTTAATGGATCTTTGTAATCTTGTGGTTGGGTACCGTGGAATATACAAGAGTAATTCATCAGTTGATTGTCTAGTGGTTCTTTGAGAGGCCTCACTGACTTTAGTGAAATAATTAAGGAATGGGGTTGGCACTTGGTTTTGAAGACAGCAATATACAAATTTGGCAGTTTCATAGCAATAGGCTACAAGTCATCTAGTTGCAGGACATCGAGGTTTTTGTAAAGCGGTATAGCGTTGTCACGGTAATGAGCGCCGGAGATAACCCTCAAGGCTTTATTTTGCAAGGTTTTTAACTTTGTTAGATAGGAAGAATAAGTTGCCCCCCAAATTATTATACCATACGCAAGAAGCGGGTGGATCAGGGCATGGTATAGTTGCAGCAAGGTTTTTCGGGGAAGCACTTGTTTTAACTTACATAATATCCCGACAGACCGTGCCACTTTGCCTTCCAGCACTCTAATTTGTTCTTTAAAGCAAAGCTTATTGTCAATGTAAACTCCTAAATATTTAGCATTGGTTACTATGTTCAAAGGCGTGTGATTTCTCATAACGTTATGACTAGTTGTGGTTGATAGAACTGAATTTATAGTCAATTTAGGTGGAATAATAAGAGTGCAGGTTTTTGATAGATTTATTGAATAAGGTACCGTTCGAGTAAGGTTGTCCGGGGCGGACCGCCGCCCCCCCCCCCCCCCCCTTGCTACGCCACTGATACGAATCGCTTTTTTTGAAAGATGCTGCCTCGATAGTCGGCATGGTCCTATCTTATGGTCCCTTGTGTCAAAAGAGTTAGCCTACGTTTAAAAAATTTGACTTAAGTTACTACGATAACGATTTTTTAGATGGTCGAGTGGGTAGAGCGTATGCTTCTTAAAGCTGTAACCTCGGAATTTGATTCCGAACTGCGTCAAACCAATGACTTTAAAATTGATATTCCCAGCTTCCCTGCTTAGCATTTAACATTGGGAAAAGCACTAAGCGGGATTTCCTCTTCGTGTGGCTTTTATATCTCCTAAGCACGCTCGTATTGCACCTCCGTCACTTTCTTGCAAAGGAGGATAAATGTATAACTAATTATAATAAACATACCGGTGCAAAGTTTTTTCGGTTTTAACCACGCATGTGCAGATGCATTTTCTGGTTCCTTTTGCACAGATAGGTTACGCAGGATAGAATGGAATATTATAGGCCGATAAGGCGTATTATGGAGAACATGGAAAGATTCCGAAAAGCATAGCGACTACTCTGAGAGATACGCTCTCCTTAGCAATTTAGAGATTCTGCGGTCATGATTGAAGGAGGTAAAAAAAAATGCATTAAATCAGTGCTTGGCGGCCATGAATTAGTTTTAATTAATTAGTTATATCTTTTTTTACTTACGCGCAATTGTTTTTTTGTGACTTTTTATCTATTGAACCCACAAATAGGGTTTAATGATACCTTAAATATGCGAAGACTGTATTACTTTGTAGTTTAATAATAATACAGTCGGCGATATTGCAATTAGGCACGAAAATGGCGGCCTTGAGACGCAACAACGTGACCAATGCGCTGCATAACTTGTGTTTTTCAGTGACGTTGGTTCAAACGGTAGTTAAATTGCCGATGCCGGTGTTTTAGCATTCATTATGGTGTTGGTGATTTGGAAATTAGGCTTTCTAGTTTCCAGTCAGGCAGTTGGCTGGCTCGGGCATAATTATGTGTCCAGGAACAAAAAGTGGAGATGAGGCCGAAGTCTAACGAATTTTATCAGAGAGAGCCAGCTGGATTGCAGCTCACAGCGGCTGATTATTAACTAAATAGGCCTACTCTGAATGAAGTCAACTGGTCTACAGCCATCTACCTATTCTACTCGAGGTCGGAAGTATGGGTAGTCTAGCGGCTCTGGCCTACTTTGAATCTGAACTGATTGTCGTAGTACTTGAAGACTAAGGTCATTTTTACACCCAAGATAAGAACAAATTTTTTGTAAAATAGACAGTATTTAAAATATTATTGTAAGTTAACATGTTCAGTGTTAGGCTGCCTTATTCTGTTTCCGGTATTAAAAAACTACCGGTATCGTACCAGTGTACCTAGAATCTACTTGAGTGACAAGTTGAAAAAGACACCGGGCTACCCCTGTACCAGTGTCCCACTCAGTTTGGGTAATTCTTTCAACCTGCTAAGCAGGTCATGGAATACTGTTATCTGAGGAAAGTTAGTGACTGAGTAGGTTACTAGTAAGTTCATTTGTATTGACTGCTGATGTTTGCTTGCTTTGTTCTGTTGTTTATTCAAAGTGACTATTTGTATGAACCCATACAAATAAAAACTTTGTTTATTTTATCACTTCATCTCGCTCTCTGGATCGAGGTTAGTGTGGAGTGGTAATAAAATAAACCAAGCGTTTGTTTGTACAGGTCCATACAAATGGTAACTGCCTTGTTTATTACCTTGAAACTATTTTGCTGTTAACGACAATTATGCATACCGGTATCCACACTAGGTTTATGCAGGATTGATGGGGTGGACTAGAACTAAAAACCATATGTGGGTCCCATGCGGTCTCATATCCTTACCATGTGGTCCCATACAGTTTATATTTTTACCAGAATTGATGCACTGCTGGCAAAATAGAACTAAAAACTCTTTGGCTGTTAACGGCAAAATAGACACTGCCACTGTTTAGCACAGAGGTTTTCAACCTGGGTTGCCAGTAACTTCGCCACATGGTAACTTCGCCACAGTAACTTCGCCACGTGGTAACTTCGCCACACTTTCATACATTGAAAATTTACATTGCCTACACCGAAACAAGACTTTAAATTCCCGGTTGTCATAAAAAATTCTATCGGGCTTTTCAGTTAAATTTATTAAGGTAACATCGTCAAATGGTATAACTCAGAGATGTCCGGAGTCGCTTTTTTGAGACTCCGACTCCAATCCTGCTCCAAAATTACAGAATCCTACTCCAATCCTGCTCCGGGTTACGTCAAAAATCAAAACTCCGACTCCTGTTTTCACTCCTGTTACTCGAAGAATTTTTGCAAACTTTGCAATCACAATGTTATCCAAACTTTAAGCCTATGTTAAATTTCATGCAAGTGAGATTACTGGTGTTTAGAGACTGTGCGCGAACCGATGCCTCACAGCGAGCACAACTTTTGACAATGTTCAGTGTACATTGCAATAATAACTTTAAGAAATGGTTACTCCGGCTCCAACTCCTACTCCAGTTTTGACGTTAAACTTAACTCCGAGTCCAATCAGGCTCCGGAAAAATTTGCTTGACTCCGGCTCCTGCTCCGACTCCGGCTCCTGAACATCTCTGGTATAACTTCGCCGCATACTCGAAACTGTGGGGGATTAGGGAGAAGATGCATGGGGTGAGTGGGGAAGTGTGTTGGGGTGTAGGGGGAGGTAAGGAAAGATGTGTGGGGAGTGGAGAAGTGTGGGGAGAGGTGTGGGAGAGTGTATGGGGTGAGTGGGGAAGTGTGTTGGCATGTGGGGAAAGGATGTGGGGAGAGGAATGGGGAAGGTGTAGGGAAGTGTGTTTGGGTGTGGAGCCCCAGCACACTTCCCCACATCTCCTCCCTCCCCTCACCTTTCCGTACATCTCCCCTTACCTCCCCCACACCCCAACACATTTTCCTGCTATTCCCACATCTCCCCTCACCTTCTTAAAGTGTGGCAAAGTTACCATGTGACAAAGTTTCTGTGGCGAAGTTACTGGCAACCACAGATCCTACCAGTATGTGACGGGTTCGATTCGCGGCTGGAGTTGACCGCATTTTCCATATATAACAGGTGGCTGCTGACCTGAAGAGCGCAAGCTTACTTCGCAGTCTCCCTCAATTACTATTAAATTTTCCGTTCAATATTTAATATGAGATACAACACTATGGTGCTAGGTCACAAACCAAAGCACACGAACAAGTGAGGGTAAATAACACAACATCAAAACAAGATAAATGCAGTAAACCTATGTTACGGTACGTATTTAAGTGTTCAGAGTAGCAAAATATTAATAATGAATGACGGCAACTGTGCAACAAGTAATACTGTTATACTATAAATTAAAAAGTAATAGACGCAGTAGAGGAAAGGTTCAAGTTTTTCGAACGCTTTCTGAATACAACAATATTGGGTGCAGAAACTAAGTCATGAGGTAGATTATTCCAAGCTTTAATAATACGAATGAAGAAGAAATTGCGATATTGAGGACAATACTAAAAGGGGGAAATTGTGCTAAAAGACGGAAAAAATGCGAAACTAAAAGGCGGAAACGTAGGAAAAGGCGGGAAAGACGGAAATGCAGAGAAATGTGACTATAAGGCGGAAATGTACTAAACCACGGAAATGCATGGAAATGTGACTAAAAGGCGGAAATGTACTAAAAGACGGAAATACAGGGAAATGTGACTAAAAGGCGGAAATGTACTAACAGATTGAAATGCAGGGGAATGTACTGAAAGACGGAAATGTACTGAAAGACGTAAATGCAGGGAAATGTGACTTAAAGACGGAAATGTACTAAAAGGCAGAAATGTACTAAAAGACTGAAATGCATGGGAATGTGACTAAAAGACGAAAATGTACGAAACACTGAAATGCATGCAAATGTGACTAAAAGGCGGAAATGTACTAAAAAGCGGAAATGCAGGGAAATGTACTAAACCACGGAAATGCAGGGAAATGTGACTAAAAGGCGGAAATGTACCAAACCACGGAAATGCAGGGAAATGTGACTATAAGGCGGAAATGTACTAAAAGGCGGAAATGCACTAAAAGACGGAAATGCATGGAAATATGACTAAAAGGCGGAAATGTACTAAAAGACTGAAATGCAGGAAAATGTGACTACAAGGCGGAAATGTACTAACAGTCGGAAATGTGACGAAAAGGCGGAAATGTACTAAACCACGGAAATGTAGGGAAATGTGACTAAAAGCGGAAATGTACTAACACACTGAAATGCAGGGAAATGTGACTAAAAGGGGGAAATGTACTAAAAGACTGAAATACAGGGAAATGTACCTAAAGGCGGAAATGTACTAAAAGACGGAAATGCAGGAAAATGTGACTAAACGACGGAAATGTACTAAAAGTCGAAAATGCAGGGAAATGTGACTAAAAGACGGAAATGTACTAAAAGGCGGAAATGTGACTAAAAGGCGGAAATGTACTAAACCACGGAAATGCAGGGAAATGTGACTATAAGGCGGAAATGTACCAACACATTGAAATGCAGGGAAATGTGACTAAAAGGCAGAAATGCAGGAAAATGTGACTAAACGACGGAAATGTACTAAACCACGAAAATGCATGGAAATGTACTAAACCACGGAAATGCAGGGAAATGTACTAAAAGGCGGAAATGTACTAACACACTGAAATGCAGGGAAATGTGACTAAAAGACGGAAATGTACTAAAAAACTGATGTGCAGGGAAATGTGACCAACAGTGCCGAATTTACCATTAAGCTTCCCAAGCTACAGCTTAGGGCCTCGCGGAAAAGGGGGCTTCGCGCACTGTCGTGCTATTTTCGGTTTTTATAATTTTAAATGTTTATAAAAACCCTTCGTTTTTTAATAACTTTTGGATTTTGTTGCGCTCTTTAGAATAAAAGTTCAAAAATATGCATACGGTATTTGTTTTATTTGATTAGTTTCACGCGGACCAACAAATAGGCCATTTATGACGTCACTATCTGGACGAGATATCGATTCAAACTCGGCTAAATTTGGACCATTTATTTATTTACTAGACAGCAAAGCCTTGACAGTTTAAGTAGCGATAAAAATAAAATGAAACGCAGGTTTGAAAGCGGGTTTCAAAAAAGAAAGAAAAGCGATTGGCGGAAGAACAGGTAAGAAATCTAGACCTACCCAAAATTAGCCAGTTTTTTGTTTCAATTAGTAGGACTAGGTGGCACCGATATCTCAGGAATATTATCGCGCACAAATGCGTAATCAGTGACTTTTGATTTTTCTTTGCCTGCATTTCCGTCACATTTCCCTGCATTTCCGTCTTTTAGTACATTTCCGCCTTTTAGCCACATTTCCCTGCATTTCCGTCTTTTAGTACATTTCCTCCTTTTAGTATATTTCCGCCTTTTAGTCACATTTCCCTACATTTCCGTGGTTTAGTACATTTCCGTCGTTAAGTCACATTTCCCAGCATTTCCGTGGTTTGGTACATTTCCGCTTTTTAGTACATTTCCGCCTTTTAGTCACATTTCCCTACATTTCCGTGGTTTAGTACATTTCCGTCGTTAAGTCACATTTCCCAGCATTTCCGTGGTTTGGTACATTTCCGCTTTTTAGTACATTTCCGCCTTTTAGTCACATTTCCATGCATTTCAGTGTTTTGTACATTTCCGTGGTTTAGTACATTTCCGTCGTTAAGTCACATTTCCCTGCATTTCCGTCTTTTAGTAGCCTACATTTCCCCCTTTTAGTCACACTTCCATGCATTTCCGTGGTTTGGTACATTTCCGCTTGTGAGTACATTTCCGCCTTTTAGTCAGGGAGTCGACCCGTTTAAAATATCGCTTCCGTTCAGATTCAAGAAATTTAATTTTTAACGGTTCAGTTCAGGTTCAGGTTCAAGACTTTTCAAAAATTTGGGTTCAGGTTCGGTTCGGGTTCAGTTGCATAAAAATTTAAAGGTTTGGGTTCAGTTCAGGTTCAATGATCTCAAATTTAAACGGTTCAGGTTCGGTTCGGGTTCACCAAAAAAAGCGGTTTTTACCGGTTCGCGGTTCTGGTTCGGTTCGACTCCCTGCTTGCTTCAGACTCATTAAATTTTGAAAAGCAGAAAGAATGTTACGCATCGCAGCACATGTCTAGAGATTTTTATTAATACTTTTTAAGAATCAGCTCAGGCTCAAACATTGTTACTTAACGATTTCCGTTCAGGTTTATATACACAAAATATTATAGGTTCGGGTTCACTTGCATAAAATTTTAAAGGTTCGGGTTCGGTTCAGGTTCACAGATTTGAAATATTAAAGGTTCGGGTTCGGTTCAGGTTCAGTGAGCTCAAATTTAAACGGTTCAGGTTCGGTTCGGGTTCACCGAAAAAAAAAAAGCGTTTTTTACCGGTTCGCGGTTCAGGTTCGGGTTCGGTTCAACTCCCTGCTTTTAGTCACATTTCCATGCATTTCAGTCTTTTAGTACATTTCCGCCTTTTAGTACATTTCCGTCTTTTAGTCACATTTCCTTGCATTTGCGTCTTTTAGTACATTTCCGCCTTTTAGTCACATTTCCATGCATTTCAGTCTTTTAGTACATTTCCGTCTTTTAGTCACATTTCGCTGCATTTCAGTGTGTTAGCATATTTCCGCCTTTTAGTCACATTTCCCTGTATTTCAGTCTTTTAGTGGGCTACATTTCCGCCTTTAGGTCACATTTCCCTGCATTTCAGTAGTCTTTTAGTACATTTCCGCCTGTTAGTCACATTTCTCTGCATTTCCGTCTTTTCCTACATTTCCGCCTTTTAGTTCAGCATTTTTTCCGCCGTTTCCGCCATTTCCGTCTGTTAGCACAATTTTCGCCTTTTCCGAATTCCGCCTTTTAGCATTGTCCCGATATTGATCAGTACTGGCACAAAATTTGGATTTAATTTTAAAGTTATGACATTTTGTCAGTGTTTAAAATAGTTATCAAACGGCAAATCAGAAAGGTTATGATAAATTTTAAACATGAGAATAATATCAAATTCTAATCTACAATATTCCAGTAATTTTAAGGCTTGATGCCTAATTCATTTAACGAAGTGTCTGTTTCACCGAAAATTCCGGTTACCGAAGTTTGAAAAATCGTAGTTGCGTAACCGTTTTCGGTTCCTGTAGTGCGACTCTCACAGTAGGGGAACCGTTAGGGTATGTTTCCGGTTCCGCAAACCACGATTTTCGAACCAGAGATGTTCAGGAGCAGGAGCCGGAATCAAGCAAATTTTTCCGGAGCCTGATTGGACTCGGAGTTAAGTTTAACGTCAAAACTTGAGTAGGAGTTGGAGCCGGAGTAACCATTTCTTTAAGTTATTATTGTAACGTACACTGAACATTGTCAAAAGTTGTGCTCGCTGTGAGGCATCGGTTCGCGCACAGTCTCTAAACACCAGTAATCTCACTTGCATGAAATTTAGCATAGGTCTAAAGTTTGGATAACATTGTGATTGCAAAGTTTGCAAAAATTCTTCGAGTAACAGGAGTGAAAACAGGAGTCGGAGTTTTGATTTTTGACGTAACCCGGAGCAGGATTGGAGTAGGATTCTGTAATTTTGGAGCAGGATTGGAGTCGGAGTCTCAAAAAAGCGACTCCGGACATCTCTGTTTCGAACTTCGGTGACCGGAATTTCCGGTGAAATAGCCGCTTCCTTTATTTAAATGATCAGCACAGGAGTCGAAAGATATATTGCAGCGTAAAAATATATTATATACGAGTAAACTTTTTGTGTGCTGATTCTAACAAAAGTATGTCTTTTTTTAAATACGGATTCCTTACTGGAGAATTATATTCTAATTTGGGACGAACGTAAGTGATAGTCTACCGGTAAAAGCTTTAAGTAGAGTCCAAATATTTATAGAAGAGAAAACTCGTAAGATCTGATAAGAACATACAGAGGCAGTAGAGTAAATGTGATGGATATTGGGACCCTTTAAGATTAGAAAAAATACCAAGATCATCGACAATTTGTCAATTTCAACTGTATTTATATTGTGGCAACAAACTTGAAAGCTTTTATGGGGCGCCGTTTGGAAAAAAACTATTCGTTTTGTGAACCATGTTTTTTGAGCATATTTAGACCATAGTTTGTCCGATATGTATATTGGAAATGTCCTACTTATATATCGGACAAAATGTACTCTAAGTCGGACCAAAATACACGCGCAAAATAAGTCGGACAAAATCGTTTTTTTCTAAACGGCGGGCCACACGCCTTTTGGAAAAAAACGATTTTGTCCGACTTATTTTGCGCGTGTATTTTGGTCCGACTTAGAGTACATTTTGTCCGATATATAAGTAGGACATTTCCAATATACATATCGGACAAACTATGGTCTAAATAAGCTCAAAAAACATGGTTCACAAAATGAATAGTTTTTTTCCAAACGGCGCCCCACAAGCTTTGGTCTAAAGAATTGCTGAATCGAGAAATGTGTAAATGCTCACATTTTGTGGGAGCAACATGTACCCAGCTGACTAGAGCAAAGCCAAGCAGAAAGTCTATTTAGTGCCAATTGAAGGTTGTCAGCATTATTACTAAAGAGTTTAGCATCATCAGCATAAAGATACATATCATTATCAGCACCATGTAAGTTAGATATTTTACATTATCAGTACCATGTTAGATAATGTAAGTGAAGATAAATTATAAGGAAGTAAACCGATGGTTGATAGGGTTGCCAGTAACTTCGCCACATGGTAACTTCGCCACACAAACTTCGTCACATGGTAACTTCGCCACACTTTGAGAAGGTGAAGGGAGATGTGGGGATAGTAGGAAAATGTGTTGGGATGTGGGGGGAGGAAGAAGGGATGTGGGAAGAAGTATGAAAGGAGGTGTAGGAAAGTGTGATGGGGTGTGGGGGAGGTAAGGGGAGATGTAGGGAAAGGTGAGGGTAGGGAGATGTGGGGAATTAAAAGTGTGTTGGGGCCCCACACCTCAACACATTTCCCTACATCTTCCCCATTACCCTTCCCACATCCTTTCCCCACGCGCCAACACACTTCCCCACTCACTCCATACACTCTCCCACACCCTCCCACACTTCTCCACTCCCCACACATCTTTCCTTACCTCCCCCCACACCCCAACACATTTCCCTACATCTCCCCCCACACCCCCCATATCTCTTCCCACAGCTCCCCTAACCTCCCCCTACACCCCAACACTCTTCCTTATTCACCCCATGCACTCTCCCACACCTCTCTCCCCACATCTTACCCTACAGTTTCGATTATGTGGCGAAGTTACCAAGTAACTCGAAAAGCCCGATAAAATTTTTAACGGCAACCGGGAATTTAAAGTCTTGTTTCGGTGTAGGCAATATAAATTTTCCATGTATGAAAGTGTGGCGAAGTTACTGGCGAAGTTACTGTGGCGAAGTTACCATGTGGCGAAGTTACTGGCAACCTTCAACCTGTGGGCTATTTTTAGAGGGCCACAGAGCTTGACTAGAAAACTACATCAGCATTCCCTAATATGCTAATCATGTCATTATGTTCACTTCGTCCTTTTTTGTAAAAGTTGTTGGGCAGTGGGCCATCGTCATATTTTATCATTTTAGAGCAGGTATGGGCAACTATTGCCTGCAACCCACTAGCACTTTACAGAAATGCAAACACCTACCAGGAATTAAGCCGAGGACCTTTTTTTTTCTCTTCACTGATATTTTCAGTGGACTACAGAGCATCTAAAGGTGTGTAACTATGCTACTCCTGTTTTGCAATGTTTGCAGATTGTTTTAAATTTTTTGTTGTTGAAAACAAAAACAAAAGACCAATTTGTGAGCTTCAGGTTACTTTAAGCTACCAGCGTTGAAGATTTGCAATGGACGTTTCTGCGCACACTTTATCCTTGCAGCAAACTCTCAAGGGTGTTGAGAGTAAGCTGCAATTTTTGGGCCCTGGTCCACACAACCCTCAACAAGCAGAAGAGTTTCAAACCTTAACAAAAGTCAAGCAAAAGCTGTTAGAACAAATACAAGGTAAATTATTTTTGCATCAATTGCCAGTAGCTTGCAACTCATTTTTAAAAAACCTGTCTTGCATGTTGTGATTTACAGTGGATATACTTTGCATTAATATTGCTTTTATCTGTTCGTAATATCGAAACTAGTTGTTTAATCATGTGCTGATAAAATCAAAGGTTTGAAGTATTTCTTGTACAGGTTTGTTCTGCATTATTTAGTGCAGCAAAATGTTTTGAGGTATCAGTGCTATTGATTTAAAGTCAACAGTATTGTAAGTATATACTGGTTATGTTCCTGAAAGAGCCGTTTGTCAGATGAACAGTAAGCTGCTGTTCAATGTTTTGAAATTTCTACTTCAATATGACTGGTGATTTGTGATGAGGTGCTTTAATACTTATGTTGGGTGAATGCCGGGGGCACAGGGCTAATCGTTAATAAGATTGGATTGAATAAGCTCACAAATTCATTATGAATTTGAATTTTGTTTTTTCAAAGTCAATGAATTGAATGTCTTGAATAAACATTTGACGAATTAGGATTTTTTTAACTTAAAATTTACCAAGCAAAAGTAGCGATTTGTAAGTGGTTTGTATCAGCACATGGTGCAAACTGGGGCAGGACTTTTCAGTGTGATCGATTGGATGTGAGACTACTCCGCATGACCGACTCGTTGTTAGGACAACTTGTCTTTGGGATGTTTTGTCGTTGGGACGACTCGACGTTGGGACGCCTTGGCGTTAAGACGATTCGGCGTGGAAAAGTGTAATTTGTGAGTGGATGTAATTATCGCGTTTCGCGCTAGAATGTGCAAAAAAACGAAATCATCACGTTATAGAAGTGCTAAAAGTGAACAATGAACGACTTTATATCTGCGGCTTTATAAAAGTTTCCCAAGATATTATTTTAAAGAAGTTCAAAATTGTTTGACATAAGTTTAACCAAAAAGTGGTGAGAAAATTGTTTTACAATTTTTAGTATTTGATTTCGTGTTATAACATGAAATAGCCTACAATTGTTTGTTTTGCGACTGCACTTCGATTTTCCTTTTTGATCAATATGCAGCAAAAAATGTGAATTAACTGAACGTAAAAAAGATTAAATAAACACAAGAAATTTTTGTTGACGAAAAATATACCTGCGTGTAGGTCAAGGCCTCGGCTTGGTCGGCTGTGGCTTACTGAAGTAAACTAAATCAAAGCAAAATGATTGATTATAAATCAAAGCAAAATGCTTGATTATTATGCAAAATGCTGATTATTATTATTATTATCCCTGAAGGGCATTTAATTTTAATCGCCAGCACATCGTTTCTCAAAAAGACTGTTCATTTTTTTTCACAAATAGATTGAGATAAATTTTAGGCAGAGGCTAAGGTTACGTGACCGTAACATTTGTCTCTTTGGTTTATTTTATTATCCCTTCACGCTTCCCTGATTGTACGAGAGCGTGACGAAGTAATAAAATAAACTAAAGATGCAAATGTTACGGTCACGTAACTTTAGCCACTTCCTAAATTTTATTCTTGATCTCAATTGATCATGGGTGCAGCTCCATCCCTCTTATGCTTGGTAGGTGAAAAACCATGTGTAGGCGATTAAAATTAAATGTCGTGTAGGGTGCTGCATAGTATTCAAGCATTTTGCTTCCAATTTAGTTTACTTCAGTAAGCCACAGCCGACCATGCCGAGGCCTGTATGATTTTCATCAACAAAAATTTTTTGTGTTTATTTAATCTTTTTTACGTTCAGTAAATACACACTTTTTGCTGCATATTGATCAAAAAATGAAAATCGAAGTGTAGTTGCAGCGCTTATTAATTGCTTGTTAAACGCGCAATTGTAGGCTATATTTCATGTTCAACACGAAATCAAATACTAAAAATTGTAAAACAATTTTCTCACCACTTTTTGGTTGAGCTGACGTCGAACAATTTTGAACTTCTTTAAAATAATATCTTGCGAAACTTTTATAAAGCCGTAAATACAAGGTCGTTCATTGTTCACTTTTAGCACTTCTACAACGTGATGATTTCGTTTTTTCGCACATTCTAGCGCAAAACGCAATAATTACATCAGCTCACAAATCACACTTTTCCACACCAAATCGTCTCAACGCGGAGACGTCTCAACATCGAGTCGTCCCAATGACAAGACGTCCCAGGGACGAGTCGGTCACGCGGAGTAGTCTCACATCAAATCGTACAAGCCGAAAAGTCGCTGCTGGGTGCAAACGTTCCATAAAATTTATTTAACAGACCGAAAGTTTGTGATGTGATACTGCAAGGTGATTTAATGTTATTTTTGCAATAGGTAACTTCCTAGTGAACCTGCGAAAGAATGAATTTTGCACCCGGTTGACGGGCCTCATTTCTTTGAAATTGTTTTTAGGGCAGTTTAAATTACAATAAAATTGCAAAAAAAGAATAATTTGTCTTCTACATCAGCAATTTTCAAAATAAGTTCATTAACGTTTATTTGTTTTACCATCAGGCAAGAGATAAAAGACCAATAATAGAAAGTAGCCAACTGTTTTTTGATAAAAACTATGTTGTTTTTGTGTTTGGTAACTTTTTTTGCAGTTAATTTGACCCATAGTTAAATCAATTAGCACACAATTTTATGGAATGAAAATTGCACCCAATCAGTATTTTTGTTATTTTTAAATTTCAATTACTTTTGCACGGCAAAACTCAATGGCAATTATAATTTGAATTACATGAGAAAGGGTAATATTATAAATTATATTCAATCACACTGTTACAATTAGATTGATGATTTCTTCATTTTTATCCTCCTGTCACGAGAAAGCGACGGAGGCACTGTGCATAGGACGAATCCAGACTCGCTTAGGAGTTGCCCTTGTTTCCGAGTTTTCCGCTTGAAGTTTACTTCTGACTTCTTCAATTTGCTGCTTGCTAGATACCACCAAGCAGAGATAATTGTCGTGAAGCATATTATCCAAGGACGCAACAACTAAGCTTGGGTGGGAGTTTAACCATCAACCTTGCGATCACGGCCGTCGTAAAAACGACGCTCCGAACCACTCTGCCACGCTGCGTAGTAGTCTGTTAGGACGTAATTGATCTGACTCTGATTAGCTATACGAATTCCCTGAGTAACTGTTGTATATTATGAACAATGCGCTAGTACTATTCAAAATTATCTGGTTTTTAAAGCCAATTTGATAGTCTCGTATATAAAATATCGACTAATTAAGTCTAAATTATCAAGCTTTACGAATTTGAAAGTAATGAGTTTCGCCACTATAGACTTAAATTTTGCATTGGTCCTTTTCAAAATATATAAGTAAAATTAAAGTTGAAGCTTTCGCAACGCAATGAATTTGAATTTGAATTTCGTTTTTTCAAAGTCAATGAATTTGAATTTCGTTTTTTCGAAGTCAATGAATTTGAATTTCATTTTTTCGAAGTCAATGAATTTGAATTTCGTTTCTTCACAACCAATGAATTTGAATTTAAAAAAACTAAAAAATAATGAATGAATCCAACCCTAATCATAAATAGTAATTTGTGATGAGGTGCTTATGTTGTGCGAATGCCAGGGCTAATCGTTTTAAAGCTGCGTTATGTTACAATGGATGGTTCACTTTAAAGTGTCGGGCAGAAATCTCCCAATTCCTGGTACTTTATTAGGTGATCGAGGCGAGCATTGGGTTGGGGTGAGAGCATGTATGCATTGCGCATGACGTTTTGGGGGAAGTCCCATCAGCGTTATAGTAAACCATTCATTGTAATATGAAGGGGCTTTATTCACACGAGTTCCCAAATGCCTCAGTCATAGTTATTACGTCATGTGTACTACAGCTAGTAGGTTTGTATTTCTATTTTCAGCTGCTTTCAAGGACAAACTTCCGCAACCTCAACCAAGTTCAATGCCATCAACAGCTCCTGTATTGCAGCAGACTCCTCCTGCTGTTCCAACAACATCATTAACCATGCTTCCTACCACACCTTCAGCAAAACTACCTCC